>JAPYXD010000723.1:25607500-25963214 GCA_030998225.1 Diplolepis rosae | reverse complement strand
ACTAAAATCAGTCACAATTTAAACTTCTCAGAGTGAATTTCGTTTAATATGTGTTGTCCAGAGAAGCCCTTCAACAAAAAGAGGAAAAAAAAAACTTTTTAACTTTGGTTTTGGTGTAAATTGTTGAATTTTTCTCCACCCATCCTTGAAAGGTTAGTCACTATTACTTTTGTTTCAGTTTTCATGAGATTGGAAAGTTTGGATATCTAAAATATATTTATATATTAACTGTTTACATTACAGCTCGTTCCATTAAACATATGTATGTATATACATGTATGTGTATATGTATGTGTGCACTTATACATATTCCAACATAGTTTCAAAATAGTTTAGGTAAAAAGATAGCCTCAACCATTTCAGTTTTGCACTAAAGAACTCGTTGTGGTCATAGTTGAGTTTGGATACCAAAATAGACGTATAAATTAATTTTTATAAATTTTAAATAATCGTTTGATCGTATTGATAGGATTGATAGGAGTTTTAAAGTGTAATGTTGTTATAAATGGTCTAATAATGCTTTCGATACAGTTTTCACACAAATAATTCAAATATGTATATATATATATGTATATATATACATATTTCAACATAGTTTTATAATAGTTTAGGAAAAATAGTTCAAACACATTTCATTATTGTTTTTTAAAAAAATAAAAAAATAAAAAAAAAAAAAAAAAAAAAATTTTTAAGAATGCTTCCGAAATAGTTTCAGACGTATATTCAAAATATTTGTATTCATATTTCAACGTAGTTTTTTTTTTTTTTTTTTTAAAAACATCTTAGGGAAAATAGTTCATACAAATCCTTAATAGCCTCAACCAATTTTTGTTGTGAATTATATTGTTATAAATTGTTCAAGAATGCTTTCAAAATAGTTTTCAGACAATTAGCTCAAAATATATATATACATATGTCAACTTAGTTTTAAAATAGTCTAGGGAAAATATTTCAAACAAATGTGAATATTGCTATATACTGTTTAATAATGCTTTCAAAATAGTTTTCAGACAAATTGTTCCAAACTATATATATACAGATTTCAACATAGTTTGGAAATAGTTTTAGGAAATATATTCAAACGAATCCCTAATAGCCTCAACCAATTCAGTTTGTGAATCATATTGTTATAAATTGTTCAAGAATGCTTTGAAAATAGTTTTCAGACAAATAGTTCATAAATATATACATACATATTTCAACATGGTTTTATAATAGCCTAGGAAAATATTTCAAACACATGTGAATTTTGTTTAAAAATGTCCTTAAGGTTGCTTTCGTAATAGTTTTCAGACATATATTCAAAATATATATATATACATATTTCAACATAGTTTTAAAATAGTTTAAGAAAAATAGTCCAAACAAATCCCTAATAGCTTCAACCAATTCAGTTTTGTTAATTATATTGTTATAAATTGTTCAAGAATGCTTTCAAAATAGTTTCAGATAAATAGTTCAAAAATATTTATATATATATATATATATATATATATATATATATGTATATATATATATATATATTAAAATCATTTAGGAAAAATAGTTCAATCAAATCCCTAATAGCCTCAACCAAATCAGTTTAGCGAATTTATTTGTAGACACCGGTACGTACAAGAAATGCATAAATGTGAATATTTTTATACATAGCTTATAAATAGTATTAAAATAGTTTGGAAAAAATTAGTCAAAAGATAGCCTTAATTGTCTATACCAGGCTATCCATTTTCAGTGTTGCAACAAAGAATATATCCAAACTTTCCTTCTTTTATTTAATATATCAAGTACCCCTTTTGTTGCCATATTTTATGTACTCCAGTAACTCCGAGAAAATATGTGAAATTAGCGATATGAATTTTTTTGTATTTTCTAGATTTTAATAAATATCACTGATGAGGGCTCCGATCAGAGCCGAAACGTTTGATTAAATTTGACTTAATCATTTTATGGACCCTAAAGCCAATTTTCCATCAACATACCATTCTATTGATATTAAGGGCCAATACAAGGTACAATACTTTTAATAATATTTAATCCTTTGTACCTGGACTTTTTACAAAAATGATTAATTTTTTAAAATTCAAAACTATACAAAATAATTTTCCAGGCTCAAAATCTTTTTCAGGACGCGTCAATGCTATACAAAATAATAATAAACAGGACTTATATTGACCCTTAGTATTAAAATTTGGATATTTTTGGTGTCCTTAATTGGCTTTAGAGTCCAGAAAAATGTAAACTCAAGGTTTCATATTTTCAAACGTTTTGACTTAGGTTGGAGTCCTCATCAGTGAGAATTTATTTCTATAAAAAATACACAGGAGGAAAACTTAAAAATTGCCCGTATGACGGATAAACATTGTCGTAAACGAAAAATAAAAACGCTACAAAAATGTATTAAGTAAAATTATTAAATCGAGAACAAAATTAAAAAATAGCACATGTGACGGATAAACATTGTGGAAAACCGATATAAATGAGTTGTACATGTGAAACTATGAAATTGGTCTAAACTAAATTTACAACAAAATGTAGCGAAAAAAAATAATGGTTTCTTTATACAAATACAAAAGGAAAGAACTTAAACTTTTTTTTTTTTTTTTTTTTTTGGCACGTGTGATCGATAAACATTGTGGTAAAATGGTATTAAAGAATTGCACGTGTGAAACTATAAACCTGGTATAAATAACTAAATTTACAGAAAACAAAAACTGTACCGTAAAGCATTTTTTTCTTATAAGAATACAAAGAGAAGAAACTTAAGAAAACTTAAAAAAATTTTGGTGGAAAGAACTCTTATCGCTACGGATTTTTCTTCAAAACTGAGTTGCGTTTGGAAACAGACTTGGAAAAGGCTTTGTAAAGTGAAGTGGAGGGTTAGGTTTTTTGCTTTGGAAAGTCTCGGTTAAATGAAAAGGAGAAAAAAAGTGTAAATATGTCCAAAAGATGACTAGGATACTGTGACAAAAGAGGGCTATAAAATTATGAAACAGGTCATAAAAAGTGTTATTGTGTATATAGATATTATGGTAGACCAAAATATGTATTTTTGCATTTTTTAGAAAACGTAATTGCAGGGTGGTTGAAGTTAATTATTTGTAATTAGTTCAGACCAATTTCATAGTTTCACATGTACAACTCATTTATATCGGTTTACCACAATGTTTATCCGCCACATGTGCTATTTTTTAATTTTTTTTTCGACTTAATAATTTTACAGAATACATTTTTGTACCGTTTTTATTTTTTGTGAATATAATTTAGACCATTTTTAAAGTTTCACTTGTACAATTCATTTTTATCGTTTACCACAATGTTATCCGTCACACGTGCTTTTCTTAAGTTTCTCCTTTCAGTAATTCTACAAATTAAGTTTTTACAGTTTTACCTTTTTGCAAATTAAGTTATTTAGACTAATTTTATAGTTTCAAACCTGCAATTCCTTTACATCATTTTCTAACAGAATGTTCATCGGTCACACGTGAAAAATTTTTTAAGTTTCTTTCATTGTATTTTTATAGGAAAAAATTTCTTCTGTACAATTTTTTTACATTTAGTTTAGACCAACTTTATAGGTTCACATGTACAATTGATTTATACCGTTTTACCACAATGTTTTATCCGTCACACGTGCTATTTTTTAAGTTTCTCCTTAGTAATTTTACAGAAAAAAATTTTTTGTACAGTTTTACTTTATCGCAAATTTAGTTATTTAGTCCAATTTTATATTTTCGCACTTGCAATTCTTTTATATCACTTTTTTTACCACAATATTTATCCGTCACACGGGTAGTTTTTAAGTTTTCCTCCTTTGTATTTTTTATAGAAATAAATTCTCACTGATGAGGACTCCAACCTGAGTCGAAACGTTTGAAAATATGAAACCTTGAGTTTACATTTTTCTGGACCCCAAAGCCAACTAAGTACACCAAAAATATCCAAATAGCTGTACAAAATTTCCGCGACTTTCGATCAAATAAAATTTATAAAATGAATCTTTAATATTACTTAAGTAAACTTCGTTGCATAGTTTAATACTGAAGGACAGTGCTAAGCCTAATAACATCACTCGTCACTACAAGTCAGTAAGAAAATGCTGCTCAGCAGCAACTCGCATTCTGAAGTGCAGAAAGGCGATACCTAATACTATCAACTACGATTCACTGACCCACAGTACGCATTATAACTTAATCAAAGCATCTACTGTATTGTAGAAATTTAGAAAACTTCTAATTAGAATCGAAGTTACTCTACTTTAGCATTTCCCCTTGCGAAAGCAAAATTAAGCATCTTAGTTTCTGCTGAGCAGCACGAAAATGCTGATTATTAGCATTTATTTTCTTGCGTGCAAACGATATACGTAAAATGTGTAAGAGCTTTAAAAAATTTAAAAGAAAAGCTTATGAAATTTATTGAAAAGTTCTATAAAATAAAGTAAATATTGCCAATAGACGTGTGACGTATCGCATGATTAACCTTTGGCTGCCAAACTTCTGGCGCCAATCATATAGCCGCCACACTGGGTCGTCCATGACCCCAACCACATAATCATGAATTTTGAGCAAACTAATTAGTTTTTTAAGATGAAAAAATTCATAGTTGGTCTTTAACAATTAATTTGTAAGGTAATTTATGTGGCTTGCAAATCTTTTATTATTTAACACGCTTAAAAAAATATGATTTGCAAAAAACACCGAAAAATTACTTTTTTTACTTAAACCCCTGTGCAGAAATTTTGGTGGGACGCCGATTGGGCCCTGATCGGGAAAAATGTGGCCCTGATAGGGTAATCTGTCTAGCGCCAGACCAGTAATGAAACGCCTTACCCGAACGGGCCCAGAACTGAGCCTGTGAAATGGGGGCCCAGATATGGACCCTTCTAATTTTGTATTTCTACGAACAGCAAAATTCAAAAGGGTTTCGTTTAATAACAATAAATAGTTATTGGTTAAAAAAATTTTTTTTCATAAATTCAGATTAGTGATGCAACAGTATAATCAAAAGTATGCAAACAGTATAATCTTCAAACTCATCTTCGTAGTCCGTAGAACTATTCGATGCTTCTGAATCTAAAAATAAATTACATTATTAATAATTTTCTTTTTAAAAAATTCACTTTGTAAAATTGAATATATGATATAAAAAATAATGAAACACAATAACGTTCTACACTTAAAGTTATAATTTTCTTTTGTTTTCAAATTAACGTTAATAAAAAACTATGCCAAGTAATTATACATTATTACATATATCATTACAATGTCAGGATTTATGTAATGAATCTACTGAATTAACTTAGCTTGGTCTATAATGGGGATATAAGAAATCTCACCAACGATTCTGTGCTTCCGAACTCGCCATGTACTTTTTGCTTTTGGCATTTTAATTTCAATATAGTTTATATATTATACGACGATATAATATACGACCACAACACAAAATTTAAAAATAATCTTGTATATCATAATCCGATGTGGATTCGACCGGGCCATACCATGTGCCCCCCTGCGGCCACATGTGGAAAATCCGATTGGGCCCGGATCGGAATTTGGGAACAAGTTGGGCAATTTCTGCAAGCGCCCGTGCAGAAATTTTGGTGGGGCGCCGATCGGGCCCCGACCGGGAAAAATGTGGCCCCGATAGGGTAATCTGTCTAGCGCCAGAACAAAAATGAAACGCCTTACCTAATCGGGCCCAAATCTGGGCCTGTAAAATGGGGGCCCGATTTGGTCCAGATATGGCCCCTTCTAATTTTCTATTTCTACAAATAGTAAAATTTAAAGGCTTTTCGTTTAATAACAATAAATAGTTGGTTCAAAAAAATTTATTTCATAAATTCAGATTACTGATGCAACAGTATAATTAAAAGTATAAAAACAGTATAATCTTCAAACCCATCTTCGTAGTCTGTAGAACTATTCGATTCTTCTGAATCTAAAAATAAATTACATTATTAATAATAATGAACAGGACTTATATCGACCCTTAGTTTTAATATTCAAATATTGTCACTACAGATTTTTCATAGTGAAAGGAGTGCTTGTACAAAAATTATGTGTTTGCGAAGAAAGAAAAGAAGAAAAAAAGGAACTTTGGTTATTGGGTCACTTTGATTAAAAAATTTTCACCAACGTTTTATCCGGCTACTTAACTTTTTGCTTTTGGCATTTTAATATCAATATAGTTGTTATACGCACAGGGATAGAAGGGAATGAGATTTTATAAAATTTAATATATTTTATTCAAATAACGAAAATTCTCATTCCCTTGAACGGCGCTTACTTGACCATCATCTGGCGACAGCATGCCCTTCCACCTCTTAGGCAAGAGTGGAACAAAAGATCCTCTGTCTTCTTCTCTCCCATACCTCGGTACGCTCTCTCGCACTCGCACCAAGTACCAGCGCAGTGAGGAGAGTTACACGCTATGCATGCGTTCTCTCTCACTCCACTGGACATTCTTGTTACTCTCTTTCGCACTTGTACGGAGTAGCTAGAGAACCCTTACGTTCTTCCACTACCAGGGCCCAGCAACGGGACTCTCTATGTAGAAAAAACTAAGAAAAAAATTAGAAAGTGCGAGAGACGTCCAAGCAAGGGAAACTGCACTAGGAAAGTCGGGGAAATCGACCCCTTCCACAGGACCACCGAAGGGTGAGAAGCTAGATAAAAGGGCGCGTTTTCGCTGGCAGATTCATTCGGGGCGTAGGTCTCGCCTACGCTCTTAACCTCGACTCAATAAACCAACCTCGAGAAGAAGCTGAGTTTTGCTACCATCAACCTCTACATCCTGGTAAGTCCTCGCCTGAAGATCCTCCGGGTCTTCAACCCCTACCTTTCGCCGGAAGATCTCTCTAGGTCTTCTCCCCTGGAAGATCGACAGCGGTCTTCCATCTCTCTCCCTCGCCAGAAGATCTGCCTAGGTCTTCTCCCCTGGAAGATCGACAACGGTCTTCCATCTCTCTCCCTCGCCAGAAGATCTGCGTAGGTCTTCTCCCCTGGAAGATCGACAACGGTCTTCCATTTCTCTCCCTCGCCAGAAGATCTACATAGGTCTTCTCCCCTGGAAGATCGACAACGGTCTTCCATTTCTCTCCCTCGCCAGAAGATCGACAACGGTCTTCCATTTCTCTCCCTCGCCAGAAGATCTACATAGGTCTTCTCCCCTGGAAGATCGACAACGGTCTTCCATCTCCCTCTCTCTTACTCCCTCTCTCTTATCCCCTCTCTCGCCTTTTAACCATGGCCCAGCCACGCGCCGTGATTCAAGAAAAAGAAGAAGCAGAAGAAGAGAAGCGGAAGGGAAGCAGAGGAAGACGAGCCGTCCTGCAACGTGTCTGACTGAAACCAGGCGCTATCTGGGGTGCCCGGTTTCAGTAGCGAAGACCACCGTTTCGCACCTAATATCACCGCACCACCCACTCCACCAGGCCGCACTCTTTTCCCCCGCCGTAACATAGTCACTACAATATCACGACCACAATACAAAATTTGAAAATAATCTTGTCTATGATAATTCGACGCGGTTCCAACCCGGGCCACACCATGTGTCCCCCTGCGGCCACATGTGGAAAATCCATAGAAAATCCGATCGGGCCCGGATCGGAACTTGGAAACAAGTTGGGCAATTTCTGCACGGGAAAATTCATAGCTTTATCAGTTTTTAGAATTGGAAGCTCAAATTTTAGATACATATTGTTAAAATATAGAACTTTGAATAAAAAAATAGTAGAATAGTGTCTGCTTAAAAAAACGTATTTATTTTGCAAAATGAAAGTGAGATTTTTAGTCGTTTTTCGAAACTGCATTTTTAGGACATAAACATTATTTTTTAACATATATTAATAAAAGTAGTTTAGTTATGAACAATGGAGACTTTATTAAACAAAAATACATCAGGTGTTTTATATATATCATTTCAAAACAAAATAGCAACACAAACTCGATTTTCGGGCATTAAGCGGGAGAATTTCCAAAAGTTTGAGGCCTTTCCACGAAAGACCCCAGTGTGGCTGCTAAGGGTTAAGGTAGTTGTTGTGCCAAAAAACAGGTCTCTGTAAAAAAAAGTTTTCTTATGATTTTAAAACTCGAAATTATATTATCAGTTGTTTCTTGTGAAAGAAAAAGGATTATTTAGCATGAAAGACATTTAAAATTTACGATAAATAACAAATATTTTTTAAGTGATTGAATTTTCATAAATCATGGCTTATTTTCTCGGAAAAAATATTCTCCACAATTCTCATATTTCCAATTTTGAAAGGAGTTTTCAGCAACCGCTGCTAACTTCTTACATATCAGCGCAAAATTTTAAAAGCTACGAGTACGAATTTTGAGATTTTCTAGGAGAGTAAACTGTTTTAGCAGCAACAACCAAATGATTAGCTACAACTCTTAATACGCTAAGGAGTCCAATGCAAATTTTCAACTTCGATTGCAGCTAACATTTTTTAACTGTCCCAGCAAGCTATTAACTCTCTCAGCAAACTTTTTATCAATCACAATTAACTAGTCGACAGCTAACTGCAGTTAGCAGAAGCAGACATTTCATTTTTTTCCGTGTGCAATAAACTTTATTAAAAGTAATGAAACTTTGGTGATATTTTATTGTGATGAGTTCCCGTGCAGAAATTGCCGAACTTGTTCCCAAGTTCCGATCCGAGCCCGATCGGATTTTCCACATGTGGCCACAGGAGGGCACATGATGTGGCCCGGGTCGGAACCACATCGGATTATGATAAACAAGATTATTTTCAAATCTTGAGGAGAACACCACCGATTACAATGAAGGTCGCACCATTGTAAAAATAAATAATTCTGAATAGTGTTTTGTTAGTTGTATCGTTGCATTGTGGATCCTCTTCAAGAGAAATATTTTCAGCTTAGAAAGATTGAGGTAAGTTTTTCCAAACAAATTATTTATAAAATAAGACGTTGTTATAACAATGTTAAAATTTTCAAAAAAGTTTATAATTCATATTTAGTTTTTCGATATTTCCAACAGTGTATTCGAGTAATCATTGTCATTTTGAGCGCACTTGAATGTAGCGCACTATTCATGTGAACATGAAAGATGTTGTCAAGCTTTAGAATGTTATATTTTCTTGCTTATATTGTGAGAATACAGATCACTACATAAAATATATGAATATTTGGATTAGTATCGTTATAGATTAAATGCTTGGTATTTTCTCGAAAATAACCTCACTTTTTTTATCACATTTCACGTTTTCCATGTGCGTTAATTATTCAAACAAAAATTATTTCAAGAGAATATTAAGAAGATTCAAAAATATTTATAAATAAAATTCACTTATATTTATATCTGTAATAGCTGTAAAATTTGTGTTAAATGTATTTAAATAAACAAGTTGAATGCAACAAACCGCATCTCGATTGCGTTTTTAGTTTTCCTTTAACTAATATTCAAAAAACAGTGTCAAAAATGAAGCCACAAGGTAGAAGACCCCCTTAAGATAGACTATTTAATCTCATGTTTTTTTCTACATTTTTAAGGAAAATCATTGGCAGGAGTACACTATAAAGCTCGTTGGTGATGGACGTGAGTAATAATTGAATATTTAAAAATTAAAAGATAATATAAACCTAGAAACGATTTGCAGCTTTAACCTTTCACAAATACCATAAAAAATTGACATTCGCAACCATTGCTAATGATCATTTCCAAATATAAACCTAATATTTAAATTAATTAGATGAGTTTGAAAGTTCATTGATTATAATTCTTTTAAAGTCGATCATTCTCAATTCTGGAAACGGTTCACTGGATACTTATCATTCTTAAACTGACTTGTTATAACTTTTCTACAGAAACGTATGCTGAAGCAGTGGACAAACTGACGAAACTAAAGACTCAATAAGAGTTGGTGTACAGCAGTGGATCCGAAATACATTCAAAGGATAAAGCTGCTGCTATCGCTAAGGAAATCAAAGCGAGAGAAAGCCTTCCGAATTTCGAATCGATTATGGCTGTACCAACCCTTAACCCTCCGTTATCAAACTTAAAATTTGTTACACGGTTAGCAAACCCTAGAGGATTTCCCTCTGTGTGTTAGAACATCTGCAGTGTTGCCAAATATTGCGACTACTTAGCTGAACGTCTAACATAAAAATATGGCAACACCGCACTCTAGAATTCAAGCTATTTCCATTGCACGAAAGCCAAACTATGGAGGGATTCCCTCAGAATTCACGTCATCTTTGGTTTTGAAAAATGATTAATGAATGAGTATTTTACTTGAACATTATTTATTGCTACAAAAAGCTTCAGGAATAATTCGTGGAAAGCTATTCAAATGGACCAGACTGTGTGAAGCGTAAATTAGAAGTTATTTCGAAAAAACTGACCCCACTGAGGGAATCCCTCATATGTTTGGTAACGGAGGGTTAAGAAAAGCTTTGCGTCACGTAAGGAAATCCTACCAACATCACCAACTGAAGGTAATTATTGTCTGTTTTCAAGCATCTTTAATTTCACTCAGTCTAACTAAATCTTTAATGTAAGATTCAAACGAATTATATAGTAATTGTTTAAAAAAGCTTACTCGAATTTCCCAGTACGTTTTTCATTTTCTATTTGCATTTATATTCTATATGTAGTTACTGATAATATTATAGTCAATTAAAATAATGTATTTTACAGACGAATCAATGGGTCCAGTATTTTCGATTGAAGAGTTTGACACCGGTAATGAATTTATATCTAATACGTTTTTATCTTTACCTGTATTTTTAAAAAAATATTGCCATTTTACGTTTTAGAAATTAATTCTTTTGCAGAAAATGATTCGATGATTTTTGTGACGACAGATCCTTGCAAGAGTTTTAAAAAAAAACAGAACTGGCAGAGTCTAGTGTCAAAGAAAAACAATTATCTAAAGCAGGTAGCATCGAGAGTAGCATTCAGGGACGGATCCAGGGGGGTGGTCCTGGGGGTCCGGACCCCCCCCCCCCCAAAATATCAGACTCCCTCAAATCTCACTAGCGAAAAAATTCGAGTTTGTCTAACACAATTCTAACGTCACGTTTTGTGAAAGCCCAAATATATTTTATTTTTTAATTTTTCGATCGGACCCCCCCCCCAAATTTTTTTTCTAAATTCGTCCCTGGTAGCATTAATGATAGTAAGAGAAAGAGGCAATCTAGCAGTGGACGTAAGTCACATACTCTTAAGCAACTCAATACCTTTTTGTCAACTTACTTTTTTATAATGCGTAGGTATAAATTTATACTTCGTTTTAGATTTTATCACTGGATTTATTTTCTACTTTTACAGAAAGTTCAATTGACTTAGATTTGCCTCAAAACTCTTTCGACGTGAACAATATTAAAACTCTATCAAAAATAATGAACAACAGAGGCATCAAAGATTATCCAGAGAAAAATAAACCAAAAATAAAATTAGCGGCTGCAAATAAATCTCTGGATGAGACTGAGGAAAAATGTAAAAATACAGTTATCTTTTTATTTACTATAATTACAACCTGAAATATAATTTATTTAACCATTTTTGTCTTTTTTTATTCAGATGGCTTGTTGATAAAGGAAATTAGGCGCTTGAGGGCTGAAATTAAAGAAGTGCAGGCTAATCAAATCTCTCTAATGAATATGTGAGGCTGTAGCGTGTACAAACTACGTCCCGAAAAAAACATTTGCAGAAGAATATAATTTGGAATTGCCATTTAAGACATTGCAGGAATTGATAGACTTTGACAATCAATTAGGAACGGATGAGAAATGTTGCAAACAATTCGTAAGTTTAATTTATTATAGAATTTTTTTCATTTCTCATTATTTTGGCATAGGGTCAGATTCTTTTTTTTGAATTGCAAGCTATGAGATAAGTTTTTCAATTTGATGATAATCCTTATTTTAATTATTCCGTTTTACAGAAATTTTGAATTAATCTTTGAATTTATGGCACTGAAGAGGGCCCCCATATGTGGCCGAAACGTTTGCCTTGCTTTCTGTTTGAGTATTTTATATTTAATAGTGAAAATTTTAATCGAAGAAAATAAAAAGAATCTGACCCTATGCCAAAATAATGAGAAATGAAAGAATTTCTATGAATTTTGGGTCAATATAATAGCAGACATGTTATCAAACATGTCAATTTAAAATTTAATTTATTATGTTATTATTAGTGTAGATCCAAATTTTTCAGTTACAGATTCACTTATCTTTTTTAAAATTGCAGAAAAATTCACTGGCGTTGTCTTTTGATAAGAAAATCATGCGCAAGACAGTCAACAATATTTTTAAAAAATATTTCTCCAAAAATGTAAGCAGTCAGTTCACAGCTGTTAAAAAAGTACCAACAAAACAAGTTTTCAGAGAATACCACATGTGCACATGCATTATTGGTAAGCAAATCAATAGTATTTGTGTATTTTGCATTCAATGAATGATTATTTTGTCTTTTGTAATTAATTTTTTTGTCATTTTCTTAAGACGTACTTGCAGAGAAGTATGGATATTCAGAGGAAGAAGTTGTTTCCGACATTAGCAATATTTTGAGTAATGTTAAGGATTGGGACGGAGGCAGAAGACTTAGAAAAAAATTTTTGTACAGTTTTCACTTTTTTTTTGCAAATTTAGTTATTTAGACCAATTTTATAGTTTCACATTTATAATTCATTTATATCGTTTTTACCACAATGTTTATCCATCACACGTGCAATTCTTTAATGTTCTCCGCCCAGTATTTTTACAGAAATATTTGGTTTGTTACAGTTTCATTTTTTGTTGTTGCAAATTTAGTTATTTAGACCAATTTTATAGTTTCACACTCGCAGTTCTGTTATATCATTTTTTTACAACAATGTTCATCGGTCACAAGTGCAAATTTTTTAAGTTTGTTCCTTTATATTTTTTATAGAAATCAATTAGTTTTTGTAAGTTTTGACCTTAAAAATAAAAATTAATGCTTTTTTTCATAATAAACGACTAATAATATAATTTTAAATCTCAGAATCATAGAAAAACTTAATAAAAAAATTAATTTTGTTTATAAATAAACATTTTACCATCCAATGCTTTAATTTAAATTTGATTTTCTGAATAATTAGAAATTTGAAGATTCTTAAAAAAAAATGTATGATAAAAACTGAGGGAATATATTTTTTCATAGCGCCTCCTTTGAAAATCCGATTTTCGGTACCTGTAGATCGGGTTGAAACTACGATTTTCAACCCTAGGGTTGAAAGTCGCTGTTTCAACCCGCTCCACAGTTACAGCCAATCAGATTCTCAAAAGAGTTGCTATGAAAAATAGTATACATTACTCGAAACAAAACACAGCGAAAGCATTTCGTGTGATTGCAGCCCTCGTTTCACTCGGGCAGCAAACTTCACACTCATGCAATCGCTCTGTTTCGCCCCTTGTAATGTAATATACTATTGCTCATTATAAATTTAAACCTCATCATTGTTAGATCTCAAAATGACTTCAGAAAATTTCGCTCTTGGTGGTATGTTAACATAAAGCGTCATAATATTTAGTGCATTACCTATTGGAAAATCCGGATTATGGACTACTAAGTGGTTTAAAGGCAACAAAAAGATTAACGTTTAATTCACTTAATTCTATTAACAGAATAGTGAATAAACCTGTATAATTTAAGGGTTTTATGTCGCTTTAAACTTGCCTTCAACTGGTTCCACGAAGAATTCTTAACTTTGGCAAACGACTTTAATTATCTTCAATAGAAGACCATAAAGCTAATGCTATTATTCTATTGTCCCAGTGACTTTTCTTGAAACTCAGGTTAAACACCATAGCAATAAAACTACCTTGCAGAATCTAACAAGACATGTAGCAGGGGCTTTGGGTTTTCCCCGCGATTGAAGAACTGTAACCAATTTCCGAAATATTGGTCAAACCTCCAAGACTATATACTTTATTTTTAATTTTCACCCTGCAGTATTATAATATATGGGCATTTCCACAAAAAGAGTTATTGTTCGACATAAAAAGTTCCAAAATAGATGTTGAGGTATACTCATTTCAAACTTTTCTCCAACATTCTACATATATATTGAAAAATATTTTGTAGGTTGATTAATACCTCTGAACATTTACATAATTCGTATAAAATATTAAAGTAAGAAATATTCACTTTAATACTTTCCAATATTCAGCACTGTATTGAAGGTCCGTAATCGCATTCATAGATGGCATTTGGGATGACACTTGGCTGCAACCAGAAAATTTCATTTTAAGGCATTTTCATATTTTTGCCCGCTTCAACCTGACTGAAAATTTGTTTAAAAAAATACTTTCGAAGGTATCACCAATTTTTTTCTTTTTAACTTGCAAAAAAGTAGTACATCGTGCCAAGGAGACTTAGTGACTTTCAATCTTTGGCGCCATTGCGCGCACGTTTATAAAGTGTTAATGTTTCTTCATGCTTTGTAGAAAACTTATAACCTTAAAATCACATGTCTGAGAAAGTTTTTATATCATTCAAAATCACAATATTTCTTTATAACTATATTTTCTCCATCAATAAAATATTTTCATCATTTAATGTCTGCACATTCATTATAACCAATTCTTTTCTGTTGCGGTTTCATTGGATCCCAAAAATCGGTTCTAATTAAGGGGGTCTCCTTATCCAGAACTTTCAAAAAATCGATTTTTTACATTCTCATCATGGATGAAAAGGTATTGGTTTTATGTGAAAAATGACATTCGAAATTTTCATCAAATCTTTACGTTTTGAGACCCCCTGAGTCAGAAAAAAGGGTTTTTACGAAAGTGTCTGTCTGTCTGTCTGTCTGTAGGTCGTGTGCGGCATAACTCTCGATAGAATTATCAGATTGAATTGAGCTTTGGTACACTTTATCGGAACCGAAAAAGTAAGGACAAGTTCATTAACCAGCCACATCCAGTCAAAATTGAGGGATTGAGCACCACTTTTGTGTTTTTGAAAATAATTTTTTGAAAAAATCAAAATTTTCAATACTGGTTTTAGATAGTGCTCATAAATCTCTAAAAATTATCCTCATAACATTTTTTGATTAAATCAAAATTAGAAATGTTACAGCATATTCAAATTCGAAAAAAGTCAATATCAAAATTCCATTCTCCAGTTAAATTATACGAGATACGAAAAAACGTTATGATACAATATTATTTTCTACATAAAGTCCTACACTGAGAAAACAGTTTTGTCAAATCAACAAAAATATTTTGTTAGTACCTAGCTAACAAAATTCTTTTGTTGTGCCAACAAAATATTTTGTCAGGACAACAAAAAAAGTTTTGCTGGATACATTTTTTTCTCAGTGTACAAATTTGAATTGTAACATTTTTTCATAAGATGCATATTTTTCTTTTTAATTCAAAAAAAAAATATTGAAAATCCAAAATTCAATTTTTTAACAATAATATTCGAAATACGAAAAAAACGTAAGAATACAAAGTTTGTCGTTTCAAAAAGATCTACAAATTTTGTCTCACACAGTTTCTGATAAAACATATATTTTTCGTTTCAATTCCAAAAAATACGATTAAAATTCAAAAACTCCATTTTTTAGACAAAATATGTGAGATACAAAAAAAACGTTTAGATGGAAAATTGTTTGCCTAAATGAGGTCTACAAATTCTCATTAAGACATTTCGGGACAGGAGGTATATTTTATGTTTTGATTTTTAATATTAAAAAAAATCGTTTCCTTAAATAAAGTCTACGACTGTTTTTTCTTTTTGAGAGATTTGGAAGAAAATAAATTATTTTAATCATGTAATTTATTAAAAAGTTACTGAAATGTATACAGAAAATCGAGCGCGAAGCGCGAGCGCCATGATGAGAATGTGTCCCTTAAGGCTAATAGAGCCTTAAGTAAATTGAATTTCCTGTTTCACTTAAACTGAAAAAGAAACTTAGTGAATTTGAGAAAATGACTAATTTACATCATCTTTAATATCATTAAATTGGTTTGAGCTTCAGTATTAAATTATAAGAAATAAACTTAAACGTATGCGAAGAGCACAAGAACGAGCGCGAAGCGCGAGGTCCAGAAAGAACGGAGTGCGAAGCGCGACGATCAAATCGCGCGCCCTAGGCGCGCGATGAGAATGTGCCCGCGAAGCGAGCAGATTTTTTTGTTTGTTTCAATCGATGGATCTATTATCAGAGAATATTGTCGCAAATTTTACAGTCCATATCGGAAGATTTTTGATGGTAGAGTTCCGAGCAGTGGCTTGCGCGAAGCGAGCGGAAGGTTTTTTTCACCGTCTGAAAACTTTAAAGCGCGTTTTCTCAAAACCACATTTTTCAAAATTGCGTGCACGGTTAAAGGAGAAACAATTAAGCTATTATTATAAACTTTTTTTTATGTGTAGGTAATTAAAATGCGCATATAGTGAACCTTTAGTTTTCATGATACAGTATTTATTTTCATTATAAATAACGCATTTTGAACAAAGAAAACGGTGAAAAAATTGATTTTTCTGGAAAGTAACTCAAAAGATCGATAAAAAAAAATTTTTTTTACAATTTTTTAGGTTCACTATATAAGCGGAAGACCCTTCTGAATAAAAAAAACAAATATATATGTGTTTCAGATGAAAACTTTGGACAATATCATGCACGCAAAATTAATTGTCCGTGGTGAGACGCTGCGCGGGATCTTCGATAAGTCCGAGATTTTTTCTTGTTTTCAAATAAAAATTTTTTTTTAACAAGTTCAAATATGTACCTAAATATATGCGAAAAATCTTTGACCAGTGTTTTTATTTTATGCTTCAAAGAAAATTGGGAAAAAGTGCCTTTTTTGAAGGTTCTGGATAAGGAGACCCCCTTAACACTGCACGGAAAAAATTTGTCGCTTAAAAAGTCATCGACTTTGTTTAATACTCGTGGATGGGTTAGAAAGTCAACTAAATATTATGAACCTCCTTATTGAAGAATATGATAGATAATCGCTGAAAATGTAAAACGTAAATTCGGAAGTTTAAGTGACAGTCGCGGAAAATTTAAAAATTTATTTTCTCTGAACCAGGCATCGAAAGTCTAAGCCACAGTCGAAGAAAATATTAAACAGTGTAAAAAAGAAAATATTATTTTCAGTGATATGATCCTGCACTTATAGTTAATTATTTTTCACTTTTACATTACCTATATAATCCTAACCATGAACTTACTATTACATTTAACACTGCACATTACATAAACGCAATTTTTTATAAACACTTTGCAGCACCGAGAATCGAAACGCTCGCACGCACGCACGCATCCTAACCCAATTC
Organism: Diplolepis rosae; assembly: GCA_030998225.1. Taxonomy (NCBI): domain Eukaryota; kingdom Metazoa; phylum Arthropoda; class Insecta; order Hymenoptera; family Diplolepididae; genus Diplolepis; species Diplolepis rosae. The sequence goes on along the minus strand of JAPYXD010000723.1, from coordinate 25,945,940 downwards.
TAATCGCACGCCTTAACCCGCATAGCCGATACATGTCGTGGAGACTTATGTAAAATATTTGGATCATATTCAGAGTTTGAAGGCAAAACTAAAATAATAGATAAATTTCAAATTTGACATAATACACTTTATTCTGAAAAATGTGCAATTAACAAAATTTTAAAAATGCCTTACATTTTCGAAAAGTTTCAACTTAAACAATTCTTTTTATATTTCAATACTCGTTAAAACTTTGTTAATGTAAAAAAATAACTATAATAGTAATAGTATAGTAATAGTATAGTAATAGTAATAGCGTTGAGTGAATCTTCACTCAACGAATATAGTAATATAGTAATAATAATAATAATAATAATAATAATAATAATAATAGAATTTTAAAAAATATTATAAAAATTATAAAAACTAATTCTTCAATGTGCCCTTCAATCCAGATTCAAACGAAACCAAACGACATGTAATTTCAAGATCTAACAAAAATTATTACAAAAACAAAAAGCCGAGCCGCATTGTCTGCTGCGCGATGATACGAATTACGTTTCTACGCATCGCTTTTTGCGACTGTCGAGAAAATTTTAGAAGACAAATGTAAAATCTGATGGACTTTAGAATACAATTTACAAAACTATTTGTTTGAATTACTTTCATTTCAAATTATACGATGGTCTTTTAAAATCTATGACAAATGAATCCAAAGATTATGAAACTTTTCATTACTTCTTAGTAAAGAGCAGTTAGTGTTTAAAATACTTTTATAATAATAAATACGCGACTTTTTTTCTTCGACCTTGTTTTTTAAAAGTTATTCGACTTTTTTCTACTATTTCCTAAAAGTCATTGAAACCTTACAAGTATTTAAAGAATTTGAAAATCTTTCTGTGGAAAAAAGACGCTTTCGACTGCGCTGGGATTCGAGCCCAGGTCTTTCGATTGCCGCATGGGCTCGAATCCCAGCGCAGTCGAAAGCGTCTTTTTTTCCACAGAAAGATTTTCAAATTCTTTAAATATTTGAACTCAATTGCATTATTTGCGATATAAGAGTTTGAAATTGTCTACGAGGACACTTGTCGACAACGTATCCTATCTGATAGACGACTAGTGAACCTCCGATAATGTAGGCAGTGTCAAAAATTCCAATCTCACCTAATTTATTTGAAATCAATTTACAGTCGCAAGGCAGAGCCACTTGGCGATATAAGGAGATCTTCCTGTGGAGAATTAGATGACTGCAAAAAGAAGTGTCTTAATTTAAGATACTTGTGTAGTCATATCTAAGATGTTTCGGTGGTCACTTTCAAGTTGCCTAAAATATATTAATTGAAGACACGTAAAATATCTTGAGTTGAACTATCGGTAACACAGATTACTTAAGTTATACCGACAGTTCATGTTCCCTATAACCTCTACACTGTGAGAAAAAGCTTACGGTATACCGGTGTCTGCTACACATGTGGTGGCTTACATGGCTGTACGTACTTCTTAAAAAGATTAATTCAAGTAAATACGCTATTGGAAAAGGAAACAAGCCACTTAGGAAACGTATCCAATACGTTAAAACAGAAGGTATACCTGATATCGAGTCACGTGTTGCTGATACGATTTACACTTTTTACATGTAGCTCCACATCCGTCATATGTAAAGTTTGAATAAAGAATCGTGTCGATGATAATGAACAATATATTCCTTCATATGAGTTGATATTACACCACAGGAGAAAAACATGGAACAGTCAAAACGCTCCATTTCTTGAGGTTATGAACAGTAACTATAACCCTATGAGAGATTCTATCTTTCGACCACTACTTCTTTGACACATTACGCGTCTTAGTTTTTGTTAACTTATTGACCTGCTATATCTTACAATTCAGAAACATCTTATGCCAGAACCATCTTATGACATCCTAAACATCTTAAAATAAAACACATTATCTAACGTAATCAAGTATCTTATTTTGTAAGAGATAAATTACATCTTTATTCGTATCAAAATACGTAAGTCGTCTTAATTTTGAATAAGATACTTCGTGAGACATCTTATTTCAAGACAGAAAATGACAAATTCCCATCTTATATCTTACAGTAAGATACCAGGTAAGACAATTCTTTTTTCAGTGATGTCTGACGACTGTGTAGCTCAGTGGTTAGAGCATTCGACCGCCAATCGAAAGACCTGGGCTCAAATCACAGCGCAGTCGAAATCGTCTTTTTCCCACAGAAAGATTTTCAAATTCTTTAATATTTGAATTCAATTGCATGATTTGCGATTTAAGAGTTTGAAATTGTCTACGAGGACACCTGGCGACAACGTATCCTATCTGATACACGACTAGTGAACCTCCGATAATGTAGACAGTGAGAAAAATTTCAAACTCACCCAATTTATCTGAAACCTTACAAGACTTTCTCCGATTTTACTTTCTGTCCAGGACTCTTCGAATAGTCTGTTAAATTTTAAGCGACAAATCTTTTCTGTGTGGCTTCTACAATATACATTCCTAAAATCAGGAACACGACTTTGAAATTCTTTAGTTAACTCTGAAATGAGAGAACATTGGCCAATCCATGAAATTAGAGTAGCCTATGCTATGGTTTACTGTGCCGCTAGCATGACTTTTTTTAGATTTTTCAAATATTACGCAGAAGTGCTGTGAGCATGCAAAACATTCAATTTGTAACGAGGGAAAAACATCAGGTAGTGTACATGGAGAAAAATATTTTTTGTACTCTTTTGTAATAATTCAAGATTTATTAAGATTCCCTTTATAGAGTACGCTAAATTATCGATAAAAATTACCATCTAGATGGTAAAACAAATTAAATTATTAGAAAAGAAAACAACTTCAGAACTCATCATGCGTTTCCAAATAGTTTCGTACTTTTTCATAAGTATTAAACTTTAAGCTTGGGTTGACTTTCAAGGTGTCTGTTATAAATTTTTATACAGCATAACTTGTGTTTTAAGAGGAAAATTCCCCGCAAAATTCCGAGGACAGAAAAATGACACTTTACTTGGAAACAGGTATATATAAGGTAAATGTTCCATTATCCGTAAATTTAAGAGAATAATAATTGGTCATTTCCAAATATTCATAAGGATTGTTTGAAAAACTTTTAGTACTAATGAAAGCAGTAAGTATCTTAGAAAACTATTCAAATTGTTTTTTCAATATATTTATTAACAGTTTTAATTTATAATGACTAAGAAAAAAAAAAGAGAATTGATTTCCCAATAATAATATTAGTCTTGTGAGCATTTTTTAATGAACCAATTTGGTTTGTATACTGAGTACTGTCTGAAGTTTTTTTTAAATCTAATACGACTATAGGAACAAATTTATCTGATCTAACTAAACCATTTCATTGAATCAATCAAAATATTTAATTAAGCCTATACCAAAATTTTGATTAACAGCATACAAAACAAAGTGTAGTTAGAATAACCGGAAGTCTCATTGGACCATATTATTTCAGTGTATATTGTTGCACTTTTATTGAAAAAATACTAAATTTCTGACATGATGCTGAAAAAGAACGGTTACTAGGACCGTCGCAATAGCTAGGGTGTTTACATTATTTTTATATTTTTGGAACATATTTCTACAATTGAAAGTAATTAAAAACTATTGTTTTGCGGGAATGGGATTCGTATATTCATTTATGCGAAAACTATCATTGAAAAATCAATGATGTGATAAGTACTAGTTATGATGATCATTTCATGTCCAAGATAGGTGGTTTAAATGTCGTTTTTGGAAAAGCAGTCACAAAAGTCAGGTTGCGTAATGGACCCACGCCACGTCACAATACGACGGCGCTCTTTGAGTTCGAAATTCTCACGGCTCCTGCACGGCACCCTGGCTGGCTTTTTTATTTCTTTTTGGGCAACAGATCATATTGGGTCTATTTGGTGGCATTCCGCTTATTCTTCAAAAAGCACCTTGAGATGACTTTTCTATACGTAAAGCGTAAATTTATTGACAGTATTTAGGATGAAGTGAAATCAAGTCAGTAAATGTTGCTTATCAATTTTCGTGCTTCAAGATTCATAAAGTTAATGGAATTCCTTTGAATTTTTCAAAATAGAATTATTACAAATAAAACAGAATATAAAAAATAAAAGTTTATTGAATCATTGTATATGAATTATAGTAATTGATGAAATGAAGATTTAATTTGAGTATTTTTCAATGGGAGACAAGCATATGGAAATAGAAGAATAAATATTAGCACTAGTCAAATCCTGCTTTTTATAAAACAAATAGCATTTTCAACGTTCATTGTTTGCGATTTTTCCGGCTTGAACCGTTACAATGAATGTTGCTTACAAACGACTTATAATAAATGAGTATTCGGAGCTCGGATTATATTTGTATCCCCGAAAATTTCTTAGGTAGAAACAAACTCAGCCTCTTTCAACCCCCTTCTCCACCCCCTGTGAAGCAATGATTAATGATGACACGCGTGTCTTTCGTACACCCGTCTGCCATTTGGTCCAAACTCAACTATGATAATCCATTAAACCCGAAATGATGTTGGAGCAAACGTTTGCCGCACTTTAAAAAATCTCCCGTCCCTTGTACCTTATAATATTTTTATAACAGGCCATATGAAAATCACGAAAAATGAGCTTTCCTCTCACAAATGATTTAAATTATAATAATTTAATTTTTCAAAGCTATTTAATTATCAACATGCACTAGTGTACTGCTTTAAGGGGGTTCACCTATGTAAAATTTTCAAAGAATCGATTTTTTTGTTGTTGCATATTTCTAATCTAATGCATGTGAAAAATGATGTCATAAAAGGATTTGTATGGAACCAGATTAGTTTGTGCGATACAGTTTCCTAAAGACGCCCACGTCCAATTTCTTTTATTGCATCCTAAAAGTTTAAAGGCTTTTTTTCGAAACCATGTTTTTCAAGTTGTTGTGCAGGATTGCGCAAAATGTTTGGTTCACTGATTCGCAGTTGAAGAAAGTTATCGAATTAATGTTATAAATGATTCAAGGGCATGTGATACTTGAGAAAAGTAGTAAATTTATGTCAAACAACTTGGTCCAATTTCTACACTTTTACGTCGAAAATACCTAAAATTTTGTTTCTGAAATTTAGAAAATGATAGAGAAAATAAAAATGAACGTTACATAGACTATTTTTAGTTTTAATAATTAAAAAATTTTCCGATAGATTTTACTAAAACCGAACCTTTTCTCATTTACCAAACTAAAATTCATCTATCTACGTCCGTTTTTATCTTCTCTACTATACTTGACAAATTTTGAAAAAAAAAATTAATTTATTTTTGACATAAGTATGGAGAAACCTATAATCAATAAATCTTGATAATTTCTTTAGTATCATATTAAATTATATAATTATAATAGTAATTTCAGATTAATATGTAAACATTTCCTAATTAAACGTAATAAATACGTACTTTTTTAAATTATAGACAATTTACAAGCTTAAAATGGAAAGATATAAAATAATCTAAATCCACTTTGCCGAACACATCATGTTTTACCCCAAAATTGACAAATTTGTCCATGGTCAAATTATGTATCCTTCCTAAACTGATGTATTTGTACTCGTACAAGATTACGAGAGTAATCCCTTGTTTACTTGCTTGTAAGCCTAACCAGATTATCTGCGATGCAAAACTCGAGAAATCCACGAACCCAGATGAAGTGACACTTGAGTATCTTCTTACTGGAACTAAAGCTGAACCTAGCTATAATCTTTTTCTCATGAGTTCGAATTTTTCCAATAAAAAGGCCATAAATACCCTTCTTCCCTTACAAAATTACCTATAGATTACGTCAGGTGGGTGTAAGGTATACACTATATCGAATAGCGTGTGAAAAACTGCAAAATCCTCATCCATTAGTTCCAAAGACTGTCGATATTGTAAGGGCTATTGTCAAATACATACGGTACTCCCCCCCCCCCCTCTCTCTCTCTCTCTTGCTCTCTCTTTCTCTTTGGTCAGGAACCTTTCGAGCTTCTTTATGGATTTTGGGGGCTTAGGGTTCAGTCATGACTTGTCTGATCCGGAATAGAAGACACTTCTTTTGTATAGCTGTCTTCCTGTTAGGTAGAGTCCACCTGTGATTTTGCTACAAGTGCAGAGCAGACTTTTGAATAATAATAACTTTAACGTAATGATTTTTCAACCAATCAAATGAAATGCGTGTGTTTATGACCCTCATTTTATCAATAAAAATAGATTTAAAATTAGAGCTATTAAATATCAAATCTGATTTTCTATCAAAGATACGACATTATCTTATTGTTTAAGAATAAAGTTATGGAAACTAGAATACGTTTAATTGATAACATAACAAGGTTGTATGAGCCTATAACTGAGAATTTATAAAATAAATATAAAAGAACTCTAAGTTCCAAGATACATTTTAGGGCCTGATGTAGGCCTTCAAGGCACATATAGCAGATTTTCAAGTACTATTGGGCAGATTAGGCTGAAGGAAGATTGAAAAAAGTCCCCCATAATCGAAATATATATATATACAATTTTACTGTACACCTGATCCACGTCCAGGCTCCCGTGGTGAAGGACCTCTTCTGATGCACTGTTGAATGAATGCAGGTGGCAAATTCTCGACCTCGAGCACTCGTAAATAAAAGATAGATCGCCTCGGTGGTATTAATTCGAACCCAAAGATTTCCAGAAAAAACTATAAAAGTCAACTGAGTTACTACTCAGCTTTAGAAACCGACGCGTTTCTGGAATTGACTTCTACGAGGCGATACGTTTTGTATTTATTATATATAGTATTTATACGTATATAGGCATAATAGATATAGCGGACTGTTTTTAAATGGGACCCCAAAGGGGCCCGAAACATTCGGAAAGACCCAGTACGGATCTTCGTATTTCACTTTATAATGACAGGCTGCCTATTTTGAAGATTCTTGTGGTTTACCGAATGTTACTGATCCATGAATTTCAGAAATGTGGATTTTAATTAATAAGCAACAGCTGCCAAGCATCAGATGATTTTTGAGAAAAGAGATTTCGGGACAGCTTGGTGATCTCTAAATTTCGAAGATGACGAGCTGTCATTCTCTTTTTACGTTATTATGCTTCAATGACTTTTTAATTTTCTTGTATGGGATAGACGCAAAAAATTGTAAAATTTGGACTACCAACTTTTTACAAAAATTAGGATTAACCAAAGTATATTTTTTTCATTTTTTAAATTACAGTATAAAACAAAAATACCAATTAAAGAGATAAGAAATAATTTCTGCAGCAGGGATAATCAAACGATTTTATTGAAGTTCTAACCTCAAATTTGAAATTTACCAAGTGAACATGAAACTTTAGGGACACACTTTAAGATACTTATAACTATTATGAAATCTAGATTATTGATAATTTCTATTTATCATTTTTAGATTTTTTAAATAAATACAAATGTTTTATGTGAGCTATAATTACCTATGAAATTATTTAGTCATTACTTCTCAATTTTAGTTCGGGAATTTATAGTCGGGGACAGATTACCGAGCGGACATTTTGGCTGTATTTTAATTTTCTATTTGTTACATTTTACAATTTTTTGGCAACCGTCTATGTAGATACTCTTTAAGTTGGATTCGGTTTGTAATGGCAATTACATTATATAAGATTATTCAAAAATGAATAACCACACTCTAAAAACAAGTGTGTAGTGAAATGTGTAATTTTTACACACTACACACGTTGTCAAGTGTGTAATTGAGCGAAGTGTGTACTTACTAAATATTTCCAACTCAATTTTTCGGGTACAAAACGTTAAAGTGTTTGAAAATTATACGTTACGTTTGTAATGTGTATTGAAAATACACACTTCAAATGCCTAAAAAATTACTATCGTGATTTACGTGTAGAAGTAACACACTTGTTTTTAGAATGCAAAATAGATTTTTGGTATCAGACAGATTTTCTTGACTCTTTTATTCACGTCTGTCTAGTACCAAAAATTCATTTTAGTTATTACTTTTAAAATAATCTTACCTACTGTAATTGCAATTTTACCAGTCAAAAAGGCACGGCACTAAAATGAATGTGAAAAAATATAATTGAAGTCAAATTAAAAATTAAGAGTCTGACTTTGATGATAGCATCCTTAGATTTTTTTTCGATTTTAAACAAATAACTGCAATTTCAAATTTATTTCAATAAAAAAAATGTCTTTTCAATGTAGATTACTAAATACGACTTTAGGTTTCTGCATGAAAAACGATATACTAATAAGCGAAAAGATTTTTTAAGTTGTAGCTCGATATCGTAATAGCATTGGTACCGTAAAATCAATAAATATTTCTCCAGCTCCAAATTAAACCGATAAGAATTGAAATTTACCAATTCCCAGAAGAGATTTGTCACAGAATTAAGAAGTATTGAATTCAGCAAGTATCCGGATCTTGGAGGATAGAAGTCTCTCTCTTTTCGCTCTCTTCTGCAAAAAGAATTCCACTTTCGTACCTGACCTACCTTCTGATTTGCATCGGTTCAGCGTGCCTGAATGTCTCCGAATACGCGTGGCAAGAAAAGGCTATAGGCTTGTGCATATACGAGACCCGCCAATACAAAGCTTTGACCTTGCTTCTAAAAATCTACAACCTTCATGTTCAATGCTCAATTGGATACACCCTCAAATGACTACACCCAATCCTAACGAAATATATCATCTATCCCTCCCACAGCATCCAGTAACAGAAGAGATCATTTGTTTCCTTGGACCTTTTTGTTTCTATCGATGACGAAGAAAAGAACGATACCCTGCAAAAGTGCCGCATCCAAGATCTTTGCAGGATAAACTGACCCCCTTTGACGAGCTAATATTGCGGCTACATTTCTTCTACTGCTAAATCGCTTCTACAAACCGATTCCTCAATCAAGGGAGAAATTCGTGTTCTAACGGGTCTCAACTTTAATTAGGGAAATATGATAGGTTCTAGGTACGTCGAATTAAGAAAAGTTCTGATAGGTTATTTTCTAAAATAGGTAATCGAAAATATTTTGCATAATTTCTTAATTTGAATAAGCGAAATTCCGCTGATTATCAGCTATAAGTATACCACTGATTCAGATTTAGAGTGTAGGAAGTGTCTTGGGGCTCGATGTATTTTTGACATCTTTTTAGATTAATTAATCATATCTTTAATAATATAAAATATCAAACACAATGAAACTAAGAAGATTATGTCAAAATAGTTGCATGCTTGCAGCAAGGCAAATTGAGGAAATTTCTACCCGAGTGTGATTTAAGACTATGACTACACGAAAAAAAATGGAGTGTCAAACTTTGAGTGTCAAAATTTAGGTATGTCAGTTTTATGTTGCAGATAGTACCACGTACTATCTATCATTTTTTCTTAATAGTCAGGGAGACCATAATTTTATAGTCTGTTTGAATATCGACAGAATGTCAGGTTTACATTCTGAAATAGTTAACCTGTCAACACTTACACATCGAGATAATCGAGATAATCGAGCTAACGCTCCTGAGATACTCAGGTTTACATTCCAGGATTCTCATTCAGTTTGACACTCCAGATGCTCAAGTTGACAGTTCATTTTTTTCCGTGTAGAGTAAATTTTATAATATTATGAATGTGAATTTAACTTTCTTAAAATTACTTCGAGTTTGAAGATTGATACATTTTCTTCATGACATTCGCGATCAACAAAAATTATTTTCGTAAAATAAATAAAAACGAAAATTTCCGTTTTAGCAAAAATATGGCAAATACTTTATGTATATTTAAATGAGCTATAGTAAATGTATAACTCATGTATAGATGAAATATAAAGATAAAAATTATCACTAGGGTAGAACTGATAAACTTTTTTCTTCCTAGTTGCATAATATATTATTTAGTTATACCTCAAATCTACTTAACTGATACTTCTAATATACTTTTAAAAATACTTCTCTTATACTTATGCTATACTTAATTAATATTTTTATTATACTTGATCTATACATCATCTATATATTCCATTCAAATATACTTGAAGTATGAGATTGTCTTATTTGCCACACTTTTGCTATACTTTTCTATACTTTGGAAGTCTATGATGGATTATTTGCATTCTTAGCATTTTTACCCCGATCTATTTATTCTCATTTTATAAATCTAATATTCATTTTCGTTATATTAACCGTCACCTCTCATGCTTAAAAAATTATTGAAAGTTGTATTGAACTATATTCTAAAAGCTAAAAAACCGGTGTGTTACTCTATTTTAACAGCTGTGCTCTGTACACCTAACACATTTTTTTCTCTGATGTGTTGAAAGTTTAACTATAAAGTGATGATCTGAGATATGGAAGTTAAATATCTTCAAATTAAGCAACCAAGCTATACTATCTGGAAATTAGCTTTTAATATCTTGGATATTGAAACTTAACATCTAAATCATACTGAATAAGAAAAACTTTGGTTTAAGAAAATCGGTTAAGAACTTTTTTAGTTATCTTTCCCGCAAAGTGTAAAAACATGGTTTTGAGAAAACGCGCTTTAGATTTCGTAAAGTACGTACGTACGTAATGTACGTGACCGAATGAATTTCCGTGTATCTCCCGAAATACTTCGAATTTCGAGCTAAAATGTTACACACATAATCTTGAATAGTTGCCTAATCGATTAGGCAGAAGAAGAAAAAACACGATTTTTTGAGACCCCTGAGGGGATTGTCCCCTTAAGATATTTGAGTCCAGGCGGAAAAAAATATTACGAAGATATATTCACGAAAGTCCCAGTTAAGAAATCCAAATGAAATAGTTTTTTAAGATGCAAGATTAAGATATTATTATTGACGTAGTATAGAATGATGTTCTAATAGATATATTGTGTACAATTGTAAATTATTTTCATTTTCATAATAATAAAATTTGCATAAAAAATACAAAATGTCAAATTTAATTTCACGATTAATTGTTTCCGAAAAAATTATGTACAATTGCATGATTTCCAGTAGCGAATTCACAAATAAACTAAGAAAACAGCGGAATTCTGTTGAATAATTCAACTTTAGCGCTTCGTGTGCCATGCGCATTTTATTAACAACCCTCTCGATTCTTTATTTTTAGTACGAATAATTTGAAATTTTCCAAAAATCTTCCTTAAATACAAATAAATAACTTTGTCACTTCATATTTTCCGAAACATAAAACTTATTTGTCACTTTTTCACTCAGAATTGCGAAAAACAAAGAATTGACAGGTATTGATTTGTTATTGAATATTATCAAATGTTGATGGTATTTATTGTTTTTAAACCACTATTCGGCATCAGCAATGAATACTGAATGAAAATACGGAAAATTTAATCCATTGCGTGCAGTACTTATCGAGAAATCGCCATTTATGTTTTTTGAAACATTGATTTTAGGTTATTCAAAAAATACCTTTTATATTTTTTTTTTTTTCGTAATAATCATGTTGGACTAAAAAATACTTGAGGAATAAAAGTTGTATTTTGACAAGCTCTATCAGCTTATATTTTTTTATTTTGAGTTAAGTTTTTTCTTCCATTTTAGAAAGTGGACAATACTTTTCCCCTTTTTCGAGCGTTAGGCGAGTTCTTCCCGTGGGCTCAATTACTGATTCACCAGTATATACAGAGTGGGTCATTTTAATCGCCCCACCTAATTTTCTCGGAATCTATACCAGATATAGAAAAATATTTCGAAAAAAATTTGAAAGGGGCAGAAGGGTTCATCTAATGTTATCAACGACCTTGACCTTGAACTTGGTTTTCAAGGTCATTTAAAGGTCAAAGTGATTTTTTCTAGTAGGAACCTCTATTTTTGACGCCGGACTTGGAAAGAGCGGAAAATTTTACGTATAAGATATTTTATTGGGAAGGTGGTTACAAGGTGATATGAAGGTCAATTAGGCGAAAATGAGTTAAATTTTATTGATTCAAAATGTGAATATTCTATCGTGTATTATTTAGGTCGAATAAATTTCCAAAGGTCGGTCAATTGGCCAAGCATGAACGACCTTGACTTTTTGAAGGTCACGAACTTCCTATTTTTTGCGCTACACGGGGATATTCACAGTTTGAATCAATAGAATTTAACTCATTTTCGCCTATTTGATCTTCATATCACCTTGAAACGACCTTGACCAATAGAACATCTTATGCGTAAAATTTTCCGCTCTTTCCAAATCCGACGACAAAAATAGAGGTTCCTATTAGAAAAACCATTTTGACATTGAAATGACCTTGAAAAACAAGTTCAAATTCAAGGTCGTTGATACCATTAGGTGTCCCCTTCTGCCCCTCTTTAACTTTTGTCCGAAACATTTTTCTGTATCTACACTCAGAGAAATTTCGAGTTTCACAAACCAAAGTTTTTTTGTTAAAATCGTCTTTACAAAAAATGTTAAAGTTGTCATGACAATCATGGTAGTGGCTGTCATACTTTGGAAAAGTGTTTACTCCAACTGCAAGGAACGTTACTGAGACCACGATTCTGGTAGACCGAGTGGCAGAAACTTGATTAATGTGTTCGGGGTAACTGATGCTCTTATGTACTTGAAATACCGTAAGAGGTGCGGTTATAGGAACCAAAGTCCATCGTAAAGCCGCGCATAGAGTTTAGTTAAAATGACCAAGTATCCCAGGCGGAAAAGTCGGACTTATGCCGGATCTTACGAACGGCATAGTACCGCGCCAGTTGTAAATGAGGAGCAATACCCGTACTGATCATTAGTACTGCCCCAGTATGAAGTCCATTGTACTATTTTTTTAATAGTACTTCATAAGTTGGAATAACTTATTGCGAACTTCAATGCATAATTTCGTTATGAGATAATTTTCTTGATTCCAAAGTTTCATCATATTTTTGGAATTAAAAAAACTCAAAATTTTTAGATTCTGAACATACGTTGATTTTACTCTTGAAAACAAAAATTAAGGGAATCATAACCTGTATAAAGTATCACTAATATACAATAATAAAAGTTAATAATTCTAAAATGTATATAAATCTTTTTATTATGTAATGTTCTTTAATTCAAAAATTTGATCGCTTTCTTTCAAAAATATTTTATTTTATAGAAAATCGATTTAATAATTAAAAATCTTAAAAATTTTAATCAGAATCATAAATTGGGATAGAATCTAAAAATTCCCGATTACACGGGGCCTATACACTTCTTACACGGCCCTGCAGCAGTTGAAGGTTATAAGCGCTATTTTCTTTCTTGTATTCCAAGCGTGCGCAGCCGAGAGGCTTAGTCGTTAGATTAGTAATGCGTTAATTGTAAGTAGAGAGGGTTCGAACCCGCAGCGTTAAGAATAATTTTTAATACTACCTAAACGAGCGTCTGTGTAGTGTAGAGGGGAATGTGTGTTTGTAGGTAAGTTTGTATATAAAAATAGTAAGTTAAAGTCTGCTTGAAAGTAAATAAAGTTTTGAAATGTACTAAGAATATTCATCGATTCAACTACTGCTCTTATTTGATTTACCTATGTTCCTGCAGTTCACTTAACTTCAAAAATGACACTGGGGCCTTTACGAACTACGGAAAGTAAGTTAAAAAGTAGTCAAACCGATTGAGATTTTTTTTCGGTATACATGTAACGAAAAAGTATTGTCAATTTACTCAGAAAAAATTTTCTAGCTTGAAAACAGATTTTTTACTATGAAAACTTAACCTACGAAGCGAATATCCCTCCGTTGCTGTTAAAAACGGTAAATATTAGAGTCTTAACTCGAACTTACCCTGTACCTTTTATCTTAGTACAATACAGATTTTCGGTACATTTCCCAGTACCGCCCCAGTACTAAAAGACAACTCCCAGCCGAGTGACATTTTGTACTAATGCCAGTACCGCGCCTGTACAGACCTTCGGTACAGGCATAATACTATTTACAGTATAATGCCAGTACAGATTTTCGGTACAGGCGCAGTACCACTTTTTGGACCGCGCCAGTACCGACAGACAACTCCCAGCCGAGTGACATTTCGGACGAATACCAGTACCCAGCCGTTTTCCACCCGGTATTATGCCAGTACTATGCCAGTACCGACATCCGCCCGGCGGTACTGGCGCGGTACCAAGCCAGTTGTAAATTTCCACCTGGGTACAGTTCTTATCAAATTGCTTTATTTATAGAATCTACATTATTTTATGAAAATTCATCTTTATTTTTTTAAGTTTTCTGCATAAAAACCAGAATCACTAGGTTATGATCATTTTCTAAGATTAATTTGTAATGAATTGTCTATGGACAGTAAATACCCAGCCAAAATTATTTTTGAGGTTATAGGTATGGTTCTCCTAGTTATCAAAATACGAATTCAATTTGATTACAAAAAATAAAGTTTCACCGAAAAGATCTAGAAAAATAATCCGGTATAAGAATATTTATCATAACTTTCGTCGATTAAGTTAAAAAATTGTCACTTTTTTCATCACCATAAACTTTTCTTGATTATAGTTTTCACAAAATATATTTTTTTGGAAGTAACTACTTATCTCCAGTGCAGTGCAAGTTAAATTGTGTGACTATTACAAGATTTAATAGTTGTCACGACAGGCTTACCTCCTAGTAAAAAATGAAAGTTATACTTGATTTGTCTAGCGCAACAGCGAACGCTGCGGTTGTAGTAACCAAAGGAGCTTGGCAGTACATATAAAGAAAATGTATGTGTACTAGCCGTTGGGGTACGTATAAAGCTCATTCTAATCATCAACTTTGGTCACAACAACCGAATACACAAAAAAGTCCAAATTACTGTCATGATAACTATTAAAGTAGTAGCTTCTCTGAAATTTTTTAGTCAAGGCAACTACTATACAAAAAATGTACGTGCTATGTGCACAGGAACCAAAGCCGATTTCTCTTAGTGTAGTATAGATTCCGAGAAAATTAGGCGGGGTGATTAAAATGACCCACACCCTGTATATCATTTAAATTTCACTGATTCCGATTTAGAGAGTATAAATGTTTTGTCTGAAGATTTAAGATCTAAAATTCAGCACTCAATTATGGACACATATGGAAGGAAAATTGAAAATAAACCATTTCTCGAAATATCCCCAATGTTGTTATTATTTACCTTATTTAATGACACATTTATGTTCATTTTATAACATATACCAGTTAAATATACTATTATTGTGAGTTTTTAATGTCTATACACCAGTAATCAGTACAGAAAACACAATCTATGGCCAAACCAACTATTTGCCTTGTTTGTTGCCTTGTTTGCAACAAGGAGGATAGTTGGGTTGCCCGCATAGACTTTTTTGGATGTAGTTGTTATTATTATACATTTTTATCATTTTTACTGCTGTACTTTTCTTTTTGATAAAACTTTAAAGCTAGATTACACTTAAATTTGGGTCAGTATAATTTTACAGACCTGTTACCCTCTAGAACCTTGTTAAAAAGTGACATTTTAAATTGTATCTTATTTTAGAAAGTTCTTACAACTCTTTTTTAGGAACAAAGTTTAGGAATGAATCAGTTTCAAGAATCGGTAGGATGAAGTATGAATTGGTACCTCAGTGTTGCCCTTAGTGCCATAAATCCATAAAGTTCAGGACCATTCGGGAAAGGTGTTCACAATACCAAAACCGATGGGACTCTGGTGAGTGCACAAAGTGCCGTTTTACGATGACTGTAAAGCGATCATTGATGCTACACGAGGTGACGACGTTTTCGCGCTACTGTTACAAGACCATTATTACTGCTGCGAAGGATACAATGCGTCGGCGATCAGTACGATGCCCAAAAGTCAAAAGGCTCTGAGCAACGTTCACACAATGCTCAATGCAACATAGGATGATGGGAAAATGGTTCTTTGCGCAAAGAAAGCCATACGCCATTGCACTCCATTATGTGAAATTAGAAATTACAAAAACGTTTAGGGCCAACCAATTGTCACGACAGGTTCATTCCCTTTCGCGAATGTTTTTCATTTAGAGGAAGGACAGGAAGCTCTTTTCTCTGCTGAGAAACTTATTTTCGGGCACATCAATGACTTGTAGAAATATTGAAACTGGCTGTAATGTAGACTCATTTGAAAAAAATGTTGTCATGTAATTTGGTAAGTAAAAAGGTAAAAGATAGAAGCTGCAGTATTCCGGAAAATACAATATATTGATTATTTTAACCAAATTATATGGCTATAAAAATAATAACACTTTTTCCTAAAATCTTTTCACACAAATTTTTGATTTAATAACAATTCTACTTGTCGGTATTTGTAACAACTACTTATTATGTATTCTGTCACAGCAAACAGTTTGTTGACACAGCTTTAACTAGTTAATTTGTCATTTATGATCCTTTTCTAGGACAGAAAAGATAAAAGAATTAAAGAGCGGACTAGGCAATGAAGATAGCGTCGGAAGTTGATTATCGTCAATCCCAAACCTTGTAAGTATTAGGTTATTAGGATTTTCTTCAAAAATCTTTATCAGTTTTTGAATATCACGGGTTCGAGAGAATCTTAAACAAATACAGAATTATTTTTTGTTCATAGATACAGGGCCTTCCACCACTTGTGAAACACTCGGTAATTTCGAATAGACTGAGAAAAATATTTGTGATTGATTCAAACGAATTATTCTTTTATTATACGACCCAAAAACTGTTTTTTTGATTGAAAAAAATTCTTAGTTTGATGATTTTTTTTTCATTCAAACAAATATTTTATTCAAAACTTGCAAACTTCTTGTTTAAGTCATTGTTTGTTTGACCAAATTTGTTTGATATAAAGAAATATTTTGTTTGAAAGAACTAAAATTCTTGTTTGGATTATTGTTTGTTTGTCCATATTTGTTCGATTTAAATAACAAATTCTCTGAATTACATTTTTTTTTATTTTGCTAAAATTTTATTTGTTTAGGTCAAGAGAAAGAGGCATATACGCACAGAATTATGATTATTTGATTCTAAGAATCTAAGAATTCAAAAGTTTGGAAAATTATTTTTCCAAAGGTAAGGCTTTTTTTTACATTTGAAACTAAATAAATTCTCAGAGTTTTAGATATTTTGCTTAAAAATTGGAAAAGTTAAGAATTTTTGAACAAAAAATGCTTTTTCCCATATTCATGAAAATTTGAATGAAGATTTTATTAACGGACATCCTACTCTCTATACAATCACAAAAGTGTTAATTGTTTGAAAGTTACAAAATTTTTGCAAGTTTAGCATCGTATGATTTATAAAAATATCCATTCGGTAAATAATTTATAAATAATTCTTAATAAAATGGAAACTTTTTTCACTGCAAAAAGAAGTGTCTTAATTGTTATTTTACTGTAAGATATATAAGATGGGAATTTGCCATCTTCTGTCTTAAAATAAGATGTCTTACCAAGTGTCTTATTCAATATTAAAGTGACTTACGTATCTTGATAGAAATGAAGATGTTTTTTCCGCCTTACAAAATAAGATACTTGATTGAGTTAGATAATGTGTTTTAGTTTAAGATGTTTGAGGTGTTATAGCAAAAACTAAGACGCGTAAAGTGTTGAAGAAGTAGTGATCGAAAGAAAGAATCTCTCATGGGATTATAGTTACAGTTCATATTCTCAAACTAATGGAGCGTTTTGAGTGTTCCATGTGTTTGTTCTGTGGTGTAACATTAACTCATTTAGAAAAACATATTGTTCGTTTTCATCGACACGACCCATATATTTATAAGTGAAAGTTTTTAAAATTTTCAAACGCCCTAGTAATTTGAGTCTATTAGCCTGACACGTGGAAGATGCATTGGAAAATCGATTTCGAGGTACTGTTTAGCACAAGGTAGGATTTTCTAAGCATTTCAAAAGTTTAAAGGCACAAGTCCGCAAAATCTATCATCGATCATCGATCATAGGATTTTTAAACTACTTAAGCAATTCGGTCTCTTGGGAAGTTGTCTTGGCTCTTCTGGTCTAAGTAATGCATTTTACATTGAAGAATGAACGTTCGTAGTTTGTGCTTCTATGTCGACTCGCAGTCTAGCTTCTTCTAGTCTTGAAATCCAGTACTCTCCTCCAGTAGACTGCTGGGGGACATGTGGCTAGGTTCAACGTGAAGAATCTGCTGCAGAAGCGTTGTAAATCTTAAATATTGCAACAGTGTCGTAAGGACGAAACAGGGCCCGCCCAGGGCAACCCTTTACCTCACTATACTTGGGTTCGCATTGTTCCCTAATAAGCCGCTTAGTGACTCGGCGTGAGGCAAATTGGTCCACCGGTAAACAGTACTCCCACGTAGACTTCAACCAGCATATTTCAGCAAAGAGAAATGGCATTGGACTTTAAATCTGTGGTTTTATTCTTTTCTATTTAGAGATTTTATCGTGACTTGCGGAATGGATTTCTCAAATTTATATTAAAACTGAACGACTGCAAGTAATAAACGATATTATATTTAATCTATTTATCCATTATGTTATCATCAAAATAATTTGCAATACATCGGCATAGTTAATTTAATTTTCCAGCACTTTGAATTTTCCACATTTTACAGTTTACGTATTTAAAGAATTTGTACATATTTCTGTGGAAAAAAAGACGCTTTCGAATAATTAATTCTAAACTCATCTCACTTTACAAATTTTAAATCTTCAAACAACTTTTATGGGATAAAGAGAAAATTGTAAGGACATTTAAAAGTTAAAAACTTTTGAAAATTGTAGACTACAATATTTTAATATTCCACTGTTGGAACTTTTTAACTCACATTTTTAATTAAAATTAATTATTCTTTGAAGGTTTTAGAAATTGGATGGAATAAACAAAACAATTTTATTATAAAAAATAAAATGATATAAAGATTATTTTATAATTAGAAAACAAATATTTGGTTGCATCAACAAAATTTTACTTTTATTTAGAACAGGAATTATATCGACCCTCAATAACAATATTTGTAATGTTAGATAATTGGCTTTAGGGTCCATAAATGAAAAAAAACAGTAGTTTCAATCAAACGTTTCGACTCTGATTGGAGTCCTCATCAGTGATCTTTATTTCTAGAATATGAAAAAACAACTAGTGAATATTGTGCATTTGAGTACAACTTTGGTATTGTCTGCAGTATAAAAATATGAGAAAACCTACATAAAATCAAACATAAACATTTTTTGGTGAAACACGAGAGAAATCTTAAGAATTGATATTGAAAAGTAACACATACATTTTAAAAAAACATCTGAGATAAAAAACTAGTCACGTTTATGTACAAATGTAGCTTAAATTGTAGATGCAGGTATAAAATGTGAGAAAAAAATAACTCAAAAAATTACGAAAAACTTCGGTAAAACTTTGATGAATATGAAAAAAACCTTAAAAAACCTTAAAAATACGCATACAACACTTCATACAGACTTCGATAAAATTTCAATGAAACCTCTAAAAAACTTCGATATAATAAGCATGAAATTTCTTTGGGATTGTGTGAAAAGTAAAAACATGAGAAAGTTGACATAAAATTATACATTTTTAAACAACTGAGATAAAAAACTAGACACGTTAATGTATAAATGTAACTTAGAATGTGGATGTGAGTACATAAAATGTGAATAAATAACTCAAAAGGGCAAAAAACTCGATCAGAAACGCCTATAAAAACTTCGATAAAAATTTCGATGAAAGGCTTCAAAAACTTCGATGAAAACATGGAAAAAAATGTTTGCATTAAAAATTGAATTTTTTAAGTAATATTATAATATAGGATCCAAATTCATCATCTCATCTGTTATGAATTTAAATTTTCTAACCTTAAATCATTGTAATCCCTCGGGTTCTGATAGGTTTAATCTTGATTTTAATTTAATCTTTTTCCTACGTCGCTGTTTTTGAAGACACATTTTCACAAACTTACTATAAGAGGATCGTTTAGTGACTGATTTCCGAGTGCATAGAAAAGACAGTTGTAGGCAAGAAAACCAGTAAGATGGAGGGAAATTTTTTTTAATATAAGTAGAACTGTGATTGTAAGGGAAAGTGGAAGGATAAACACCAGATGACCAGACTGTCCCGATAATAAAGGAAGGATAGTAAATTGTAACCGGAGTCGTAACGGTCCCACACATTTTTAAAGAAAATTGAAGAGGCCTATGTGTCCATTCATTGCAGAGTTTTGAGGATTTAATAATGAAATAAGTTTTGAATACCTTGTTAGGATTGAGATTTATTTATTTGAATATTTCGAGAAAAGCACCAATGTTCAAAAAATATTTTGGAGAAGAAATATAAGGATATTTGTTGACTCCATAGGGAAGATAAAAGTTTGTGAATCAGGTTTTCAATTGTTTTTAAACCTGTTGTTTAAAAGTGAATGGTAAAAAACAGATAGATTGTCAGTGTCAGTTCTTTGATTTATTGTGTTGGGGTTGCTAGCTATATGGGTCATTTCTAAAATCATTCGCTTTCTATAATTGTCAGTTCGATCAACGATCTGTACATTATCGAAATCGAATGTGTGATCTTGATGCCATGCGTGTTTTGTCAGGGCAGTCCACTTGTCTGGGGGATTGTAGACATCTTTCTTATGTTCTAAAATTCTATTTTTCAAGGGGCGTTTTGTTGTACCTATATAACAGGCTGTGCAATCGGTGCATGGAATGTTATAGACGACATTGGCGGTGTTAAGTTTAGGAATGGGGTCTTTGGTTGTTTTGAATATACGGGATAAATCATTGGCGTTGCGTGAAACAATTTTGATGTTGAAGGGGTTAAGAATGGCTGCTAGTTTTTCAGAAAGTCCTTGTACGTAGGGTAATGACACGTATTGTAGGGCTTGTGTGTTAGTGGTCAGGCCTTGATCTGCTAGGTGTTGTGTTGTTTGTGTGTATGTGAGGGTTGTCTTCTGTTGTTGGTGTATCTCTGATACCCTGCCTGATTTTTTTGATAGAAAATTCAATCTATTTCTTCAAATGCACAATATTCACTAGTTGTTTTTTCATCTTCTAGAAATAAAGATCACTGATGAGGACTCCAATCAGAGTCGAAACGTTTGATTGAAACTACTGTTTTTTTTCATTTATGGACTCTAAAGCCAATTATCTAACATTACAAAAATTTTACTTACCGTTCAATTTTTATGACTCAGTAAATTATTTTATTGGATAAACTAAATATTTTGTTGTTCGTATAACAAGAAAATATTATCGTTAAACCAACAAAAACTTCGTTGATTCAACTGAATCCTTTACTGAATGCGAAAACCATATATGATATTTGAAAATTAAAAATCTTTGATATAAAAATACAGTAAAACTCAAAAATTCATGGTTATTTCTTAATGTCTCTAACCTGAGTAAGGACAACTCTATGAATAAATTCAAAGAATAGTACATTGTGGAACTAGGGAAAAAAAAATTTATTTTGCGAGTGTGAAGTTTGATGCCACGATTTTTTTTTGTTGCACACGATTTTTTTTCTACTATAGGGTCAGAAAGTGGATTTGTTTGCCCCGCACGGGGCAATAAAGTCCACTTTATGGCCCGCTAGTAGAAAAAATAATTTGTTTAAACGACTTTCTTTGATTTAAAGAAATTATTTGTTTAAATGAAATAAAATTTGTTTGATTCAAACAAAATATCTTTGAACCAAATAAATATTTGTTCGAATCAAATAAATTTTTCTTCAAAACAAAGAAATTAATGCATTGATATATGGTCAGAGATATAATTTGTTTGATTTAAGGCAGAAATTTATTTGATTCGAACAAATATTTATTTGATCCAAAGATATTTTGTTTGAATCAAACAAATTTTGTCTCATTTAAGCAAATCATTTCTTTAAATCAAAGAAAGTCGTTCAAACAAATTATTTTCTTTGATTCAATCAAATCTTTTTTCTCAGTGTGGCGTAGATAGATCGAGTCAATAAGTATTCCTAATGATAAAACAATTAAAGCCTTTATAAAAGGTAAGAAGCTTACCTATAAGCTATATGAACTACTATTATATTCATATTTCCACTTGAAAACACTTTTATTGAATAAAAGGATCACCAACATCTTAAAACGTTCAACCACATAGACTAATGTTCTTCATGAATCAGCTCCTGATTTATTAGTGCTTCAATTAAAAACCTATTAGAATTCAAGTCCGTGTAATTTTACAGTGAAATATAATTAAACGTTCCTAATTTATTAATTAATGAAAAAGTAAAATATTTAGATCTCTTATATAACTGTGTGTATGAGTAATGTTTTTTTGATCAACTCATATATTCTCAGATATCTATACTAGCCTTTATTGTTAATAATTATCTTTACATTTGATACTTAGTTTCTTTATATAAACTTGTTTCAATTTTCAATTAAATAAGTTTTATGAGCAAATAAATATCTTCATCATTCTACAATTAGGAAATAGGCTTTTTCAATCTGTAAAAAATATTTAGTAACTCTCAGTCAGAACAAAACTTTTTTGTTTTAAAATTTGAGGGAACATTTTGGATGCATTTCTTTTTTTTGTTTAAAGGAATGTATTATTATTTCAATAAAAATCGCTCTTCAGTAATTGAAAAAAATCCTTATTTCTTTGATTAAGTTCAGAGATATCATTTTCTTGATTCAAACTAATGTATAAAAGTATATGATACCTTCAAATTCATTCAATGATTGCTAGACTCAAAAAAAGGCTATTCACTGAAAAAAATCGGTTTACTTGAAAAGTATTAAAAGCAAATAAAATATTTGGTTGGATCAACCAAATTTTACCAACTGAAGAATTTAGTTGAGTGAATAAAATAATTTTGATTGGACCAACAAAACACTTTGTCTTTCGTATAAAAACAAAATTAAATACCATGGTCGAACCAAAAAAATGTTAATTTAACCAAATCTTTATTTAAGGGCAAGTTAAAACAATATTTCTTTAAATTAATGAAAATCTATCAAAAAAATCGTTTCCTAAAACCAAAAAATCAAAATATTTCAAATCAAATTTTTTTCTAAGTTTACTAAACAAGAGAAAAAAATTAATCAAAAACGTAATACGACTTTCTGTGATATTACATTTGTCACGTAGTTAAGAGATTTATAAATTATAATAAACATTTGGTTATAAAAATTCTAGATGTGGATTGAATGATGAAAAGTAGAAAGAACAGTGAGAGGAAGGGAGAAAAGGAAGGCATTCCTTCGAACTTTGTGGGGATCCTCGGAATCTGCCTTAGGTCCTTATGACCATGGTTAGGACCACAAAGGCTCAGTTCCTTCGGGTTTCTTGGTTCTCAGGTCTTTAGGTCGGGGTTGATTTATGAGTTGGGAGTGGGGAGAGCGCATGCGCGCTTTATACTGAGCCTGATGCACACACTGGTCCGATCCCCACCTCAGCTCTCAAGATCCAACGAACCTCCCTCTTCTCTGGTTTGTTGTCCACTCAGTTATTAAAACCGAGGCGACACGCTCGCTAACCAGCAATTATCTGGCGAACGCCCGAAGCGGAGCACGAGCACCGGGTACACCGGTTCTGTCACGAAGTTTTTTCCCAAATTCTCATACTTGTCTTTCGGAGTTTTCTTTTGTATTTTGTGTTTTGTGTTTTGTTTTTTGTTTTTTGTGTTTCATTTTCCGTTTTCCGTTTTGATCTCCGATAATTGATCAACGAGTGAAGTTTACTATTCGAGTTTTTTTTACCATCAATTCAACAACATGGCTCAGGTCATGCAATACCAACAGGTCTGCATTTAATCCAGTTTTTATATTTTTGAATCTTTTACATTGGGAAAATTGTGCTTGAATGAGGAATATATTGTTTATAGCTAAACAAATTCAGCGATTCTTGAAATTTGATAAAGAAGCGGTGGATTTTTTTTAATTGTGGAAAGTGTAATTATAAAAGGACTTAAAATTTTTGAAATCGATCATCATCTAATGAAAAACAAATATTGGAAGATTTTAAGCTCAAATTAGTGTTGCTTTAAACTGTCTTGTCATGATTCTAT
The DNA here is from genome assembly GCA_030998225.1 of Diplolepis rosae. Lineage (NCBI taxonomy): Eukaryota > Metazoa > Arthropoda > Insecta > Hymenoptera > Diplolepididae > Diplolepis > Diplolepis rosae. The sequence continues at coordinate 25,921,999 of JAPYXD010000723.1, read as the reverse complement.
TTTAATGAACTAAATACGTTTGATATTTCTTAAAACGCAAAATTTTTTTGACTTCTTTACGCATAGGGTATTAAAGTCCACATTATTGATCTTTCGAGATGAATTTAATTTTAAATGTATTAGGAATAGTTTTTTAAAATTTAAAACATACAGTTCAGTAGCCTAGGACAAGAATGATTGTCATCCTACTGGAGTGTTTATTATATTTTTTATTCAGTTCTTAGATAGCTTTTTTGAAATTTTAATATCTTATAGAAGTTTAAATCAAAAGCTAGAATATTGTCTGAAATAAATAGTTGAAGCTAATACTTCGGATTGTAAAATTCATTATTTAGCACAACTACTACTCTCGTTAATTTTACGTTCCAATTTTATGAAATAACAATACAGATAAGTAGTGAGATGAAAAGAAAAAATATGTAGTTTCATTGTCAGCGAATAAAGTAGCTGTGGCGTATTATTCAAATCAAAGTACAAGATGGTTCAACTAACCAATCTTTTCAGTGTCAATAAACACAATTTAAATCGGTAAATCAAATTCTTAAATTAATTTAAAAATAAACAATTGTAAATAATCATCTATAGAAATCCTTAATAGTAAACACAAAGCGAGTATCCATAGTAAATACACTTGTGCTTGAAAAGTCATGTGAATACAATGAAGGTTTAAATAGCTCTAAATATGTTGTCCAGTTTACTAAGAATAAATATCCTTCACGTGATACATAACAACGTATCTAACATTTTATTTATCTTTTTTTAGATGTGCATGCCAGCCATGTCTCCCATGGTAGGAATGACACCAGTGTCGACAACAATGCCAGGTCTTACTATGCAAATGCATCAACACCACTCAATAGATTACAGCAACTCCGGTGTCCACTACCAAGCTTACAGTGCTCCAGTGCCTTCTCATCATCACATTCAAAACAGCCATTCGTCTTACTGGTTTTCCAGCTCTACTTCTCATGCCCAAGGATCACAACCACCAACACCTCCAGCCTACACAATGTCTAGTGTGCCCTGCAGCACACCTTCTTGGACCGCCCAAACATACATGCCACCATCACAGCTAACCGCTCTTCCACAGATCCAGTATAACTTACCGCCTAGTCCTCCAGAACTTTCTCCCAATCCTCAACCTCATGTATCTCCTTATCAATGGCCTCTGACTCCACCTGCAGAGCATATTCCAGAAGACACAAAGTCAGGAAGGAAGTGTATGAGGTGTAGGTGTCCCAATTGCCAAGTGGATGGCGGAAATCCGATGACTGTTGATGGTAAAAGGCAGCATGTCTGTCACATTCCAGGATGTGGGAAAGTTTATGGAAAGACGTCCCATCTGAAAGCTCATTTAAGGTGGCATACTGGGGAAAGACCTTTTGTCTGCAGTTGGCTTTTCTGCGGGAAAAGGTTCACAAGGAGTGATGAACTTCAACGCCATCTGAGAACGCACACCGGAGAGAAAAGATTCTCCTGCAATATTTGCAGTAAAAGGTTTATGAGGAGCGATCATCTAACGAAGCATGTTAAGACGCATGATAATCAAAAGAGGAAGGCGGCCAAGAAGGATTCGAATAAGGAGAATTTGCCAGGAAGTAGAACGGATGAGAGTGTTGTTCCTGTCCACGTGTCACCATATTCTGAACATTATCAGATGGTCTGAATCTTTATTGGGTGTTTTAATTTGTTTGGGAAGTTTTATAAAACTGTACATTTGTCAAGAGTAATTTGAGGCTTCACGTAGGAAATTGTATATTGATTTATGAATTAAGCTAACAGAGGATAACAACAACTATGCCTATATGCAGAAGTTCTTTATTTAAAGAATTTGAAATCTTTCTGTGGAAAAAGTGACGCTTTCGACTGTGCCGGGATTCGAGCCCGGGTCTTCCGATTGTCGGTCGATTCCTAGCAATCGAAAGACCCGGGCTCGAATCCCGGTATAGCCGAAAGCGTCTCTTTTTTCACAGAAATATTTCAAATTCTATAAATTTGAGTTATTTAATATTATTGTAATAATTTGTGACGCACCAAATATCAAAGAATGCATCACAGTTCGCTAAACTTTAAAAATATAGAGTAAAGTTTCAAAGTGTACGTTACAAATTATTAAGATGATGTTAAAGAATTTGCAACTTGTCCATGTGTTATGCAGGGAGTATAATGGAAAAATAAAAAAAGTTATTATAAAAAGTATGTACAATTTCCAATCTAAATCAAGAAGATATTATTGCTATGTAATTAAATTATTACAGTAGATTTAATACTGAGAAACTGAGACATTAGTCATGAATGTGTAAAATAGTATTCACGATTTCTCCGAAATTTTGTTACAAAAAAGTTTATTAAGTTAAGCTATCATATATTCCGAACTTCGATAGGTGTAATGAAGGCTGATTATTGTACAGTTCCTATGATTTTTTTGTGTATAAAATTTGTATATTATATTTATTAAGACTACCGTGATGTTACAATGTCTAAAACGGATTCCTGTCAAGTTTCTGGGCACATAAGCCTGCGTGGATAGACTTAAGTAGGCTTTTTTTATTGAATCTCGATGTAAATAGATATTTGTAAATTTATTATAAATTATATATACATATATATTTGCAAAGGAACATAACATTAAATATAATTGAAGAATTTGCATTTTAAATATTTTCTTTTTTTCCCTTCAATCGCTTTTCTTTTCAGAGGAATTTTAAATTGAAATCTAATACAACAATGAATGTGAAGATTATACATTTTTTTGATTCGTTTCATTTTTCAATCTATCTGATTCCATTTTAACCCAAAATATATTACAGTTTCACAATAAATATATTTTTGACATATGGTGACAATTTCAAAATGCTATAATACCCTTATCTTTATCTGCTATTAAGAAACATACAGCAGTACAGGGTGCGTAGAGAAATCTCCTCACACCTGAACAATAAACCCATTGCAGTTGAGGAATGCACGAATAGATGGCAGCAGGTATGATGGAAAAAGCCTGTGCAAAGGACGCTATTAAAGGGGCGGGCGCGCCTTGGCCCCGGCAAAGATTCATGGCTGGCGTGAGGGAAACAGAGAGGGTACGAAAACGGGATAAATAAAGAAAAAAGGCCTGGTTCGCGAAGTAAATTATAGGGAAAAACTGGGAGTAGTGGAATGAGGAGGTGGCGGCGAAGTAGAAGGAGGATGAGAGTTTAATAGAGAGGAAGAGGAGCATAAGGCAAATGCTTGTGAATGTGGTAGAGCAGAAGTATGGAGGGGGGGGGGGGGGCAAAAAAGAGAAGGGGGAGGGTGGCGCCACGGCAATTCCAGAGTCGCGTTCAACCAAGTACGCGGATAAGCCGCAGAATGTAAACTTAGTGTGTAAGAGATTGAAAGAGTGGTGGTTGGTTGATCGTTGGTAGGTCGGTCAGTTGGCTGGTTGGCCGGTTCGAAACAGGCCCAACCGTTGCTGCTTCTGTTTAACCGCGTTACGTACGGTCAGTGTGTGATCGCTACGTGTCGCGAGCATGCATATGCATCAGCGTAACCTTAAGACGGGAACACTCCACTCGTCCGGAAAAAGTCCGGCCTATCAACTCTTTACCATAGGGATGCTTTACCTTTTTACTCATTGGTAAACAAAGAGTGATAGCAATTTATCCAGAAAGATAAAGTCCCTTTTGTCCGAGTATACAAGATTGATCTTGCACTTTTGTTCCTAATAAAAAACTTCACTCGATTAAGAGATAGTCGTATGAGTCATGTGTTCGCGAGTCGGTTAGGTTGGAATCTCTTTTTTGGGCCAAGTGGTTTTGCACTGAAGCGGATTCTTGATGCATTATATAGAAAAATCAAAGTATCTGAATAGAATGGTATCATTTGAAAATGGTAAACTAAGATCTGCAAGATTAGTCAGAAGTGAATGTCTGATCTAAAAAGCATGTGGCATTCCTCCATCTTTAATCTACAAGTCTTACTATTATGCAGGAGAAGTTAAGGGAGGGTGGTTTTTAATGTTGATTTTGGATTTGAGTCAGTCTAGCTATAAAATCTTTTGCACTATCATACCAATTCGTGTGAATTGTTGTTTAAACTTGAAGAGGCACTGATCGTTAAACTTGTTGAAGTTATCCTGAGCACGTGGTTTCCAAAGATTTTGGGATCAACAATCGTGTTGCTGTTTGTGAAAGAGTGTTTGTTATGCAATAAGGTATACCTGAAGTGTGGACATCTTGAAAAAGTATTGGAAAAATAGGAGTGTCTTTTGGAGTTTGGAGAAATATCGGGAAGGGATCTAAATCAGAATCGCAGCAGACAACCTGGAGGCAGAAGTTGGGGGCGGGGGCCGCAGGGGAGTCAGTCCCCCGGCACCCCTCAACAGTATAAACGTAAGTTTATACTTGATTTAATTAAGCAATACTGAATATTGCATTATAACAACCTGACTAATGAATCCATTGGAAGAATTGGTGTCAATTTCTTGAACCAGATGCTAGTTTGGATTTGTGTTGTACGAGTTCAATTAGAAAAATGTATTTAGATTTCTCTAATTCGTACGTATATAAAGACCCGTGACACGAGCGGCCTGGCCAATATAATAAACGTTACTATGTTACTACGCCCGTTTACGCCCCCTATACATCATACCTTCTACCTGCCAACCCATATAGCCTCCTTTCAGACTGGACCGACTGGACAGACTAGACCGACTGGACCGTCTCGAACGAGCAAAGCAAAACATGTTTGGTACCGTGTCTTTCAAAGAGCTCATAAAATTGGCACTGAACTTTTCTTCTTGAAACTTACAACTTGTACTTCTTATGAGTAATTGTTTCTTCGCACAATCAAAAATATTCTCACTCTTATTAAACTCAAATAATCATTGATATACATAATTCTAAAAAATTTATTCAAACTTTGAACGAAACTCATGGAAATGTATTTATTTGAAGATTGTGAAGTTGGAAAGTAGCAAATATACTCTCTAAATCTGAATCAGTGAAAATATATCAACTGATGAATCAGTGCCCTGCTTTGATTTCACTGATTTGATTTCATTTCAGTGAATGCGTCACGTGAACATAACTTTTGAATTCGCGAATTCAAAACTTTCATCCACACTTCACTGATTTATCGTCCCTTAAAAATAATAATAATTACGTAATTTCGTTTTAGTGTTGTTTAGCCTAAAATAAACGAGTTGATCGATCGTTAAAATATATTGCTGGTTTTATTACTCCCACCTGAAGCTTTCACTGATTCAATAAGTGAGTTCAATCTATTTCACTGATTTATCAGTCGAATTTCACTTATTCTCTGTGAAAGACTTATAGCTGCTGCCATTAGTGAATAGTCACTGCGAATCAGTGGCCGTTCACTGATTCAGGTTTAGAGAGTAGGGGAGCTAAATGCGAGACGATTTGGGTGAAGAATAACTGATAAAATCATAGAGACTATAATAGTTGATCATCACCAGACCAATTCTTTGCCTTTCTTTCTTTCTAATACCTTGATATTTATAACGAAATATATGGATCGAAAAAAAGGAATATTTTATTTTCATCTTGACAATAGGTTTTTTGAAAGCGTCTGTAGACGCGTGAGAGCGAAATGGTATCAGACGGGTCAAAAAATGAACGCATATGGACTAAAGAGAGAAGGTATATAGAAACAACGTGCCGCCACTAAGCTGACACACCCCCACACAAATCTAATTAATTTATATCCGAAGTGAGGCGCCACCAGGGCATCTCCGATGTCCGCCTACAAAAAAAATAAGCAATTCGGACGGGCCGCGAATCTGCCGATTGGCTTCGAGCCGTCAGTTCACAGCTCTCTTCCATTTCGTTACGCCTTTTTGCACTCTTCTCTGCAAGAACCCATAAACTTTCTAATCGATGCCCCTCACTTGGAGCTTCAACAATAAACTTCAAATTATATTTTCAATTCTTTTGAGAATGGAATGGATTCATCACAGTGACTTAGAAATAAAGAAACAATTATTTTTTTAGCTATTAAGATACCTGCGTATTGATTCACCCCGATTAAGCTCAACTTTAGGTGCAATGATGAAGCCTGTCAATACCTATAACTAAAGAGAATATAATAAGCAGATCTAAAACTGAGATAAGCGTAAACACAAATCATTATTTACGGTACGAACTCATTATATTTCAATTGGCAATTTTATTCAAGATTTCAATTTCGCAAGCTACCCAGAAGTAAAGACGTTTGATTTGATTCTTCCCGTCGGACGCATGATCGATATGCATTTGCACCTTTTATTGCAACAAATGTATTATTCAGTATGTTCTAAGTATCCTAGTTATAAACGTATTGATAGTTATGGAGCTGAATACTTTATTTATTTTCTAGTGTATTATCTTGTTCAAAAAGCATGTGAAATATTCCAAAGAGCAAAGCATATATAAATTTACTTTTCGTCCTATTTATTTTATCTCGTAGATCAATAATTGTATACTGATTATTTTATTTATTATATTATGATATTTACTAGCGTAAGTATAAAAGATTGCTGGATTTCTAGCATATGAAGAGTTGGATGCTTTTAAAAATGCCTTAAAGCGGACATAATTCAAAATTATGAAAAAATTTGGGCTTGAAATAAATAATCCAATTGACAAGTAGAGATACTTGTATTCATTCTCGTTTGCTGGATATAAATTGTTCGAACACAACATTTTCTGAGGTGCAATAAAGGGCGGTTCACATCGTGGTAGAGAGCTCAAAGAAACCGAGACGTCTGATCGAATGATGAACGGATAAATTAGAAATGCTGGATTTTTTTCCCGTCAAAAGAAATACAATAAGCAATATTGTAATATTACAATTATTACCACTAGTATTCGAAAGTGAGGCAGTGAAAGCAATTCAGGAAAGTACCAGTAAACATAATAGGTATGCATATAGAGAGATTGAGAAGTTTACGTTGGAAAATTGCGAATTCCTTAAGAGCAGTGAGGAGAAAAGATGCTAACGTGCCTTATGCGGCTGTGAGTAATTAACCTGTTCCCTCAGAAAATCCACGCGCCAGGTTATTCGCCATTAGCGGTTTCCTTGACATGAACTTTGCACCTGCAAATTGGCACCTCTGTGCCTTCGACATCACAGCAACCGCGAGAACAGCGATGATGGTGACGGGGACGAGCTCGAGGACGATTTAATTTCCTAGCTTAGCAGTCGGGAAGGAAATTCAGATACACTAGATGGAACTAAACCCTAATTACAGCTATTGCGAAATTATGCAACTGTTTTTCAGAATGAAAAAATCTACAAAAAATCTACAACGCTTCGAGTCAAAACCACACGATAAATCTTCTATTAAACACTCAGAGACCCTATTTCCACTTCCTGGTTTTTAAAAAATTTCAAACCACACGGAGAAACTTTTTATATCAATGTTAACTATAGTATTTTTCAATTTAGGGAAAAACGTATCACTTTGAGAATTTGTGTTAGTAAAAATACTAAACTTTATAATAATGATATGAAACTTCAGCATAGGTCATTGCAAATTTTACTATAGTTTATACTAAAGTTTCATATCATTATTATAAAGTTTAGTATTTTTACTAACAAAAATTCTCAAAGTGATACGTTTTTCCCTAAATTGAAAAATACTATAGTAAAAATTGATATAAAAAGTTTCTCCGTGCAAAAACTTCATTTTTAAAAATAAATTTGTGTATAATTTCTTGATTGATTACACTGTAAAAAATGTCTGTGTTAATTTCACAATAAATGTGTTGGAAGTTTATTCCCGAAACGTAATATGATTTTATAATGCATGTAATGAGAAAAATTGTCATTTCCTACATATACAAGTATGTTTCTAAAAAGTAAACAGGTATATAATTGTTTGAGAAATGATACGTAATGTATGTATAGCCGTATTGTAACAAAGACTATAAGAGTAGAAAACGCATAAGAGAAAAGAAACAGAAGCAAATTTGTAAAATTCTTTTCTTTATTACCGTTATTAGACAAGTCTATTTCCCGTGCTTTATGTGTAACGTAACTTTTTATTTGCGTGACAAGTCTGGTAATTTTTTAAATTACAGGCTATATGAAAGATAATGACTCTTTACATCAATATAGTAATGTTCGAAGTATCGGCAATAACATGGATTTATTTCTAAACGATGGCATTTTTTATTTTAATTGTGATGACACTAGAAATAATTATCTGGTATATCTTTGATCACTAATGCGGATATGGTTTTTATACTGACTTTTTAAGCCTTTATGAGTGATCGAACGGTATTTCAAATGATAGTATAATTTTTTATAACATGCATTTGCTTCAGCACACTTTTTATATTGTTGAAGTAAAATCGAACTTCACCAGTATTTTATAGCTTCTTTCTTAAAAAGAGCACGAAACATAAATGTACACTGTTATATACAATAGTAAATTTAATATGTGTGTCGATGAAACGGACTTCGTGAAAATTCAAAGTGATTTGAATTTATTAAGCTTTTTAAAGTATTTGAAATGAAAATAATAATCTATAATTCAGCGACTAAATTCTTATTTATAAAATTAAAGTCCAACGTACGAATGGTACTATTTTTAAAATTCACTCTAAATATTACACGAAGAAAAATACTTGTCAAAAATTACCAAACTATTTGGAAACGCATGATAAATTCTGAAACTACGTTCTTTTTTCTAATAATTCAATTTATTTTACCATCTAGATAGGAATTTTTATAACGGAATAATTATGCTCACGTAGAATCGATTTTGAGTGAACGGCCCCACGGATAATTCATTGCTGACAAAGTATCCTTAGGTTTAAAAAAAAAAATGATTAAACCGATCGAAGCTATGTGTAAAAATTATTTGAATTTTGGCCTCATCCTAATGTGCATCAGTATTTTTGATCTTATTACGTTAATTGTGGGACCTGCAACTTCTGATACTTTGAGGGCAACCGATCAATGAAATGCACTTAATGTGTTTACTTCGGATCTCCACATCCTAATTTGATATAACGTTGCGTTATCTACACTCTAGATACATGCACTTACAGTTCTGAACGTTCATTGAACGATGGAAAATATTTTATTTTGAAAACTAAATGATTAATTTTTGACCTAGAAAATTTAAAAATAGTGTTTTGTTCATGAACGATTGTATATTTAAAGGACCCTTAATACAAACATAATAATTAATTTTCTTCTGGAAACAATTTTTTCGTCATCGTTCAATGAACGTTCAAAACTGTAAGTACATCTAGATACTCTGCTTGAGCCACTACCAACGTCAGTAAACTTGGTAAATTTTATCGCAAATATTTTCCTTTGAAATTTTTGAATCAAGGTATCATTTTAAGATGCAAATCTACAAGTAATTTACGGTATATATTCGTGACTAAATAATGTCAAAGATGTCTAAAATAAATATGTGTAGACAAAGTATACCTAAGTATACTCAATTACTCAATTACCTAAGTTAGTCACAGTAGAGCATAAATATTTGTCGTGATTTTAGGAAAATAATTATTGTTTCCTTGGAACAGTGAATCACTGGAGCATATACGAATATTTTTGATTCATTTTAATCTGTGTATTCAGATTTTACTTAACATTTTTTATAACATTTATTAAATACATGGCACCTACGCAATAATCATTTTCTACACAAAAACTTCATTTTTCCTGCAGAAAGGACACAGCTTGATTTTTGTTGAGAAGCAAAGGAAGAGAAAAGAAAGGGATAAAAAAGTCCCGTGATGCCCTCGGCGTAGACTGCAAGTCTTTCGTTTCGTAATCGCGTTGAGATCATTTTCTGCACGACTGCTTGGGAAATTAGATCACCTACCTCTCATCCCGGTAGCGAGAAGTGTTACCACGATATTCTGTACGCGAATACACGAACAAATTCTGAACTCTCACATGTGTGTCGTTCATATGTACATTAATGCATCGCATGCAGGAAGGACTTAAATAACCAAGTCGAAGTCACTTTTTTTATTTTACTTTGCATCGACGGCACATCATCGATAATTTAGCAATTAGCATCTACAATTTTCTCCTCGAGATAGGCTACTAGCATCCTTAAATCGTTCTACTTCATTCCCATTCCCACTTCTCATTTATTTCTTCGATGTTGATTTTCTTCTTTTTTGTTTTCTTCCAAGTCTTGCTTTGAACCGTTACATTCATTCCGTTATCAGCTTTGATAAATTGATAATAGGGGAGAGGCGGGTGTAACAGTCCACCTAAAGAAAATTTCTAACAGCAATTAATGTATTATAATTTATTTTTATATCAACTTTTTACACTGAATGATAGTTTCAACGTTTATTTATATATAAGCTGAGTTTTAACAATATAAATCAACATTGAATTAATTAAAACAGCGTTTTACAAAAACATATAGGTGGCTCAAGTTACCCGCTACCTCGGGTAACGTGATCCACTTATTTCTCCATAAGAATTACATAGGAGAATTGGTTTAGATTAATTTCCGTCAAAAGATTTTGATTAGCACCTATAAAATTTTCTCAACTAATTCATAGTAAAATCACCTCAAATTCAAATTATTTATTTTTCCGATTAAAATTTGAGTATTTTGTTCAGAAATAACGAATAATAATGCACGTCCATATATGGTGAAAAAACCTTGGAAGTAATCTCTAACCAGGGCTGGGGAATCCTTCCTCATGCGACGTATTCTCCAGACCTCTATCTTTCGGACTGCCATTTCTTCAGGTCCGAACAACATTACATCGTTGATTCTGACTTCACATCTGTTGGAGATGTCGAAAAAATTGGTGAGTTTCTTGTTGTCATAGATGGCAGTCCTGAGAGTGGTTTGGTGCAGCTCTACATCCGTTTCTACCCTGAGCGAGTCTTTTCGTTCCGCAGTATCCGCTACAGCCTACTACACCGAAAAAATGGCATACTTACTTTTAGTATATTATACTAATATATAGTACATTTTATACTAAAATACGCGGCTAGTATATCTTCTATTTTGAAGAGGAAAATCCTCTTATTATAAGTATTTTTCCCTCTTTTAAAGATAGTATGTGTTACACTTATAACAGTATGTACTGCTTTCAAAATCGCCAGGCATTCCAACAATTCAATTCTGATTCCAACTTCCGAAATGAATTCTTTGATTAGGTCCTCCGTGAGGCCCCGAAACCTTTGCAAGTTAGTTATTTTTTGACCTAATATATTAAAAACTAGAGAAAAATAAGCCGGATTTTCATTTTCTCTGACCATTAATTATATTATCTATATTCTACCAAAAATATTTTTTGTAAATGGATAAAAATCAAGTTTAAAAATTTTCTTATTTTCTTATTATTGCTCTGCATTTGGTGGGATCAGTTCGGTGTGGTGTATTATGAGCTCTTGAAACCGAGTGAAACCATCACAGGGAATCAGCATCGAACGTAATTAATGCATTTAAGCCGAGTATTGAAGGAAAAACGGTCACAGTACTAAGAGAGTCACGGCGAAGTTATCTTCCAGCATGGCAATGCTCAGCCACATGTTGCAAGACCGGTCAAGACATGCTTGGTCAACGCTGAAATAGAAGGTCTCATCCCACCATTCCCACCTGCCGTACTCTCCAAACGTTGTTCCTTACGACGACCATTTTTGTCGATCGATGGAACATGGCCTGGCTCATCAGAATTTCCGCTTTTATGAAGAAGTAAGAAAATGGATCGATTCGTGGATCGCCTCAAAAGACGTATCGTCTTTTCGAGATGCTATCCGACAATTGCCAGAAATATGGAAAAAGTAGTGGCTAGCGATGGACAGTATTTTGAATCATAAATAAGCAATTAGTTTTTGAGAATAAAGCCTCTAGTAAGTAGCCGGCAGGGCGCTGGGCGAGCTCCGTCGTGATGTTTTCGGTCAGTGAGTGTTGCGTGTTAGTGAGAGCTTTATTGGTGAGCACGTCAGCTCGAACTCTCTGACCGGCGACCGTAGTAGGTCATCCAAAATGCGACCTAGAGGGTACTCTATGTTTCCCTGCCCTAGTGATAGCCATCGTGCAGCGCTTCCAGACACCTGGCCGAATAGCGCAAAGAAAACGATTTCCCCGTCGCTCAGGACTGCAGGTGACGATGAGGTATCGACGATGATGGCAGGCGGTGAGGCTGTGGTGGCGGGTGGCGGTGAGGTTGCTGTAGGGGCTGACGGTGAGGCTGCAGTGATGGTCGGTAGCTTGGTCAGCGTGGCGCGGTCTGTCTCTGTTGGATAAAGCCGACTTTTGGTGTAGGAAGGTAGGCCTGAATCGGATCGCTTACTGGCAGAACGATTGTTGAGAAGACCTTGGCTTGCCCTATCTCTTTTAGGGCCTCGTGGATCACAGGTAACGGATGTTTGGGTCAAGAGTGTTGAGCTGTAAGACGATGACGTAGACTCGATGAAGTCGTCTGCGAGCAATTCTAGAACTTCCTGGTCGACCACCGCTCGGTGAGCGTTAGAATATCCTCTCATTGGGATTCTGAAGGGTTGGTTGTGTTATTAAGGTGAATATCATACTGTAAAGCAAGCAATTTATTTAATTTTCTGCATTGAAAAAATATTTTTGAATGGCGTTTGACGAGTTACGAGAATTTGTTCACGTAGTCTTCGTCAAATTCATGGTTGATGAGCTCCTTCAAGGCGACAAGCGGTGCTATTTTGCCTGGTCATGTGTGTAAGGCTACGAACACCCTTTGGCGCTGTTGTAGTCCTAAATACAGCCAATTTGCAAAGTTGTCTATGACGACACCGTGATTGCACATCTATGTCTTCCCTAGGAATAGGTCATGATGAGAATCTTGGGTTGCCACGAATTCGCCAAAATATGATTTAACCGGTGTCACGATGTTAAGATCCATGGTCCCATACAGTTTCATGCTGATACCGTGGGCTGCAACGTCGGCTTCCAGGGGGCTGATACGCAGAGTATGTTTTTGGGCGGTGGTGGTGTAGGCGCATGCTCACGAAGTTTTTTAACGCGGCGCAGCCTATGAGTGCCAGGATTTCCTTGTCTCTTATATTGACATGGATGCGGAGAAGGGAACTTGTGGATATTCACGCAGTGAATATTATTGGTTTGTGCTGGGGCCTCGTGCACGTGGGCGGCGGCTTAATCAGCGTAGCGCGATCTGTCTCGGACCAGGTAACGCCAACTTTTGATGTAGGAAGGTAGGCCGGAATCGGGTTGTTTGCTGAGAAGGTCACAACCACGGTGTCGTAACCCGGATGTAGCGAGTCGTAATCCCTCGTTCCGGCTGCTAGACGGGCTGCTTTTTTAGCAGCGATGAATGTCGCCAAGTTTTGATTCTAGCGCAGGACTTGTGCTGGGACGAGCTTTTTCCGCCTGTTAGTTTTGGGCTTCTTAGGCTCGATCATGGCAGGTGAAGTGAAGTAGATTACTTAGTAGGCGAATATCGTATTTATCTGGCATTACACTCTTAATTGACTGGACTCGTAATTAGGCGAAGGTTAGGAACTTCTGTCCAAATTCAACTGGAACTGAAGCATCTCTAACTTGTCCTTATGCCCCAAATTTGATCGGAAGTCGAGTAAAATTACATCAACTATTTTTATCCATGTATCATTAATGTACACTGCTTAAAGCGCGTATATCAAGAGTATAATATTTTGTGTCATATAAATTTGTTTATATCGATTTTTGAATAGTAGAATAGAATAGAATCGATCGCAAGACAAGGGAAGCTGGCATGATGTGCGAACTCATGGTTTCAAAGCAATGAGCATAGAATAAAAAATAATATACATAAAAAAGTTATATTTATTATTTCAAAAATGCCCACGCTTGGTCGCTTAAATAAATAGCTTTTCTGGAGCATACACTCGAATGCTAATTTTTGCCTTGAAGTGCACCTTTTCAAAAGTATGCAGTAAAATTTTTGTACGCAAAAATATTAAAATTTGTAAAAGGTATCATGATTTATGTAAAAACAGTATTTTTTATTACAAATTAATTAGTTGAGTTTGAAATTTCTACCACTGTCTACCGGCAATCGAAAGGCCTGGGCTCGTATCCCAGCACAGTCGAAAGCGTCTTTCTTTCCACAGAAAGATTTCAAATTCTTTAAATTTTTTTATTGCATTCTCATCATGGATGAGAAGATATTAGTTTTATGTGAACAATGACTCGAAATTTTCATCAAATCTTCACGTTTTGAGACCCCCTGAGTCAGAAAAAGTGGATTTACGAAAGTGTCTGTCTGTCTGTCTGTAGGTCGTGTGCGGCATAACTCTCGATAGAATCATCAGATTGAATTGAGCTTTGGTACACTTAATTGGAGCCGAAAAAGTAAGGTCAAGTTCGTTAACCAGCCATATCCAACCAAAATTGAGGAAACTATACCATTTTTTGTGCTTTTGGAAAAATCAAAAATTCGAATACTGGTTTTTGATAGTGCTCATAAATCTCTACAAATTATCTCCATAAGATTCTTTGATTAAACCAAAATTAGAAATGTTACAGCATGTTAAAACTTGAAAAAAGTCAATATCAAAATTCCATTTTCCAGTTAAATTATACGAGATATTAATTTTTCACCAAAATATGTGAGATACGAAATGAGCGTCGTTCTGCAAAATCGTTTCCTTAAATAAAGTCTACGATTGTTTTTCCTTTTTGAGAGATTTGGAAAAAAATTAATTATTTTAATCATGTAATTTATCAAAAATTTATTGAAATGTATACAGAAAATCGAGCGCGAGCGTCATGATAAGAATGTGTTCCTTAAGGGGACTAGGAAATCAAAAAATTGATTTTTTTTATTGCATTAATTGTTAGGATGAAAAATGAAAAAATGAAGTACGTCGCACTTTTTGCAATGAAAATGTTTTTCAAAACTTTAAACTCGTTTTTCTCGAAATCTTATTTTCCAGAGAGGGAAGTATTATGAACACAACGCACTTTGAAAAATTTAATTCCCATTATTAGAACAGAAAATATTACTGCAAAAAGTTTTTTTTTGTTAAATTGTTTATTTAATTATATAATTGTATATTGGAATTTTTCAATAAAAAAATGTTTTTTGTATTCTATTCAATTGTTATAAATAACCCATGAAAAAAAATTTTTATATCTTGATATTTACTTTTGTAATTAGACTTTGAAAATAGGATTAGTTTGACTTCCTAGTCCCCTTAAGGCTGATAGAGCCTTAAGTAAATTAAATTTCCTGTTTCACTTAAATTCAAAAAGAAATTTAGTGACTTTGAGAAAATGTGTGATTCACATCATCTGTAATATTATTATAAAATTGGTTTGAGCTTCAGTATCAAATTATAAGAAATAAACAAATGTATTCGAA
Organism: Diplolepis rosae; assembly: GCA_030998225.1. Taxonomy (NCBI): domain Eukaryota; kingdom Metazoa; phylum Arthropoda; class Insecta; order Hymenoptera; family Diplolepididae; genus Diplolepis; species Diplolepis rosae. Next base: position 25,906,682 of record JAPYXD010000723.1, on the reverse strand, counting down.
AAGCATACATGAGGTATGGCGAGGTCCAAAAAGAATGGAGTGCGAAGCGCGCGATGAGAATGTGCCCGCGAAGCTGGCAGGTTTTTTTTTATTTAAACTATTCAAATTCATTTATATATTTTTCAGAACCATGTTTTTTCTATTCTGAACGATTCAAAAACATTTATAAATTTTTACAGCTAAAAAATGCGATTTCTAGATGCAGTGCGTACTTAAAGTGCACCGGGTCTACCTGACACAGTATGTCTGTGAGTCAGGTAGACCCGGTGCACTTTAAGTACGCATTGCATCTAGAAATCGCATTTTTTAGCATTTTACACATACAGGAAGTGTACCGTCTAAGAGTTAAAGTTGAATTGTTTTAAATGTATGTATGTATCAAAATTGTTCCCAATCAGATTGAATGGAGTGAACACAAATATGCGCATTTAGATAAAATTCGTACTCTGCAGTTTCGTTCGTATTTCCTAAGTGTTCGGGAGGTTAGTAATTGATTCTTCAATAATTTGAAGAAAAATGTAGAGTTTTCATGGATAAAATGTTTGCACGGTGCACCGAATATGGGGTTTAATAACGTGTTTTAACGACGGATAGACTTATTTTATGATAATAACCCTACTAGAAATAATCGTGTTTAATCGATTATATATTTAGAAATAATCGATTGAAAACGATTATTTCTAGAAGTGAGTGGCAGTTTGAACTTTCTGAAAGGATTGTAAAACCTAAATTTACTTTGAAAAAAGATACCTATTGTTAAAAATGTTCGTTCTCCGAAGAAAGTAAGTAAGTATTTGCAAATCATTTTCGTAAGATCAAAATGCTCTCTTTAAATTGAGAACTTAACCTCAAGTAGTAATAAAAATCAAAGACCCGATTAGGAGATGTAGAAAGCGCAATCGCGTGTAGACACAATTGTTGTTTGTTATAGTCAGCAGTCCTAAGAGTGGTTTGACGCATCTCTCCATCCGTTCCTATCCTGAGCGAGTCTTCTCATTTCGCAGTATCTGCTACAGCCTACCTCATCTATAATTTGTTTCATATACTCCAATCTTTGTCTCTCTTTCCTTTTTGCGGTAGCGTAGTTGATAAGAGAAAGCAGAGAAATAAAAGGGGTTTAATTCTAGTGTAAAAATAGTAAATAAAAATCCCAGAAAAATTGGAACAATTTTTTTTTTCATTTGATCCGTCAAAGCATTTTACTGAAATTTTGAAAAAAGTTTTCTAATATCTATTGAATCATCTACAAGACGTTGTTAAGACAATTTTCAATTTTGATAAATTAAATTCTAGCAACTAAAGAAGTTTCCTGCTAGACTCTCGGAAAATGTTTACTAGAATTTAGAAAATCAAGTTTTGATATTTAAAAGGTGATGTTTTAGGCTCCAGAATATAACTCTCTGAAATGAAGCAAGTATCCTACAGTATGTTAAAATGAAAGTCAATATATATTAATACAGAAAATCACACAGAATTTTCAACAAAAATTTTTACATTGTAAGGTTCCTCTAATATTTTTTATCCTAGTTTCCTTCAAATGGCTCCCTATATAGGTTCCTATTCTGGATTGTATTATAACATAACCTCTGCATCTTAACTCCCCGCAAGGGTTTTCGAGGCGAGCCCTCGTGAATATGCGAGTGTGCTGGGGAATAGTCTTTGAATTTTTGCCAATATGTAGGAAGACCTTAAAGGTCAATGTACTCGTCAAAGATCGGTAAGACGCGAGACGATCACGCAGTCGATACTAACCTCACCTCAAATCACTTGTAACTTTCGGATATTGCACACAAGAGGAGGATTCCGGAATTCTTATATTCATTAAGAACTACTTTTTACAATATATGAATACTGAATTGCAATCTACGTTCTTCTTAATTGTCATTTTAAACAAATTCTAAATAGAGATTCCTAAAATGTACTACATAATGATTATTAGACTGGCATTTTCTTGAAAAATAATTATAGCATTTGAAGAAGAATAATCTCAATAACTAGAAAAGGTACATAGAAAATTAGTTTTGGAAAGCTTTTAAGGTCATGGATCAACTATTCCCTGTGGCCAAATACCTGTAAAAATGTATGTAAGATAAATTCTTTATTTTACAAAATATCTTCTTGAAAATTTGGAAAATATAACAGAAGACAATAAGGAACGTCTATCAACTTGGTTTGGGTGAAGATTTTTCAAACATTTTTACAGTTAACTATGATTGACGATAAGTCTTCCAATTTTTTTCAAACATTTCACTAAGAAAAGTTAACAGACGTGCTTTATTGTCTTTTGATATGCTTCCTAAATTTTCAGAAAGATGATCTGTAAATAGAAAAAGTTATCTTACATGAAAGAATTAATGTATAGTTTAGACTCATGAACCGATTGGTCCATGTCCTTAAACAGGTTTCAAAAAATACTTAAAATCTTAAAAATAAAGTATAATTTGATTTTTTGGTAATATGAAAAAAAGTTGGAAAGTAGGCACATAAAAGGGTATATAAAGTATGACATAAAGTTGCTAAGATTTTCTAAAAATTCGAAACAAGGAGCGTTATCCTGGGTCACGTAGGAGCAGACTAGCAGCTCGAGCAGTATTCGAGGACCCTCGTTTTCTGTTTATCTCTATCTCTGTTGGTTGTTTTGTCCCAAGTATCATATCCTCTCGTTCTGGCTCACTTTGGCATTGCTTTTGGCTTGGGCCGGGTGTAATCGGTTCTCCGAAGCCAGGGCTCATTATCGACCCGTCGGCCTAGCAATTACCTGTGAAACTTGGACTTCGTGTGTGCCAGGCCAACAACACAGTTTCTGACTTGTCTGACTTTACTCGAGTACCAGATACTAGAACACTTGTACATTCAGTCCTTTTACCCCGATTAAGACTAAGCCACTAATGAATCCTACTCTTTTTTTACTCCTGAGAAGAGTGATTCCTGTTCCTATTACCCCGATGCAGTACTGGTTGTGAACTTGGTAAAAAACATTTAGACACAAATATATACTAGTTTTTTATTTTATGTATCTTAAAGTTATGTGCTAGAACTTTATTATTAGTCCTAAGAAAGTTTTTTGGTATTTTATCGATATTTTCTGTACAATTTTATGTACATTTTCTCACGATTTTTTTTACATTTTCACATTATCAAAGTTTACTCCAAAATAGGGCTTATATGTGCAATATTTTATTTAATGTTTTGATATTTTAGAAATAAAGATCACTGATGAGGACTCCAATCAGAGTCGAAATGTTTGAAAGTATGTAACCTTTTGAGTTATTATTTCTGGACCCTAAAGCCAATTATTAACTACAACATCGTATGTAAGTAAATAATTTAAAAATATAGTTCTTTTATAAACAATTTTTGTTTTCAAAAGATTGTTTCAATGATTTCAGCCATTGAAAAACTAATGTGCAAAATTGGGAATAGTAGATTTATAAAGAATATTCAAATATTGTTGGTGTACTTAGTTGGCTTTAGGGTCCAGAAAAAATGTAACTCAAAGTTTCATGTTTTCAAACGTTTCGACTCAGATTGGAGTCCTCATCAGTGAGAATTTATTTCTGTTATTTTGTTAAATAGACGGATGAAACGACGGTGAAAAAAATACTAAATGAATACTAAAATACTAAGGGTCGATATAAGTCCTGTTCATTGTTATAGAGAATATTTTTTCCGAAAAATAAGCCATTATTTAGGAAAATTCAATAATTTTTTGAAAATTGGTGAGAAGCGATTGTATGGAAAAATTCTATTATAAAAAACATTATTAAAAGTATTATTTTTCGTAAGTTTTACATGTTTTCATAAAAAATAATCTTTTTTCTTTTATAAAACACAACAGATAATTGCAATCCAATTCTTAAAATCATAGAAAATTTTTTTTTTCAGAGACCTGTTTTTTTACACAACAACTACCTAAGTTATAAATTTTGTCCAAAAAAAGTAAAAAAAACATCAATTTTGCCCCATTGCAAGTATAGGGTTGCCATTAAAATTCTAGTAGGGAAAGTGTTTTTCTGAAGTTCCAGACTGTGACTATCGAGGTATCAATACAGTTGCCTTATATTTATAATCAGAGTTTTTTAGATAAAGACATAATTTAGCTACTAATTAAATTTATTCTTCCAACCTTCAAACTATGCTCCTTATAAAATTTGGCGTTTGAAAAATCACCCTTTTAAGTGAAAAACGATTGAAATAATTTTTATCTTTTTTGGAAAGATTATTTGAAAATTTCATGAACTTACATTTTAATTTTGTATCAATAAATAATATTTATTGATTATAATTCATTATACTTTAATTAGTTATGAATTTCCTTTGAACTGACATTAAAATTTTAGAATGTTCAAAATCAATTCAAATCTGCAAGCACTCTTCGGTATGTTGTTTATCGTGTTCTGAGACTTCAATCAAAAATATTTATCATTGTGAACAAATTTTAGAGGATGTCAAAATATTTTTTTTTACCACGTGCTTCATTGAACTTGATACATGCCCTAATATGTTTTTGAAAAAATAAAAAATTGCAGTATCGATTTCTGTTAGTTCTCATGAACCTTTACTAATTATTCTAATGAAATTTTTCGATTGAATTAAAATTATAAAAATTACAGTGTGTTAAAACTTGAAAAAAGTGAAAATCGAAATTCCAGCTTCCAGTTAAATTATATGAAATGCGAAAAAAACGATATAATACAAAATTTTTTACTACAAAAATATCTATCAATTTTAATTGATACATTTTGTTATAATAAGATGTATATTTTTATTTTTAATTTAAAATAATACTGTTCAAAATGTAAAGTTCATTTTTTTTAACAAGAATATGTGAAATACAAAATAACGTAAGAATGAAAAATTGTTCCCTTCAATAATTTATACAAATTTTGTCCGTCACAGTTTCTGATAAAATTTATATTCTTCGTTTCAATTTCAAAAAATACCATTAAAATAAAAAGTTTCAGTTTTTAAACAGCAGTCCTGGGACTGGTTTCATGCAGTTCTCTATCCATTCCTATCCTGAGCGAGTTTTTTCATATCGTGCGTACATGATATATACGCTATGAATGATTCATTACTTAAGATACAATTTGAACGTTAAAAATTTTAATATTTCACAATTTCAAAACAATTATTCTATAAAAGCATTGGGTATAGGAATCCACATGGGAAACTACCTACACCCAAGACTCATGATAGGAGAACTCGGGTTAGGAGCTTCATAGAACTAGTTTAGCGTTGGCGCGGTGCGAGGGGTCGAAAGAGCGGCCATGTTAACAACTCAAATTTGTTAAGTGCCGTAAGAAAAAAAAGGTGTTAGTGCCACTTCGTCGTGTTCGCTTTAACTCTCTCCCATAACTGAAATAGTTCTTACTTTGTAAATATGAATCAGCGATAAATATACCACGGATTACAATCTGTGTGTATACACTGATAAATCAGTTGAATTTCACTGATTTTATCAGCGTATATACACGGATTGTAATCAGTGGTATACTTATAGCTAATAAAACTGGTCAAGAAGATATGACCTATGTGTTCATGGAATGAGATATATTATTTCGAGAGTATTTTTCTGTGCTGAATCATAATTTGGCCTCTGTTTTTTCCAGCACGCCAGGTTTTTGAGATTTTTCCACTTAAACATTTTTTTGAAAAATCGCAAATCGTATGACAAAAGAGCGTAATAAATTGTATGTGCCACCGGCGCGCAAACTCGTTTTTTCGCTACAGTTAACAGTAGCGCAATGTAGTATATTGCGCTACAGAGGAATGAAATGTAAAAATTGAACTGCGCATGCGCCTAAAGCCATGCAACGGAGCACAATCTTCTTATTCTTCTTCGTACAGCGTTAGCACCTTACTGGCAAAGCCTTGTACATTTGAACTGCGCATGCATCTTTTAAAATCCATTACTACTACACAAGATCGATAAAATCAAAATGGCCGGGACTAGTCTTGACATATCAAGTGTAATGACTAGCGCCGCAAAAAACTACAATACTAGATTAGATTCGAGTGTACGCATAAAAACTCGTATACGCACCGAAGTCACATAAAATAGAATACGTGCATTGACACGTATTCTATTTTATGTGCCTCAGCCGCGGAAACTCGTTTTTCCGTTACAGCTGAGAGTAAAGCAATGTTGTATATTCCGTTACAGAGGAATACAATGTAGAAATTGAACTGCGCATGCGCATTATAGTCTTACAGCTGAACGCAATCTATTTCATATTCTTCTTCTTCTCACTTCTTCTTCGTACAGCGTTAGCACTGACTACTACACAAGACCGATAAAATCAAAATGGCCGGTACTAGTCGCCAATATGCGCCCGCTTCGTACAACTAGCGATGCAACAAATTCAATAAGTACTAGATTAGATTCCAATGTACGCATAAAAACTCGTATCCGCACCACAGTCACATAAAATAGAATATGTGCCAATGCACACAATTCGGGACATTGCGAGACTCGCGACAATGCTCGCAGGACTGATCGCGCCTCGGATTTGTCTCGGCTTTGCCTCAGCTACGTCTCGACTATGCCTCACCTACGCCTCGACTACGCCTTGGCTTCGATCTCCTGCGAGCATTGTCGCTCGTCACGCAATCACCCTCATTGTGTGCCTAGGCACATAATATACTATAATAAGATGCTAAATAGTAAAACTTTCATCCTTTATATTTTTCAGTATATTTTGTTTATAAGCTGATTTTTCTTAGCTTAAAATGAATCAGGGCGGTTCCTTTTAAGCTTGTTCCAGTTCATTTTCCGTAAAATTAAGAAAAAGTGACATATTTTCAATTTTTTTTTTAAATTACTGCTGCATTTTAGTATGTTAGATTCTAAATGAAGGTTTCTAAATATTAGTACGAGAGGTTTTAAACATTGGAAATTCGATACTCATTCTTAGGATAGAACAACTATTTTTCAGTATTCCTGAAATTTAGAACTTGACTCAAATAATATACACGTGGTATTACATTTCATATACAAATATATACAATGAATTTTGGTAATATTCCTAACAGTGCAGATATACGAAAATCAGGGTAAAAATAACACTTTGTTTTTCCTTTAAACTTATCATAAAAATTTGCATTTACTTTATGAATCTTCTCTTTACAAACGATAACACTTTTCAATAGCCAATTTGTTGCAGGGTGGTAGATGACAACTTTTCTAGAGTAATTCCGGTACGCTAAATCTAAAAATGACTATCATTTTTCGATATTTCAATATCGCGCAATATATTGCTAGTGCAAAATAACAAAAATGTAATGTTCCAGTGTGTATAATTGATTATACAGTAATGAAAAAGATTTCATCATTCAGATAATTGATTTATTATAGGACCGACGTTTCGAGATCTATCAGATCTCCTCTTCAGAGGCATGATCTTGGGTTTAGGCAAGAATATATAAGATTTGTATCATTAAAATTTCGGATTTTATTTAAAGTAAATTTCGTTAAAAATTTAAAGCAAGAGCATAAAAGCTCTCCTCCATATCCTACCGAAACTCTTATTGATAAGAAAATTTATTTATTTTTTAATATTAAAATATATATTTGTAATGTTAGATAATTGGCTTTAGGGTCCATAAATGAAAAAAACAGTAGTTTCAATCAAACGTTTCGACTCTGATTGGAGTCCTCATCAGTGATCTTTATTTCTAGAATATGAAAAAACAACTAGTGAATATTGTGCACGGAGAAAAATGGAGATCAGGAGAATACGAACGATTACTGAGAATTAAGAATGATTACTATAAAAGAGAAGAGAGTATTTGACAGCACAAGACTGATTCCCAAACAGTGTAACACTCTCTTCTGTCATCTAATAATTTTTCCTATTTTCCAGTAATCACCCATATTTCTCTGATCTCCATTTTTCTCCGTGTGCATTTGAGTACAACTTTGGTATTGTCTGCAGTATAAAAATATGAGAAAACCTACATAAAATCAAACATAAAGATTTTTTGGTGAAACACGAGAGAAATCTTAAGAATTGATATTGAAAAGTAACACATACATTTTAAAAAAACATCTGAGATAAAAAACTAGTCACGTTTATGTACAAATGTAGCTTAAATTGTAGATGCAGGTATAAAATGTGAGAAAAAAATAACTCAAAAAATTACGAAAAACTTCGGTAAAACTTTGATGAATATGAAAAAAACCTTAAAAAACCTTAAAAATACGCATACAACACTTCATAAAGACTTCGATAAAATTTCAATGAAACCTCTAAAAAACTTCGATAAAATAAGCATGAAATTTCTTTGGGATTGTGTGAAAAGTAAAAACATGAGAAAGTTGACATAAAATTATACATTTTTAAACAACTGAGATAAAAAACTAGACACGTTAATGTATAAATGTAACTTAGAATGTGGATGTGAGTACATAAAATGTGAATAAATAACTCAAAAGGGCAAAAAACTCGATCAGAAACGCCTATAAAAACTTCGATAAAAATGTCGATGAAAGGCTTCAAAAACTTCGATGAAAACATGGAAAAAAATGTTTGCATTAAAAATCGAATTTTTTATTATTAATGAGAATTTCGGTTCTCAAATGATATTCAAAACCGATTAAGTCTAAAGCCAGATGGGATGAGTAAATTTTTAAAAATTATATTGTGAAGTGAAATTGCAATACTTACAAAGTAATTCTTCGGAGTTAAAATAAAATTGTGAACCTCCAATAATGTAGGCAGTGAAAAAAATTTCAAACTTACCCAATTAGTTTAAAATCAATTTACAGCTGCATGGCTGAGCCACTAGGCGATATAAGGAGATCTTCCTGTGGAGAAGGAGATGTTATTCATTAAAATTTATTCATATTTTTCCTTCTGTTAATAGTAGCGAAATATGTATTTCAAAATGGAAGCAAAATTATTGTCTCCATAAAGTAAAACTCAGGAAAGTCAAAGTGAATTTGGTGCATGCAAGGTGCGTGCCTATCTCACTAATCACGTGAAGCTCGCGTAAAAAAAGGAATAATCACAAGGTAATTACAACCAGAAGTAACGATTGGAATGAGACATGAAGGGACACGAAACGCGGGAAGCAACAAACAGTCACCAAGCACGATACGTCAGTCATTTTCTCGAAGCTCAACTAGCGATATTATATTTTATGTTCATTTTAATATTCAACTGTCAATGAATGACAAAAAAGTAAAATCATTTTTTTTCTGAATAAAAGGCATTGTTACACTCTGATAAGTGTTAATTGACCATCAGTCGGGTCCTAATATGATTGTCCCTTTTCTAGTCTGGTGTTAATGTAACAAATTATATAGCGCCATGTAGGGTTTTTTACGTACACGAAAAAATTTTTTATAGCAATATATGTTTTATTTTATATTAATAATTCTGAAAAATATTATAAATCAAGGGAAAATCAAGGTGCAATGGTAATTATCCCTAGTGGTGAGGAAATTTTTCGTAGTCAAAGTACTAAAGATTCGAAAAGTTATATAAAACTTTAGTACAGTTTGATAGAATCTATAGTGAATTATTATATAGTATATCTAAAGTTTAGTATTTCCCTGCGAAAAATTCTTACCGAGGCACGTTTTTCCCAAAACTGAAACATAATTTAGCAAAAATTGTAAACTTGGGTTTACCCGTGTAATTTTAGTCCTTATTATAATGCGGCATATTCGATAAAAATGTCAAGCGTCTTATTGACTCTGAAAACTATTATTTAGATATTTTTATTATCTTGGCATTGAGTACTTCTGTGCCAGTGAATTTATTGATTTCTGTGCTATAAAAATTATTTTAGTCTATCAGATAAGTTTTTTGAATTTCATTTTAAATCAAGATATAACATAGACTATATTTTGAAAATTACAGTGTGCATCTTCTGAAATCTCACAAATAATTAATTAGATATATAGTACTTACATCGAAGTAGTTTTCAGTAAAGTTTCAAAAGTTTAGGTGCTACTTTTCAAAAATACACGGAGAAAAATAGTTAAACTAATTTTACTCAACTTCCGATCAAATTTGGGACATAAGGACAAGTTAGAAGTTATTTAGTATCACTGTATTTATTTGTGATATATTAAATGTTCGAAAATGAATCAAAGTTGAGTAAAATTCAGAAGTGTAGGATGAAGTATGAAAGCGTGCATTAAATTTTTTTAAATATATATATTATTACTCGTAGTATAACTATAAAAAACTAATCTTTTATTAAATCACAAAAATAGTAGAGCTTTCCGTTCATTCTACTCTACGCTTCAATCGAGAGTTGAGTAAACCGTGAATCGCAAGATTTATTCCAACAGCTACATCTATTCACGCAGGAACGAATGAAAGTAATCTGCGCCTTGGGCACACATGAAAAATTTTTAATTTCAAAAACTTAAATTCTTAAAATTAAATTAATCTTATGAAAATTTAAACAAAAAAAAATCGATAAGTGTATTACATAAAATATGAAATATCACATAAATTACTCAGCCAGAATAATAATTTGGAATTCGCAAAAGTAAAATCCATATTTTGAAAATATAAAACACAGAAAATAAAAGAACCTTCTTTTAAATGTTTTTATACAACATACTTCTTAATAATAATGCAATTTTTTTATGTAGATTTGAAAATTTAGTTTCACTAAACTTCATACGTTGTTATAATAAAAATGTATACTAAATGTAATTTAATAATTATATTATATATATCAATAATCATAGTTATAATAATTGTGTAATTATATTAATTTTTAAAAATATTTTATTAATCATTTATGAAAAAAGTTGATTTATTTTTACTTGAGTAAGGCTAAAAAATTTTATTGACGGCACTTACTCTCACAAGCTCTGAATAACTCATGCAGTCACTATATAAGAAAGTTCCAAATTTTATATCTCAGCATTGTAAGCGAGCGTGTGCGTGATTCGACGAAAGCGTATCGTACTATATATAAGTGTTGTTATTAGGTTTATATATGTAAGGTTATATGTTTAAGTGTATTTGTAATTTGAAATATGATTGGCTACGTCCGTAATGGTGTGAATGTATTTGTAAGTTGTTTATGTATATACCGGATGACTATTGGCAGGCTCGAGGTAAGAATTTTTTTTTATTTGAGAGAAGCATACCATTGCCAGTTGAAATAATACGCCCGATGCTCATTTTACCCAACTACGGTTTGAAGCACCTCAAGCGTCGGTGATATACTTATACATTTCATGTTAACCCACTGACACATGTTGATGCCCTGTCGTCGATAACGTTTTACTCAACTCCTTACTATTCCCTATGTAACGCTTATTGTTATTCACTTTGGGTGAATTAGGTATATATCAAATTGATTTTACCCGACTAGGATTTAATAGATGTTCAAATGTCCTTATGTCCCAAGTTTAATCGACAGAGTTGAGTAAAATTACTTCAACTATTTTTCTCCGTGTAGGAAATTAAAATGAAGCCAAAATTTCCGCTTGGTAGCATGTTCCCGTCTAAAAGTTCACAACATAAAATTGAGAAATAATAATTAAATTAATTTATTATTAATTGATGCTCATAGGTATAAATCAGTTATTTTATTCGAAAAATAGGTACGTAAGTTTTCATATAAGCAAACAAATTTCAATTGTTTGAAATTTATTAAACTTTTGCAAATCATGCACCGAATAATTAATAAAAATGTCCGCTCGGTAACCTATTTATAAATAATGTCCAAAACATGGAAATATACTCGTATCAGGTGTACAAATATAAGTTTCCGCCGTTTGACAAAAGTTGTTGCCACCAGTAAGTTTTGGTTGAAATTGACAGATGTAAAACGTCACTGTCGTAAGGCTGGACATCTGTCAACAACATAACCTTGAAATATTAGTGAATTTTTATCAGTATAATATATTCTTTTGTGTGCGAAAATGTCGAGTTTTGAGCAGAATAAGCATGATTTGCGGGAACTTTTGATTCCAATTTGTAGAAATTTATTTTAAAAATTATCATCAATTTGTTAAAAAGACAATTTGATGACAACGTTATTTCAAGAAATGGTCCTGTCAATTAGTCTCCAAGATCGTGTGATTTGACGCCTTCAGATTTTTTTTTTTGAGGATATGTTAAATCCATGGTTTACGCTAACAAATCAACAACTTTTGAAACATTCGAAGTCAATATTGACCGAGTCATTAATTAAATAAAACCAGAAATACTGGGAAAAGTGGTCAAAAATTGGACTGACCTCATCAGGCTTTATTAAATTAAAAAAAAAAACAGCAAATGGTAAAATTGTCACACACAAGAAAAATAAAAAATAAAATAAAATTTACTTAATATTACATACATAAAAATATTAAATTTTACCTTTTTTTAATATTTTACCTTTTTTAATATTTTATAATATTTTAATAATATTTAATATTTTTGTGTATGTTTTAATATTAAGTTAATTTTATTTAATTTTTTATTTTTCTTCTGTGTGACAATTTTACCATTTTAATATTAAAACATACACAAAAATATGAAATATTATTAAAATATTATAAAATATTAAAAAAGGTAAAATTTAATATTTTTATGTATGTAATATTCAGTAAATTTTATTTTATTTTTTATTTTGCTTGTGTGTGACAATTTTACCATTTGCTGATTTTTTTTTAATTTAATAAAGCCTGATGAGGTTGGCAAACCCATAGCCAATGAAACGTCGCTATAATTTTTTTTTGCTTCTAATTGAATTTAAACTTATTTGGGAAATTCTGCACCAACATAAAATCTTTATTTTATTTAACCAAATCGTTTACTCAACAGTATTTACTTAACTTAACACTAAACCTACCGAGATTTAACATATACCTATTTGTACTACAACCGGTAAAATGGCCTGTCGTGGTAAATAACGTTAGGCTACACGTTTTTATCAGATTTAAGAAATAAAAATATAAATAAATTATGTAAAATTAATTGTATATATTTAATAGAAAAATTCATTAAGTCAAACGTGAAAAAATATTAACTTTTTATGCGGAAAAATTGTATCTGGAAAATTTATCTCGTGGTAGTACTGGTTCGATCAGTTGTACTGCAGCTTTGCAGATTGCAAGCAATTAACATTGTCAAGATATCGGATCTGAGATTTGTTAAAATTAGACTTACACGTATACTCTCATGCTCGCTTTCGAATTTAATGGTTTATCAAGGTATTGTAATAGTCAAATTTAAGTTCTAATGATAAACTACCATATATTAAATGTTATAGAATTATAAACATTATATAAATATCGAGATAAATATTGAACTAATTTAAACAGAATTATAGTTTTTATGCATGTGTTGTTAATAACTGATAGTAATTGTAATTACCGGTTGTTCTTTCTAATTATAGCTTTTGCCACTGATATTCATAGTTGTATACCACTTGAAGATAAGCTATCAGTACACCGTTAGAAATTACATGAAAATGCATGACCTTAGTGACTACTGATTGAATGTCAGTTCCATACACGTATAAATTAAAATTATTGTGTGGTAGTTTATACTGTAAAGAAGAGTAATGATTAATACTGAGAATTTGTGAAATTGTCATAAACAGAGGTTTGCAACCTTTCTGTAAATTTCAAGCCACTATACAGACATTGCATTTTCAGGGTTCAGAATGTTTTCAGGTGAAACAAGTAATCAAAACAATCGGTAAAACTATATTGAAGTATACACGCAGAAAAAAGTTCCGTATAATATACTGAAAATCCGGTAAATTTTACTTAATTTCCAAGTACTTATATGGACAATTGGCCAGTTAACTGAATGTTACTAGGCTGAACAACTAACTGTAATCAGATTTGGTAGTTACAAATACGAATACATAAGTGGTACTGACTTGCGGATCAGTAAATTTCACCGAGCCAATTGCTATCCTACACTGTTTCTAAATGCTACAAATTCTTATTATTCTGTTACATTTCCATAGCGTGTAAGAGAATGTAACTTACTGTAACGGTATAGTTTACCGAAATGTTAGTGCTCTTTACGTTTGTCGAATGTCAGAATTACTTATAAGACAGTAGCTTTACCGATTTTTCTTAGTGAAAGTACCATATTCGTTTCGGATAACACAGTTCTTTTGTTTTGGCTACTTTCTTTGCACACTGAGAAAAATTAATAAATAATAAATATAAAATTATTAAAACCATAATCTGTAGATGTTAAAAAAAAGATAGTATCGGATAATATCTTGGATTATAAACTGAAACATAACAGATTTAACGCGTGCAAAACAAAAGAAAGATAGAGAGGAGAGCTTTGGCACTCAGAAGAGGGGAGGTTTCAGTGGGAACACATACACAAATATTATTATCATACCTCATTTATGTTCACATATTTAGGTACACAATACTACACTATTTATAATCGCATACGCTTGAATTTAAATTTCAGAATCGCTTTTGGGTTCGAACCCTCTAACTCTACCTATATCTACATTAACTAAACGCATTCCTAACGCCTAAAGCCTCTCGGCTATTCTCGCTTGCCATATTCCGAAATAAATGTCGCTTATAAGCCACTACTGAGTTGGCCAGACTTGGATTCGAGTCTACGAAGCTATTCGGATAACGTCGGAAGCACTCGGACGACATTCTGAAACGAATTATATGAAAAACAGAGAATTAATGTTTTGATTTTACCGAATACTATCCTTACTTTTAACATCCAGGTTTTATGATCCGTTTTCTCACTGCAGTTGGAAATTCCTTTGTTTACACCCAACGCTGCCGGCACACGTGATTTACACATGAAGGTTATGTTTTCGTTACATGTGCGCGAGTTAAGCGAAACATCCAGATCGGTAAAATCTACTGATCTTTCGTTAATGTGTACTATACTAGTATTGTAATTCAGTTCCAGTGAATGGTACTTATCATCCTGTATTTAATACATATGATAAAGGTATTTTTAACTCACAACACTGCAAAAAGAAGTGTCTTAATATAAGATACTTGTGTAGTTATTTCTAAGATGTTTCGGTAGTCACATTCAAGTTGCCTAAAGCATATTAATTGGAGACACGTAAAATATCTTGAGTTGAACCGACAGTTCATGTTCCTTGTAACCTCTACACTGTGAGAAAAAGCTTACGGCACACCGGTATCTGTTACACATGTGGTGGTTTACATGGCTGTATGTACTTCTTAAAAAAATTAATTCAAGAAAATGCTCTATTGGGAAAGGAGATAAGCGACTTAGCAAACGTATCCACTACGTTAAAATAGAAGGTATACCTGATATCGAGTTACGTGTTGCTGATACGATTCCCAATTTTTATATGTAGCTCCACATCCGTCATATCTAAAGTTTAAATAAAGGATCGTGTCGATGAAAATGAACAATATATTCCTCTAAATGTGTTGATATTACACCACAGAAGAAAAACATGCAACACTCAAAACGCTCCATTTTTTGAGGTTATGAACTGTAACTATAACCCTATGAGAGATTCTATCTTTCGACCACTACTTCTTTGACACATTACGCGTCTTAGTTTTTGCTAACTTATTGACCTGCTATATCTTACAATTCAGAAACATCTTATGCCAGAACCATCTTATGACACCCTAAACATCTTAAACTAAAATACATTATCTAACTCAATCAAGTATCTTATTTTGTAAGACGGAAATTACATCTTTATTCGTACCAAGATACGTAAGTCGTCTTAATTTTGAATAAGACACTTCGTGAGACATCTTATTTTAAGACAGAAGATACCAAATTCCCATCTCATATCTTACAGTAAGATACCAGGTAAGACACTTCTTTTTGCAATGAAGTGACAGAATTAGATTTACTTTGATTTTACTATGAGATTTACGAAACGCTCAGTAATTCCGACATTTCTTTTCAGCTATGTTAACAGTTTTTACTGTTGCACTTACTTAAAATCATTTACTGTACCTGGTTAGTAAATTTTACCTTTCTTTTTTCTGCGTGTAACATTGAAAGCAAACTATATTATTTTCAAATTGTATAAAATGTTTAAATTTAAATTTAAATTCAAACGAGAATTATATTCCTTTGTTTTTATTGATATATACTACATAGTTAATGAAATGTTCATCAATTGTAATTTTATTATTCACAACTGATATGAAGTTGTTTTTAGTATGAATAACATATGTAGTTAATATCGAAAAAGGTTTTCTTGCAGATCTTTGTTGAAAAGAACCTGGATCGACAGATGGCTAAAGATTGCCCTCTTCCCGTCGTTAAAACAAACTCAGTTTACGTTTGTGTTTCGTGAAGAAGCTAGGAAAAAGACAAATGTTCCTAGAATATTGTAACGTGACTGGAAATTGAGATAAAATCATTACTGTCAGTCTAGCAAACAAGAACCAAATTTTGAAGAATTGATTAAAATCTATGATGATAATTATCATTATAAATACATATTATAAAACTAAATTAAATGATATAAAAATTAAATAAACCTATATTATAATACAATTCGGTGTATACTTTCTTTAAATTTTTAGGAATTATTGTCAGCCTTAAAGTGACGAATTATAATAATTAAATCAAAGCCATGATAATTGGATACTCTGCAACATTTTAAACCAGAGCTTGCAGACATATGCGGAATCCCATGCAATTAAATAATTCTTGATTAAAGGCCTTGTGCAGTAATTAACGACACCTTCACACTTACGTATATTTCAAATCAGGCGGTATTTTTGTGCAGAGACATGGAAAGCAATTAAATGTCATTAGAGTACTGCAGAAAGACACATGCACGTGTACCTACATTTAATAAACGAGACTGGATTCAGTTTGTTAAAGTGATTATTTTTATTGTTCTTTCCGGCCGGATTCTTGGAAATCTCGATAGCGGTACAAAGACATCTTACAAGAGAATCTGACATCCTTTTCATCCTTTCTCCACTTGATTTTATACATGGAATTGAAAAAAACAAAGAATTATGCATTTTTTATAATTCAATGAAGAGAAAAAGCATTTAGTTATTTGTAGTTGTAAATTCTAACGAATCACAAGTCTATTTTCTCCCTTCATCTTGGTGAAAAATAAATTCAAACGGATCGTTATCATTTTAATTATTTAATAATTCAGACATTAATATTTCAATAATAATTTATACAAATTTTTGGTATGAAAAACAAAATTTGAGGTAAAAATTAGGTATTAGGAAACTTTTTATTTGTAGACTTGACAATTTAAAATTACAAGCTTAACTAAAACACATATATTAAACAATTTTGATAAATTTGCAGTTATTTAATTCTCATAAAATTGAATATTTACGTTCATGTAATGATTTTGTCGAGACCCTGCGGCATCTACAAAGGCTACTGATTAAGTCGCATTAGTAAATGCGGTTTTAGTAAGCCTTTCAAAAGATGCTAATGAAATCGCGCTCCTGAGAAATAAATTATCTTCCTTCTATGAATTCCAAGACCCTAAATACTCTCGTATTAGAAAATAAGCTTTGCAAATAAATCATAACTTATAACAGAAGATAGAGCTTGGAAAATAATAATTAACATACATATTTTGTCCTATAGTTATACTTTTAGTCTATACTTAATCATAGCCGCAGAAATTATATCAATTGACCGATGTTCAGTTCATTCAATTTCTATACTAAATTGATTTTTATTTTTCTTATGTAACATTAACACTAGATTTACCAGCATTTTTTTTATATCTATTTCATTTATTATATTTTCATTATCTATTTCATCTATTTCATTTTATTTTATTTCTCTATTTATTTATTCATATGCTGCTCTAAAAACCATACAACATGTTGATATAAAAACATTGTTTTAAATTTTTAATGAAATATACCACCAGTCTTTTTGACTGGTCTGGTAAATCTAGTGCTAATTGATGACAGCAAAATCACAGTGGAACCATTAGAATTTAACATTTTTATTGCATAAATAAGAAAAAAAAAATTATGTTTTTTATTTATTCTTTTTGTACTCACTTGACCCACTAAGTAGTCCAGGCGATTTAATGAAAAGCGCGATGTTTTCTTGGAGCAGGCTGGAAAATTGAGTTTAGGCGTCAAAAAATAAGTGAAACAACATATCTTTTCCCGTGGTGTCAAATCGATGGACATCATTGTTTAAATTACGGTTATCTATAATTTTTTAACGAAATTTTAGGTTTTTCGCTTATATCTTTGATTCTTTTCATTTCATCGGAAAACAGTTCAATAACTTTTCTTTCCTCATAAAAAACCCTACAAAACTAGATGCCGATGATAAAAAAATATTAATTACGTCGAAAGTTATGAATAAAAATAGATAATGTTTATTACGTTTAAATAAACAATCATTCAAAAGCTTTGTTTAATCATATCGCGCCGTTCAAAAACGTCCGAATACTTCTTATTATTGACAATTATGTGTGCAAAACCTGAAGTAGGGAAGTTTGTTAGTTTATGACTTATGGCCTTATAAACAAATTAATAAACAATTAACCTGTACGAACCTGAGAAGTTAGATATGGTGATGCTGATTTTTTTATCGATAGATAAAAGTTCAATGTATTCATTAAGAAACAATGGAGATACAGTGCGATGAAGTTTTTGCTCAATTGTTCAACAAATTGTGACAATGAAAGCCCGCCGCCTATAAGATCGAAATTAATTTTAAAAATGTCATTGTACAGTCATTAACGAAAGGATTTGTAGGTATGATAAAATGTCTGTATGCATAAAATTATATTAAATATATTTTTAATTAGTAAAAAATACTCGCTTGTTAAATATATGATTGTTGAGATATATATTTTTCTAAAACATTGAACATTTTATGAAACGATAAAAACGATATAAACGAATTTCAGTTAATAAATTACGCGTATTTCACTGTTCAACTAGCAAAATTATTGCATGTCTGTGTAACTCAAATTTTGAAAATTTTTATTCCCAAAAAGTTGTGGGACTTCAAAATTGACCCAAAATTTTGAAAATCATTTTTTGAAAATTTCCAAGAGTTCTGGTCAGAGTTCTGTTCCCCACCGGAATAGTTCTACAAGAAAGCCCCATAACATTTTTCTCTCAGATCAAAATCCAAAAAGTTGTGAGACTTCAAAGTTACCAAAAAATTTTGAAAATCAATTTTTGAAAAGTTCCAAGAGTTCTGGTCAGAGTTCTTCACCCCCCCCGGAATAGTTCTACAAAAAAGCCCTATAACATTTTTCTCTCAAATTGAAATCCAAAAAGCTATGACACTTCAAAGTTACCAAAAAATTTTGAAAATCAATTTTTGAAAAGTTCCAAGAGTTCTGGTCAGAGTTCTGTTCCCCCCCGGAATAGTTCTACAAAAAAGCCCCATAACATTTTTCTCTCAAATCAAAATCCAAAAAGCTATGACACTTCAAAGTTACCAAAAAATATTAAAAACCAAATTTTGAAAAGTTCCAAGAGTTCTGGTCAGAGTTCTGCCCCCCCCCCCCGGAATAGTTCTACAAAAAAGAATCATAACATTTTTCTCTCAGATCAAAATCCAAAAAGTTGTGGGACTTCAAAGTTACCAAAAAATTTTGAAAACCAAATTTTGAAAAGTTCCAAGAGTTCCGGTGAGAGTTCTGTTCCCCCCCCCCGGAATGGTTCTACAAAAAAGCCCCATAACATTTTTCTCTCAAATCAAAATCTAAAAAGCTATGACACTTCAAAGTTACCAAAAAATTTTGAAAATCAATTTTTGAAAAGTTCCAAGAGTTCTGGTCAGAGTTCTGTTCCCCCCGGAATAGTTCTACAAAAAAGCCCCATAACATTTTTCTCTCAGGTCAAAATCCAAAAAGTTGTGGGACTTAAAAAGTTACCAAAAAATTTTGAAAATCAATTTTTGAAAAGTTCCAAGAGTTCTGGTCAGAGTTCTGTTCCCCCCGGAATAGTTCTACAAAAAAGCCCAATAACATTTTTCTCTCAAATTCAAAATCCAAAAAGCTATGACACTTCAAAGTTACCAAAAAATATTAAAAACCAAATTTTGAAAAGTTCCAAGAGTTCTGGTCAGAGTTCTGTTCCCCCCCGGAATAGTTCTACAAAAAAGCCCAATAACATTTTTCTCTCAAATTCAAAATCCAAAAAGCTATGACACTTCAAAGTTACCAAAAAATTTTGAAAATCAATTTTTGAAAAGTTCCAAGAGTTCTGGTCAGAGTTCTGTCCCACCCCGGAATAGTTCTACAAAAAAGCCCCATAACATTTTTCTCTCAAATCAAAATCCAAAATTATGTTGTAATTAAAAGTTACCAAAAAATTTTGAAAATCAATTTTTGAAAAGTTCCAAGAGTTCTGGTCAGATTTCTGCCCCCCCCCCCCGGAATAGTTCTACAAAAAAGCCCTATAACATTTTTCTCTCAAATTGAAATCCAAAAAGCTATGACACTTCAAAGTTACCAAAAAATTTTGAAAATCAATTTTTGAAAAGTTCCAAGAGTTCTGGTCAGAGTTCTGTTCCCCCCCGGAATAGTTCTACAAAAAAGCCCCATAACATTTTTCTCTCAAATCAAAATCCAAAAAGCTATGACACTTCAAAGTTACCAAAAAATATTAAAAACCAAATTTTGAAAAGTTCCAAGAGTTCTGGTCAGAGTTCTGTTCCCCCCCGGAATAGTTCTACAAAAAAGCCCCATAACATTTTTCTCTCAGATCAAAATCCAAAAAGTTGTGGGACTTCAAAGTTACCAAAAAATTTTGAAAACCAAATTTTGAAAAGTTCCAAGAGTTCCGGTGAGAGTTCTGTTCCCCCCCCCCCGGAATGGTTCTACAAAAAAGCCCCATAACATTTTTCTCTCAAATCAAAATCTAAAAAGCTATGACACTTCAAAGTTACCAAAAAATTTTGAAAATCAATTTTTGAAAAGTTCCAAGAGTTCTGGTCAGAGTTCTGTTACCCACCTGAATATTTATAAAAAAAATACCCATAACATTTTTCTCTCAGGTAAAAATGCAAAAAGTTGTGGTACTTAAAAAGTTACCAAAAAATTTTGAAAATCAATTTTTGAAAAGTTCCAAGAGTTCTGGTCAGAGTTCTGTTCCCCCCGGAATAGTTCTACCAACAAGCCCCATAACATTTTTCTCTCAAATCAAAATCCAAAAAGCTATGACACTTCAAAGTTACCAAAAAATATTAAAAACCAAATTTTGAAAAGTTCCAAGAGTTCTGGTCAGAGTTCTGCCCCCCCCCCCGGAATAGTTCTACAAAAAAGCCCTATAACATTTTTCTCTCAAATTGAAATCCAAAAAGCTATGACACTTCAAAGTTACCAAAAAATTTTGAAAATCAATTTTTGAAAAGTTCCAAGAGTTCTGGTCAGAGTTCTGTCCCCCCCCGGAATAGTTCTACAAAAAAGCCCCATAACATTTTTCTCTCAGATCAAAATCCAAAAAGTTGTGAGACTTCAAAGTTACCAAAAAATTTTGAAAATCAATTTTTGAAAAGTTCCAAGAGTTCTGGTCAGAGTTCTGCCCCCCCCCCCCCGGAATAGTTCTACAAAAAAGCCCTATAACATTTTTCTCTCAAATTGAAATCCAAAAAGCTATGACACTTCAAAGTTACCAAAAAATTTTGAAAATCAATTTTTGAAAAGTTCCAAGAGTTCTGGTCAGAGTTCTGTTCCCCCGGAATAGTTCTACAAAAAAGCCCCATAACATTTTTCTCTCAAATCAAAATCCAAAAAGCTATGACACTTCAAAGTTACCAAAAAATATTAAAAACCAAATTTTGAAAAGTTCCAAGAGTTCTGGTCAGAGTTCTGTTCCCCCCCGGAATAGTTCTACAAAAAAGCCCCATAACATTTTTCTCTCAAATCAAAATCCAAAAAGCTATGACACTTCAAAGTTACCAAAAAATATTAAAAACCAAATTTTGAAAAGTTCCAAGAGTTCTGGTCAGAGTTCTGTTCCCCCCCGGAATAGTTCTACAAAAAAGCCCCATAACATTTTTCTCTCAGATCAAAATCCAAAAAGTTGTGGGACTTCAAAGTTACCAAAAAATTTTGAAAACCAAATTTTGAAAAGTTCCAAGAGTTCCGGTGAGAGTTCTGTTCCCCCCCCCCCCCCCCCCCCCCGGAATAGTTCTACAAAAAAGCCCCATAACATTTTTCTCTCAAATCAAAATCTAAAAAGCTATGACACTTCAAAGTTACCAAAAAATTTTGAAAATCAATTTTTGAAAAGTTCCAAGAGTTCTGGTCAGAGTTCTGTTCCCCCCCGGAATAGTTCTACAAAAAAGCCCCATAACATTTTTCTCTCAGGTCAAAATCCAAAAAGTTGTGGGACTTAAAAAGTTACCAAAAAATTTTGAAAATCAATTTTTGAAAAGTTCCAAGAGTTCTGGTCAGAGTTCTGTTCCCCCCCGGAATAGTTCTACAAAAAAGCCCCATAACATTTTTCTCTCAAATCAAAATCCAAAAAGCTATGACACTTCAAAGTTACCAAAAAATATTAAAAACCAAATTTTGAAAAGTTCCAAGAGTTCTGGTCAGAGTTCTGGCCCCCCTCACCCCGGAATAGTTCTACAAAAAAGCCCTATAACATTTTTCTCTCAAATTCAAAATCCAAAAAGCTATGACACTTCAAAGTTACCAAAAAATTTTGAAAATCAATTTTTGAAAAGTTCCAAGAGTTCTGGTCAGAGTTCTGTTCCCCCCCGGAATAGTTCTACAAAAAAGCCCCATAACATTTTTCTCTCAGATCAAAATCCAAAAAGTTGTGAGACTTCAAAGTTACCAAAAAATTTTGAAAATCAATTTTTGAAAAGTTCCAAGAGTTCTGGTCAGAGTTCTGCCCCCCCCCCCCGGAATAGTTCTACAAAAAAGCCCTATAACATTTTTCTCTCAAATTGAAATCCAAAAAGCTATGACACTTCAAAGTTACCAAAAAATATTAAAAACCAAATTTTGAAAAGTTCCAAGAGTTCTGGTCAGAGTTCTGTTCCCCCCCGGAATAGTTCTACAAAAAAGCCCCATAACATTTTTCTCTCAAATCAAAATCCAAAAAGCTATGACACTTCAAAGTTACCAAAAAATATTAAAAACCAAATTTTGAAAAGTTCCAAGAGTTCTGGTCAGAGTTCTGTCCCCCGCCCCCCCCGGAATAGTTCTACAAAAAAGCCCTATAACATTTTTCTCTCAAATCAAAATCCAAAAAGCTGTGGGACTTCAAAGTTACCAAAAAATTTTGAAAACCAAATTTTGAAAAGTTTCAAGAGTTCTGTTGAGAGTTCTGTTCCCCCCCCCCCCCCCGGAATAGTTCTACAAAAAAGCCGCATAACATTTTTCTCTCAGATCAAAATCCAAAAAGCTCTGACACTTCAAAGTTACCAAAAAATTTTGAAAATCAATTTTTGAAAAGTTCCAAGAGTTCTGGTCAGAGTTCTGTTCCCCCCGGAATAGTTCTACAATAAAGCCGCATAACATTTTTCTCTCAGATCAAAATCCAAAAAGTTGTGGGACTTCAAAGTTACCAAAAAATTTTGAAAATCAATTTTTGAAAAGTTCCAAGAGTTCTGGTCAGAGTTCTGTTCCCCCCCGGAATAGTTCTACAAGAAAGCCCCATAATATTTTTCTCTCAGATCAAAATCCAAAAAGCTATGACACTTCAAAGTTACCAAAAAATATTAAAAACCAAATTTTGAAAAGTTCCAAGAGTTCTGGTCAGTGTTCTGCCCCCCCCCCCCCCGGAATAGTTCTACAAAAATGCCCTATAACATTTTTCTCTCAAATTGAAATCCAAAAAAGCTATGACACTTCAAAGTTACCAAAAAATTTTGAAAATCAATTTTTGAAAAGTTCCAAGAGTTCTGGTCAGAGTTCTGTCCCCCCCCGGAATAGTTCTACAAAAAAGCCCCATAACATTTTTCTCTCAGATCAAAAATCCAAAAAGTTGTGAGACTTCAAACTTACCAAAAAATTTTGAAAATCAATTTTTGAAAACTTCCAAGAGTTCTGGTCAGAGTTCTGTCCCCCCCCGGAATAGTTCTACAAGAAAGCCCCATAACATTTTTCTCTCAGATCAAAATCCAAAAAGTTGTGAGACTTCAAAGTTACCAAAAAATTTTGAAAATCAATTTTTGAAAAGTTCCAAGAGTTCTGGTCAGAGTTCTTCCCCCCCCCCCGGAATAGTTCTACAAAAAAGCCCTATAACATTTTTCTCTCAAATTGAAATCCAAAAAGCTATGACACTTCAAAGTTACCAAAAAATTTTGAAAATCAATTTTTGAAAAGTTCCAAGAGTTCTGGTCAGAGTTCTGTTCCCCCCCGGAATAGTTCTACAAAAAAGCCCCATAACATTTTTCTCTCAAATCAAAATCCAAAAAGCTATGACACTTCAAAGTTACCAAAAAATATTAAAAACCAAATTTTGAAAAGTTCCAAGAGTTCTGGTCAGAGTTCTGCCCCCCCCCCCCCCCCGAAATAGTTCTACAAAAAAGCCGCATAACATTTTTCTCTCAGATCAAAATCCAAAAAGTTGTGGGACTTCAAAGTTACCAAAAAATTTTTAAAACCAAATTTTGAAAAGTTCCAAGAGTTCTGGTCAGAGTTCTGTCCCCCCCCCCCCCCGGAATAGTTCTACAAAAAAGCCCCATAACATTTTTCTCTCAGATCAAAATCTAAAAAGCTATGACACTTCAAAGTTACCAAAAAATTTTGAAAATCAATTTTTGAAAAGTTCCAAGAGTTCTGGTCAGAGTTCTGTTCCCCCCCGGAATAGTTCTACAAAAAAGCCCCATAACATTTTTCTCTCAGGTCAAAATCCAAAAAGTTGTGGGACTTAAAAAGTTACCAAAAAATTTTGAAAATCAATTTTTGAAAAGTTCCAAGAGTTCTGGTCAGAGTTCTGTTCCCCCCCGGAATAGTTCTACAAAAAAGCCCCATAACATTTTTCTCTCAAATCAAAATCCAAAAAGCTATGACACTTCAAAGTTACCAAAAAATATTAAAAACCAAATTTTGAAAAGTTCCAAGAGTTCTGGTCAGAGTTCTGTCCCCCCCCCCCCCCGGAATAGTTCTACAAAAAAGCCCCATAACATTTTTCTCTCAGATCAAAATCCAAAAAGTTGTGAGACTTCAACGTTACCGAAAATTTTTGAAAACCTATTTTTGAACAGTTCCTAGAGTTCTGGTCAGAGTTCTGTTCCCCCCCCCCGGAATAGTTCTACAAAAAAGCCCTATAACATTTTTCTCTCAAATGAAAATCCAAAAAGCTATGACACTTCAAAGTTACCAAAAAATTTTGAAAATCAATTTTTGAAAAGTTCCAAGAGTTCTGGTCAGAGTTCTGTTCCCCCCCGGAATAGTTCTACAAAAAAGCCCCATAACATTTTTCTCTCAAATCAAAATCCAAAAAGCTATGACACTTCAAAGTTACCAAAAAATATTAAAAACCAAATTTTGAAAAGTTCCAAGAGTTCTGGTCAGAGTTCTGCCCCCCCACACCCCGGAATAGTTCTACAAAAAAGAATCATAACATTTTTCTCTCAGATCAAAATCCAAAAAGTTGTAGGGCTTCAAAGTTTCCCAAAAATTTTGAAAACCAAATTTTGAAAAGTTCCAAGAGTTCTAGCCAGAGTTCTGTTCCCCCCCCCCCCCCCCGGAATAGTTCTACAAAAAAGCCCCATAACATTTTTCTCTCAAATCAAAATCTAAAAAGCTATGACACTTCAAAGTTACCAAAAAATTTTGAAAATCAATTTTTGAAAAGTTCCAAGAGTTCTGGTCAGAGTTCTGTTCCCCCCCGGAATAGTTCTACAAAAAAGCCCCATAACATTTTTCTCTCAGGTCAAAATCCAAAAAGTTGTGGGACTTAAAAAGTTACCAAAAAATTTTGAAAATCAATTTTTGAAAAGTTCCAAGAGTTCTGGTCAGAGTTCTGTTCCCCCCCGGAATAGTTCTACAAGAAAGCCCCATAACATTTTTCTCTCAAATCAAAATCCAAAAAGCTATGACACTTCAAAGTTACCAAAAAATATTAAAAACCAAATTTTGAAAAGTTCCAAGAGTTCTGGTCAGAGTTCTGCCCCCCCCCCCCCCCAGAATTGTTCTACAAAAAAGGCCTATAACATTTTTCTCTCAAATCGAAATCCAAAAAGCTATGACACTTCAAAGTTACCAAAAAATTTTGAAAATCAATTTTTGAAAAGTCCCAAGAGTTCTGGTCAGAGTTCTGTCCCCCCGGACTAGTTCGACAAAAAAGCCCCCGCACAGTTTTCTCTCAGATCAAATTCCAAAAATTTTTGGGAATTAAAAGTTACCAAAAAATTTTGAAAATAAATTTTTGAAATTTTCCAAGAGTTCTGGTCAGAGTTCTGTTCCCCCCCCCCCCGGAATATTTCTACAAAAAAGCCCTATAACATTTTTCTCTCAAATCAAAATCCAAAAAGCTATGACACTTCAAAGTTACCAAAAAATTTTGAAAATCAATTTTTGAAAAGTTCCAAGAGTTCTGGTCAGAGTTCTGTTCCCCCCGGAATAGTTCTCCAAAAAAGCCCCATAACATTTTTCTCTCAAATCAAAATCCAAAAAGCTATGACACTTCAAAGTTACCAAAAAATATTAAAAACCAAATTTTGAAAAGTTCCAAGAGTTCTGGTCAGAGTTCTGTTCCCCCCCCCCCGAAATAGTTCTACAAAAAAGCCGCATAACATTTTTCTCTCAGATCAAAATCCAAAAAGTTGTGGGACTTCAAAGTTACCAAAAAATTTTGTAAACCAAATTTTTAAAAGTTCCAAGAGTTCTGGTAAGAGTTCTGTCCCCCCCCCCCCCCCCCCACGGAATAGTTCTACAAAAAAGCCCCATAAAATTTTTATCTCAAGTAAAAATCCAAAATGCTATGACACTTCAAAGTTACCAAAAAATATTAAAAACCAAATTTTTAAAATTTCCAAGAGTTCTGGTCATCTTTCTGTTCCCCCCCCCCCCCCCCCGGAATAGTTCTACAAAAAAGCCCTATAACATTTTTCTCTCAAATTGAAATCCAAAAAGTTGTGGGACTTCAAAGTTACCAAAAAATATTAAAAACCAAATTTTGAAAAGTTCCAAGAGTTCTGGTCAGAGTTCTGCCGGCCGGCCCCCCCCCCCCCCCCAGAATAGTTCTACAAAAAAGCCCTATAACATTTTTCTCTCAAATTGAAATCCAAAAAGTTGTGGGACTTAAAAAGTTACCAAAAAATTTTGAAAATCAATTTTTGAAAAGTTCCAAGAGTTCTGGTCAGAGTTCTGTTCCCCCCGGAATAGTTCTACAAAAAAGCCCCATAACATTTTTCTCTCAAATCAAAATCCAAAAAGCTATGACACTTCAAAGTTACCAAAAAATATTAAAAACCAAATTTTGAAAAGTTCCAAGAGTTCTGGTCAGAGTTCTGCCCCCCCCCCGGAATAGTTCTACAAAAAAGCCCTATAACATTTTTCTCTCAAATTGAAATCCAAAAAGCTATGACACTTCAAAGTTACCAAAAAATTTTGAAAATCAATTTTTGAAAAGTTCCAAGAGTTCTGGTCAGAGTTCTGTTCCCCCCCGGAATAGTTCTACAAAAAAGCCCCATAACATTTTTCTCTCAAATCAAAATCCAAAAAGCTATGACACTTCAAAGTTACCAAAAAATATTAAAAACCAAATTTTGAAAAGTTCCAAGAGTTCTGGTCAGAGTTCTGTTCCCCCCCCCCCCCCGAAATAGTTCTACAAAAAAGCCGCATAACATTTTTCTCTCAGATCAAAATCCAAAAAGTTGTGGGACTTCAAAGTTACCAAAAAATTTTGAAAATCAATTTTTGAAAAGTTCCAAGAGTTCTGGTCAGAGTTCTGTCCCCCCCCCCCCCCGAATAGTTCTACAAAAAAGCCCCATAACATTTTTCTCTCAAATCAAAATCCAAAAAGCTATGACACTTCAAAGTTACCAAAAAATTTTGAAAATCAATTTTTGAAAAGTTCCAAGAGTTCTGGTCAGAGTTCTGTTCCCCCCCGGAATAGTTCTACAAAAAAGCCCCATAACATTTTTCTCTCAAATCAAAATCTAAAAAGCTATGACACTTCAAAGTTACCAAAAAATTTTGAAAATCAATTTTTGAAAAGTTCCAAGAGTTCTGGTCAGAGTTCTGTTCCCCCCCGGAATAGTTCTACAAAAAAGCCCCATAATATTTTTCTCTCAGATCAAAATCCAAAAAGTTGTGGGACTTAAAAAGTTACCAAAAAATTTTGAAAATCAATTTTTGAAAAGTTCCAAGAGTTCTGGTCAGAGTTCTGTTCCCCCCCGGAATAGTTCTACAAAAAAGCCCCATAACATTTTTCTCTCAGATCAAAATCCAAAAAGCTATGACACTTCAAAGTTACCAAAAAATATTAAAAACCAAATTTTGAAAAGTTCCAAGAGTTCTGGTCAGAGTTCTGTTCCCCCCCGGAATAGTTCTACAAAAAAGCCCTATAACATTTTTCTCTCAAATCAAAATCCAAAAAGCTATGACACTTCAAAGTTACCAAAAAATTTTGAAAATCAATTTTTGAAAAGTTCCAAGAGTTCTGGTCAGAGTTCTGTTCCCCCCCGGAATAGTTCTACAAGAAAGCCCCATAACATTTTTCTCTCAGGTCAAAATCCAAAAAGCTATGACACTTTAAAGTTGTATCTTGATCTATCTTTTTCGTTTATTTCGTATATTCGTCTATGAATGAAGTAGCAAAAATAATTAACGTTCTGGCCCTTTGCCCTTAACTACCCTTTTTTAATTTTGAATGTAAGACAATGTTTCAAAGGATTATTTCGAACCGTAAATGAGCCTGAAATTCTGTAAATGGTGTAATTTGAAGTGAACATTTTTAGTTCGTTTCCTCGAGTGGCACTGCTGGCTTGAAGTAACAAACACCATACTTGCTTCTAAAAAAGTGATAAACCGAAAATTCGGCAATAGGCCATAAAATGAGCCATTTATTATATAAAATAAGAGACATTATGATTTGATGTTATAGTGCTGTCAACTTTACTTAGCTCTTGAAGCAAAGTGTCCTTTTGGGCGAAAATGCATAATGTCTTTTTCCCTGGCGAAAGTATCGGATAGGAATTCATTTCGAGCCAATCAGAAATATTCCGATTCATTCCGATATTTATATCCAAGCTCGGATTAATTCGGATTGAAAACTTGGTTTCGGATTCATTCGGTTAGTTGCCTCGGATTAAATCGGATTAGGTCGGATCGATTTTTTTACAGGTTTGAAGGGTACATACTGATACTAAATGAAAACTGATGTTTGAATATATAAAAAATAACGTCAAAGTTCAATTTCGATTTAAATTCTGGGAACAAAGCTCAAAAATAATTTATAACAAAAACTGACCAATGGCGAACCCTGTAAACTTATTTGGAAAATAAATATCACCAAATATCTCTAAAAATTTTCAAAACTTTAGTATTTAAACTAATTTACAAGTTCATGAAAGTGCAACTTTCACTTTTCCGAAATTCACATACTTGAAAATTATATGTCCAGACAAATCCCCAAGTTCATAAAAATGAACCTATTTTGGAAAATAAACATCCGAGACAAAATCGTTCAGCGAGACATTTATTGTGCTCGCCTATCACAACTCAGCACAACCTTTATTTTTTCGAAATTTACATTTTAGAAATTTACATTTTTCAAAATTTTATTTTTCTCAAAAACGGTTTGTGATTATCTCGAAAAACCAAAATGGTGGCGTTAGTAAAAAAATCGCTTTTTGGATATTTTAGCTCTAGTTTTTATTTTTCCGAAAAATCTTTTCTGCCACAATGTGGCACAATGTAGCCCAAATTCAGCACAATTTAGCAAAACTTTTATTTTTTACAAATTAATTAGTTGAGTTTGAAATTTTTGTCACTGCCTACATTATCGGAGGATCACTAGTCGCGTATCAGATAGGATACGTTGTCGACAGGTGTCCTCGTAGACAATTTCAAACTCTTATATCGCAAATAATGCAAATAAATTCAATATTTAAAGAATTTGAAAATGTTTCTGTGGAAAAAATGACGCTTTCGACTGCGCTGGGATTCGAGCCCAGGTCTTTCGATTGCCGGTCGACTGCTCTAACCACTGAGCTACACAGGCGTCCGACATCTCTTTCTTCACAGGAAGATCTCCTTATATCGCCTAGTGGCTCAGCCTTGCGGCTGTAAATGATTTCAAATTAATTAGTTGAGTTTGAAATTTTTGTCACTGCCTACATTATCTTTCAAATTCTTTAAATATTTTATTTTTTACATTCTTATCATGGATGAGAAGGTATTGGTTTTATGTGAAAAATGACTTTCGAAATTTTCATCAAATCTTTACGTTTTGAGACCCCCTGAGTCAGAAAAAATGGTTTTTAAGAAAAGTGTCTGTCTGTCTGTCTGTAGTAGGTCGTGTGCGGCATAACTCTTGATAGAATTATCAGATTGAATTGAGCTTTGGTACGCTTTATCGGAGCCGAAAAAGTAAGGACAAGTTCGTTAACCAGCCACACCCAATCAAAATTGAGGGATTGAGCACTACTTGTGTGTTTTTGAAAATAATTTTTTGAAAAAATCAAAAATTTAAACACTGGTTTTTGATAGTGCTCATAAATCTCTACAAATTATCCTTATAACATTTTTTGATTAAATCAAAATTAGAAATGTTACAGCATATTCAAATTCGAAAAAAGTCAATATCAAAATTCCATTTTCCAGTTAAATTATACGAGATACGTAAAAACGTTATGATACAATATTATTTTCTACATAAAGACCTACAAATTTGAATTGTAACATTTTTTCATAAGATGCATATTTTTCTTTTTAATTAAAAAAAAAAAACGATTGAAAATCCAAAATTCAATTTTTTAACAATAATATGTAAAATACGAAAAAAACGTAAGAATACAAAGTTGTTCGCTTCCAAAAAATCTACAAATTTTGTCTGACGCAGTTTCTCATAAAACATATATTTTTCGTTTCGTTATCAAGAAATTTCTCGACAGGATGTATATTTTATGTTTTGATTTTTAATATTGAAAAAATTCGATTTTTTTCACCAAAATATGTGAAATACGAAATAAGCGTTGTTCTGCAAAATCGTTTCCTTAAATAAAGTCTAGGATTGTTATTCCTTTTTGAGAGATTTGGAAGAAAATAAATTATTTTAATCATGTAAATTATTGAAAAGTTACTGAAATGTATACAGATAATCGAGCGCGAAGCGCGAGCGTCATGATGAGAATGTGCTTTTTAAGGCTGATAGAGCCTTAAGTAAATTGAATTTCCTGTTTCACTTAAATTCAAAAAGAAATTGAGTGACTGAGAAAATGTGTAATTCACATTATCTGTAATATTATTATAAAATTGGTTTGAGCTTCAGTATCAAATTATAAGAAATAAACTTAAATGTATGCCATAAAGTGGACTTTATTTCCCCGTGCGGGGCAAACAAATCCACTTTCTGGCCCGCTAGTAGAAAAAAATCGTGTGCAACACGGTAAAAACATTTATTTTCCCTAATTGCACAATGTACTATTGGGCATTTCAAGAGCCCGAAGTTCTGGAGTAGTTTATTTTGCTCAAAACGTATTTTTCAAAATTAAGGGTTGCTTGTCAGTGATAGGGGTTGTTTGTTCGAAATTGATTTTTGGATATTTCAAGAGTCCGAAGATATCCCGAAATTCGGGTACAGTTAGTTTTTTGAACTTTAAGGTTTTTATTTAATGGAGGTGCTAGCTGATACGGCAGTCAACACCTCCACCGAAAATTTGGTTTTTTGAGGAAAATACAAGAGCCCATAAATCAGCATTACCGCCCAAAATTAGCCCAAAAATGTGGCATAATAGTATATTATGTTCCTAGGCGCATAATGAGGCTTATTACGCGACGAGCGACAATGCTCGCAGGAGATCGAAGCCGAGGCGCGATCAGTCCTGCGAGCATTTTAAGCGAGTCTCGTAATTACCCGAATTGTGTGCATTGGCACATATTCTATTTTATGTGACTTCGGCGCATATACGAGTTTTTATGCGTACACTCGAATCCAATCTGATAAGGTCGAAATTGCCGTAATTATTTCACTTGACATTTCGCGAATACTTACGGTCATTTTGATTTTCTCGAACTTGTGTAGTAGTAGCGTATTGTAATAGACCCATGCGCAGTTCAAATGTACAAGGCTTTGTCAGTACGGTGCCAACGCTGTACGAAGAAGTAGAAGAAGAATAAGAATATTACGCTCCGCTGTATCGTAATAGGCGCATGCGCACTTCAATTTTTACATTATATTCCTCTGTATCGTAATATTTACACAACATTACGCTACTCTCAGCCGTAGCGTAAAAACGAGTTTACGCGCCGGAGGCACATGAAATAAATATTTCTATTCCGTTGTGGAGGTGCCAGCTGATCGGACCTCCTTTAATTATGATATGAGAATGAATTGCCTTAATCAGTTTGTTCTATTGATTTTCCAATATTTCATAACTTAAGATAGCACAGCACATATCTTAAAAAAATAAAAAAATGTTACGACTTCCGGTTTATCGTATTTCGAGAGACTAAAATGAGCCTTAAATTATACTATAAGAATGGATTGTTTAATCATTTTGTTCTATTGATTTCCGAATATTTCATAAGGTTAAGCTAGCACAACACATATGTTGAAAAAAATAATGTTACGACTGTCGGCCCATGATATTTCGAGAGCCTTAAATAAGCCTTAAATTATGGTAAATAAATAAATTGGTTAAATCATTTTATTATCATGTTTTATGGTGTGTAGTGCCAGCTTAACGTTAAGCTGGCGCAAACATATTTTTTTTATAGAAAATGTGTAAATTTGGTTTTGTTCAAGAAACAAAAATACCTGAGATTTTTTGAATTTTTTGAAAGTAGCTTCTTTCAGTCCATCAGGGGTTCATTGAAACTGAGAGGACTGAAGTGAAGCAAATACTCTAAAATTGATCAACTTTGAATTACTATTTCGTATAACTGGTAAAATATATCTGTGATAATCACAATTTTTTTAAGAAAAAGGTATCGATAAATAAAACAGGATGATTTTTAGGAATAAAGTTTACTTTAGAAAAACTAACTCATAACAGAACACTTGATTTTCAAAATTTTTGGGTAACTTTGAAGTGTCATAGCTTTTTGGATTTTGACCTGAGAGAAAAATGTTATGAGGCTTTTTTGTAGAACTATTCCGGGGGGGAACAGAACTCTGACCAGAACTCTTGGAAGTTTTCAAAAATTGATTTTCAAAATTTTTTGGTAACTTTAAAGTGTCATAGCTTTTTGGATTTTGATTTGAGAGAAAAATGTTATAGGGCTTTTTTGTAGAACTATTCCGGGGGGGAACAGAACTCTGACCAGAACTCTTGGAACTTTTCAAAAATTGATTTTCAAAATTTTTTGGTAACTTTGAAGTCTCACAACTTTTTGGATTTTGATTTGAGAGAAAAATGTTATAGGGCTTTTTTGTAGAACTGTTCCGGGGGGGAACAGAACTCTGACCAGAACTCTTGGAACTTTTCAAAAATTGACTGTCAAACTTTTTTGGTAACTTTGAAGTGTCATAGCTTTTTGGATTTCGATTTGAGAGAAAAATGTTATAGGGCTTTTTTGTAGAACTATTCCGGGGGGGACCAGAACTCTGACCAGAACTCTTGGAACAGAACTCTAGAACTCTTGGAGTACTACAGAAATATATCGATAAAAAGTGAATATGTAAAAAGTGGGGGGCTGGAATTTTTTTTTTGAAAGTTCACTGTGCCCGGAAATTCACGGAACTATTGTCGAAAAGCGTCAGGAACTCTAGAACTATGTTAAATCTTCCCAGAACTCTGAAAAAAATTGAAATTTTTCGAAAGTGGGGGGGAGCGTGAACTTAGCCCCCCATTTTGAAAATCTGATTTTTGAGGCATGTAAACCCCGGAACTATTTTTAAAAACTATCAGGAACTCTAGAACTATTCTAAAGGAGCTCAGAACTCTAAAAAAAAAGTTGTTTTTTTAATAGTGTGGGTACAGCTTCACAGGCATCAAATAAATTCCTCTCGTTGTGAGGTATGAAATAAAAAAAAAATCATTACTTTATCGCAAATAGTTCCCGAGAAAAGTGCGACTAAAGCTGCGCCGTCGATTTTGAACGATCGAATCGGCATATTTTCTTTTTCATACACATGATGTCCATCGATTTGACACCACGGGGAAAGATATGTTGTTTCACTTATTTTTTGACGCCTAAACTCAATTTTCCAGCTTGCTCTAAGAAAACATCGCGAAAGGCTGTGTTTTGGACTATATCGCCTGGGCTATAAGGTAATCCATGTCCGCAACAGAAAAAAATTGTTAAAATTTGGAAGCGCCAAAATGTAAATTTTTTAAAATGAATGTTCAGGCATGTAGTTAAAAGATTATAAATTATTACACAATATCTATTTTTGATAGTAGAATAACAATACCAATGATTGGTACTCTAATTTCGAGCGGGAAAGTAAAGCTATGTTAACATTCTGACATGAAACATTTCGAGATTTTCAAGAATTCTGCTAGACAAGTTTTGAGTGATAGTTACTTGAAAACCACTGATATCTAAACTGTGATATGAAAGCTTGCAAGAGGCGATCAGATAAATTTTGTTTACCATTTTTGAAAATTAAGACCGGATTTTACACACTAATAAAATATTTAATTTTGTGTTACTTTTAAATAATTTCAAATAAATATCATTTTTTCTGAAATATTATAACATAAATAAGCGTGAAAATCATAAAAAAAATGTGTTTTGAAATTTATTTTTAACATAACAAGAATTCAATTTCTTTTTAGTATCCAATTTTTTTCTCCATCAAAGAAATATCCAAGAAAAAAAGAAAAACAATAATGAAAAAAAAAATTTTCTTCGATAGTATAATTACTTATTTTTGTTTATATTAAAAACCCTGTCAATATTTGAAAATAGTAATGAAAAGTTTGCGTAATAAACGCTTAAAATTTTTTATTTCATATTAAGCTACCCAGCGGCAGACCTGGTCCAGGCTAGACTGTCTGTACAGTATGGAAACAAACCTTTTATTATTTTATAGACATACTGACAATTTTTTTCAAATTGTGAAAAACTCCAGATATGTGCAAGATCAGACACTAGATGCACGGGACATGATTCATATTGATTTTTACTTGTGCGGATATTCTATTTTTTTTATCCGTGTATCTATAATATTTGAACTCTTTGGTAATACTTGATCATGCGAAATAAATTGCTTATATAAGAAAGAGCGTACGTGTGTAAAGCGCCATGAGTTCTTGGGACAGCTGGTTCAAGTTCCTGGTGTATATAGGATTATATGCGAGGGCGCGATACCGGTATCCCCTCATTCCACAGTAATCGTTATGCCTAAGGCACACCAATCCACGGCTAGCCATTTTCTAAATGTGTCGGGTCACCCGAGTGGTCTAACTTTCTGCTTGCTTACGTTTTTTCGTTAATACCGCTACCAGTCAAGTGGTATTACGTTTTCTTATCTAGCGACAGTGTGATTAAGATTAAACGGTTTTCCATCAATCTAATAGTTTTTGCCATATGAGCGTGATTCCCGTCTTCTTTGCAAATTCGAGCTTTATTAAAATTGAATTGTAGTTCATGGATAAATGCATTTTTATTCAATATTTGCGTGCCGCGCGTTACAATGATTAGGTTCAGATATATCTAGCAATCGAACAGTATTTTCTATCAAAGCAACGGGCATTCAATATTAGAAGTTTCACAAGTTGAATGTTGTAAACAATAATAACGGACAGGACTTATATCGACCCTTAGTCTTAAAATTTGGATATTTTTGGTGTACTTAGTTGGCTTTAGGGTCCAGAAAAAATGTAAACTCAAGGTTTCATATTTTCAAACGTTTCGATTCAGGTTGGAGTCCTCATCAGTGAGAATTTATTTCTATAAAAAATACAATGGAGGAAAACTTGAAAATTGCCAGTGTGACGGATGAACGTTGTGGCAAAAAATGACATAAAAGAATTGCAAGTGTGAAAATATGAAATTGGACTAAACAACTAAATTTGCGATAAAGTAAAAGCGTACAAAAATTTTTTCTGCAAAATTACTAAGGAAAAACTTAAAAAACAGCACGTGTGACGGATAAGACATTGTGGTAAAACGATATAACAGAATTGTACATGTGAACCTATAAAATTGGTCTAAACTAAATGTAAAAAAACTGTACAGAAACAATTTTCTTTTTTATAAAAATACAAAAGAAAGAACTTAAAAAATTTTGTACGTGTGACGGATGAACATTCTGTTAAAAAATGATGTAAAAGAATTGCAAGTTTTAAACTGTAAAATTGATCTAAATAACTAAATTTTCAAAAAGGTAAAACTGTAAAAAAACTTTATTTGTAAAATTACTAAAGGGAGAACCTTAAAAATAGCACGTGTGACGGATAAGATTGTGGTAAAACGATATAAATGAATTGTACAAGTGAAACTATAAAAGTGGTCTAAATTAGATTTACAAGAAAATAAAAACTCTACAAAAAATTTGTTCTGTAAAATTACTAAGGAGAGAAAAAAATATTTAAAAATAGCACGTGTGACCGATAAACATTGTGGTAAAATGATAAATAACTAAATTTACAGAAAATAAAAACTGTACCATAAAAAATTTTTTTCCCAATAAGAATACGAAGAGAAGAAACTTAAAAAAATTGTTCGTGTGACGGATAAACATTACAGAATAAAAAGTCTAAAAACTGCGAACTCATCCCAATAAAACATTGCCAAACAAAAACTGACCTGTTATTTTGTTAAGTAGACGGACAAAACGATGGTGAAAAAATTGATCTTAGTGACACAATCACAAAATTCTTTTTTTTCCTCTTTCTTTTCTTTCGTCGCGAACAAGACAAGCACATAATTTTTGTAAAAGAACTCTTGTCACTACGGATTTTTCATCAAAACTGAGTTGCATTTGGAAACAGACTTGGAAAAGGCTTTGTAAAGTGAAGTTAAATGAGAAGGAGAAACAAAGTATGTGTAAAGATTCATATACGCGCCTTAAGCCGTATACCTTAGCGACAGAAAAATACTCAATTTTTCTATCAGTAAGATTCTTGTCCGAAACTTACTTAAAAGCGACTCGAGGTCCCTCAAAATTAGTACCGTTAGAACGGCATGGTCATGCGTCCTTTTCTGACACACGCTTAGACATCGGAAAAACCCTTTCCTTGTCTCACCCATACGGCTGACCGATCCACCAGCATCTTCCCTCTCCCCGCTACCCCCTTGCCACGAAACGGACTTCACTCCTACAAGATAGGAAAAATGAAAGCTGGGAAAACGAGGAAAAGCGGTGGAGGCAAGTAGACTCTCTCAGCGTCTACCCCTTCTCGATCGGCCACCACCAACAGGGAAGAAAAGGACGCAGCGACGCTAGCAATAGGATAGAGGAAGACAGCGATACTTCCTCCCTCCAAGAAGCTATCAAAGTCGAATAAGGGAAGGAGGCTCTGTACCCAAAAACTATATTTAAAAAACCCTTACCTCTTTCCACTTCCACTTCCACCAAAGACGCTCTCCCAAGCACCGAATAAAAACATGTTCACACTACAACTGCCGAGTTTGATTCTGCCCGCCGCAACCCAGTCCAAAAAAACCTGTAAGTTCGTTTAACCTATAACTCTTCTTTTCTTGAGACTAACTCTTAGATCGCTAAGAAATATCTCAAATCTCTTAACTCTTCGAGACACTCAGATCCCTGAGTATCTCTCTCTATTTCTTGAGGCCAACTCTTAGATCGCTAAGAATTATCTCAAATCTTTTAACTCTTCGAGACACTCAGATCCCTGAGTATCTCCCTCTATTTCTTGAGACCAACTCTTAGATCGCTAAGAATTATCTCAAATCTTTTAACTCTTCGAGACACTCAGATCCCTGAGTATCTCCCTCTATTTCTTGAGACCAACTCTTAGATCGCTAAGAAGTATCTCAAGTCTTCAACTCTTCGAGACACTCAGATCTCTGAGTATCTCCCTCTCTCGCTCTCTCTATCTATTGAGACTAACTCTTAGATCGCTAAGAATTACCTCAAAATCTTTAACTCTTCGAGACACTCAGATTTCTGAGTATCTCTCTCTCTCCCTCCACAAACTACGCCCACGCTTTAGAATAAGGTCCTATCTCCTATCGGAATCACCTCCATAGGACCATATCAATTGGCGGCCCAACTCATGGGGCTCGAAAAATAAATAATATACCCGATCTACAGCAGTCACTTCCGGAAGTGATCGAAATAAAAATCCGGTGGCGCCCAAGACAACCAACCCAGCCAACAAACCAACCGAGGAAAACAACATGGACATCCAAGCCACTTCGGAATGCCGTACTGCAGCCACAGAAGAGAGTCAGCAAGGATCAACAGAATCTACCTGGACAACAAACTCGGCTAACTCATCCATACCACTTTCAATGACAATCACGGACCTCAGGGCACTAATTCAGGCTCTCCGTGCACCAGCCCCACCAATGCCAGAATTTTCAGGCTTTGATCACGAAGATCCCGAAATCTTTCTCAGGGAATGCGAAAACTACCTGAGGCAGACAGAGATAGCCCGGAGTCACTGGACTCGAACTACGGGCAAAGAACTCCAGGATACAGCTGCCAAATGGTGGAGTGCCTACAAATCTTTCAATCTACCCTGGGAAGAATTCTGTGAGCTATTCACAAAGAAGTTTGCTGGTACCAGCACAATCTTAGGCCTACGGACTCAACTTTACTCAACCAAACAGTTGGAGAAAGAACCCGTGGGATTATTCCTGCAAAAAAAATATTTGCTCGCAAAGCGCCTCAGACCTGGCGATAGCGAGGAAGAATTAGTCTCACTGATGCTCGAAACAATTAAACCGAATATCAGGCGAGTAATACGAGCTGCAAACCCCACTACCTTCACAGACTTGGTCAACCGTTCCAACCAGGTCGAGGCTGACGATCTCGAAGCTTTGGGGACGAAACCAAGACCAGAGGAAAAACCAAAGTCCGCACCCAGCAAACCACTGGGCTCTAGCCAGGCCCGAGGCGACAACACAGAGCAGTATGTGCCTCGATGCTACTACTGTCCCGGTCGCCACCTGCATAAGGACTGTCCAGTACTGGCTGAACAGAAAAGGAACCAGCCACAGGAAAACTGGCGCAGGGCGGCGGACCACGACTCACCTGCACAAGGCTCCAGCACAAACCAATAATATCCGCCGCCCGAGCATCCACACATTCCCTTCTCCACATTCGTGCCAACCTAGGAGATAAGGAGATCTTGGCACTCATAGACTGCGCGGCTTCAGACAACTTCGTAAACATGAAGTTACTCACCACTACCCAGAAAAACAACCTACGTAACAGCCCCTCGGAAGCTGATCTGGCAACTCACGGTGCCATCATGAAACTATATGGGACCGTGAGCCTGGACGTCATGATACAGGGCAAATCGTATCCGGGCGAATTCCTGGCAACCCAAGATTCCCGTCATGACCTCGTGCTAGGTAGGACATGGATGTGCGATCACGGTGTCATCATTGACAACCTCGCAAATTGCTTGTATCTGGGACTGAAGCAGCGCCAGAGGGTATTCGCAGCCCCGCACACACGAACAACCAACATGGCACTACCTACCGCCTTGAAGGAGATTATTAACCACGAGTTTGACGACACATACGCGAACAAATTCTGGGAACTCGCCGAGTGCCATGCGAATATCTTTTTTCAAGGAGGAAAATTAAATAGAGCACTTGCTGTACAACACGAGATTCATCTTCGACACAATCAACCTTTCAGAATCCCAATTAGAGGATATTCTAATGCCCACCGAGTGGTGATTGACAAGGAAGTTCCAGAGATGCTTGCAGACGACTTCATCGAGCCCACGTCATCGCCTTACAGCTCACCACCTTTGATTCAGACAAAGAAAGACGGAACAAAACGATTCTGCGTAGATTATCGGAGGTTAAACGACCTGACTATCGACGCAGCACAACCGTTACCTGTGATCCACGAGACTCTGAAAGAGATAGGGCAAGCCAAGGTCTTCTCGACGATTGACCTAAAAAGCGGATACTGGCAGATTCCCCTACATGCCGATTCTCGCAAATACACAGCCTTCTCAACTCCCGATGGAGGGCAGTACCAATTCAAGGTAATGCCTTTCGGCCTGAAAAATGCACCTTGCACTTTTCAGAACCTAATGCGAGAAGTATTAGGTAACTACTGGCGGAAATTTGCCATTGCCTACCTCGACGATATAATTATATATTCAAACACCGAAGAGGAGCACCTAGTGCAGCTCGGCCTAGTACTAGAAAAACTGGAGTTCTACGGCCTTACCTGCAACCCTAAGAAATGTTACTTCGGCCAGAAGAAGCTGGACTATCTAGGCCACGTAGTAACTACCAAGGGAAACCAACCACAGCCTGAACACGTTCGCGCTATCTTGGAGGCCAACCCTCCGAAGAACCGGAAAGAACTACGCCAATTTCTAGGTACGTGTGGCTGGCTACGTGAATATGTACCCCACTTTGCAGAAACTGCAGCAGAACTGACCGATCTCCTGGATACAAAGAAAAAGTACCAGTGGAATCAATCGGCACAAGCAGCGTTCGACAAGATAAAAAAACTAATTGGCCAAACTTTGACACTGGATCGGCCCGACACAGCGCTCCCCTTCATCTTACAAACAGACGCCAGCGCCCGGGGAATGGGCGCAATCCTAATGCAGGAAGGTGCTGGAAACCAAAGACGCATCATCTCCTATGCAAGCGCCAAGTTCACCCTTGCAGAATCGAGGTACCACTGCAATGAACAGGAGTGCTTGGCAGTGATCTGGGCGATTAAACGATACCGCCCTTACCTAGAAGACAGCCACTTCATCCTCAGGACGGACAGCACGGCGCTAACCTGGCTGAGAAGAATAGAGGATAGCCGCTCAAAACTGGCAAGGTGGGCTTGCCTACTCGACGAACTGTCTTTTACGATCGAGCACTGCCCTGGAAAAAACAACGAACTGGCAGACGCACTCTCTCCCCACCCCGACCCAAGTGCACCAACTCCTGGAGAGCCTGACCTGGAAAGGATGCTTCCACCTACATGAAATTCACCCCTATCAACCAACGGAGAACATCGACCCACTATCAATGTAACCGGAGTGCCACCAATGTTCAATCGTGTGTGCGAGGCACAACAAAACGACCCAGTGGTGGCTCGTGCAGTTGAACGATGGACAGAACTAAATAACCAGCCAACGAGAACGCCGATACAGGAAAAATACGTTCAAGAACACCGTCTGGACCACAGAGGATTCTGGAAACGCCACCGAATCAAAAATTCTTGGTCTCTACGTGTGCCTCGTGATATGGTCGAACCTGTCCTCTTCGAGCACCACGATTCCACGTTAGCCGGCCACCCTGGAATGGACGAAACCCTGCTGGATATCCAGAATCACTACTACTGGCCAGGAATGCGCCGAGATACCAGAAAATACCAAAGCAGTACGAGCCAGTGCAACGGACTGCCTACGACCTCGACGAGCAAAAGCACCCTGGGAGACCATCGCGTTGGACCTAATGGGACCTTACCCAAGGACTGACACTGGAAAAAAATTCATTCTAGTAATTACCGACCTTTTTTCCCGATGGGTGGAAGCCTTCCCTATCGCATCAGCCAAAACACCAGTACTCATAGCCACCCTCGAGAGAGAAATTTTCCCAAGATGGGGATACCCTCGCCAGATCCTAAGCGACAACGGCAAACAATTTACCAGCCAAAATTGGATTGATGCCTGCCAAAAATGGGACTGCGACCTCTGGACCACTCCACTTTACCATCCTAGGGCCAACCCCACTGAAAGAAGAAATCAGGAATTAAAAAAAGGTATACGGCTAAGAATCGACCAAGGTAAACACAACCGTTGGGACACTTACCTTCCGGAGATACTTTTCAACCTGCACCGACGGAGAAACGCCGCCACGGGACAAACTCCAAACCACCTCTTACTCGGGCAGACTATCCAACGCCCTGGGGAATGGAGATTCTACGACAATGAGCCACAAGAGATGATAGACCGCAACACTAGAGGAGAACAAGCACGTCAACATCATAAAAAGTACCAACGATGCTATGCTGGAGCAAACCTGGCACACGAATACCAACCTGGAGATCAGGTTTATGCTCTCACGCACCCACTATCCAACGCTGAAAAGAAACTAAACAAAGGTTTCACTTACCGAAAGTCCGGAGTACACACGATCGTCTCGAAAATAGAAGGTTACGTTTACTGGGTACTCTGCGATGGTAGACAGCTTAAAATCCATGGCTCACAACTCCAGGCAGCACCCATCTCGAAGTCAACCCAGCGGGTAACGACGACAGTTACGACGGAAACACCGGAGAAACCCAACACGGTGATGACAGACGATCAAGCCAGCGAGGGAACGACAGGGCACATCAGCAGCCAAGCACATCCTATCTCAGCAACAGCACACCTCCGACTGGCAGCAGCGCCAAACAGTCGACTGGCGGCAGGCACGACAACTACGACAACACGCTGACACAGCCAAACACGTCTTATCATGACGACGACAGACCTACGATTGGCAGCAGCGCCAAATCTTCGACTGGCGGAAGCTATCGAAAACCGCTCGTAGGTCGCCATGGCAACGATGGACAGTCGTGCCCAACCCGAGGATACCAAGATGAAGCACAGCGGTGCTCAACCTCAGCAAATTCCAACAACGGCGAACAGCTGCATGGAAACGAGGAAACCAAAGAAACCAAAAATGGATTCCCAGGGGGGAATCAAATGGATGACAACGAACAAGACGCAGGGAAGCGCTACGCTCTAAGGACAGACCGGACACCGTACTATCGGGAATCACGGCTGTACACGCCTCGGACGAGACGCGTTTAATTAAGTTACTTTCACCTATCATAGACAATTAAGTAGTTACGAAATACGCCTAGATTATTAGTAATACTAATAGGAAAAAAATACCAATTTAAGATATTAGTCTAAGATTAGAATTATGTATTGTCTTTTCTTGTATAATTTACCTTAGTTTTAAGTTCATGTAAAAATAGTCTATACATAAGATAAAAATAGTTAGCCAACATATCGGACAAGCATCTTAAAAAGAAGGGGAGGAGTTGATATACGCGCCTTAAGCCGTATACCTTAGCGACAGAAAAATACTCAATTTTTCTATCAGTAAGATTCTTGTCCGAAACTTACTTAAAAGCGACTCGAGGTCCCTCAAAATTAGTACCGTTAGAACGGCATGGTCATGCGTCCTTTTCTGACACACGCTTAGACATCGGAAAAACCTTTTCCTTGTCTCACCCATACGGCTGACCGATCCACCAGCATCTTCCCTCTCCCCGCTACCCCCTTGCCACGAAACGGACTTCACTCCTACAAGATAGGAAAAGTGAAAGCTGGGAAAGCGAGGAAAAGCGGGGGAGGCAAGTAGACTCTCTCAGCGTCTACCCCTTCTCGATCGGCCACCACCAACAGGGAAGGAAAGGACGCAGCGACGCTAGCAATAGGATAGAGGAAGACAGCGATACTTCCTCCCTCCAAGAAGCTAGCAAAGTCGAATAAGGGAAGGAGGCTCTGTACCCAAAAACTATATTTAAATAACCCTTACCTCCTTCCACTGCGACATTTCTCCTCATTTCTTATCCCTATAAAAAGGGCCTCGAGACGCTAGATAGACAGTTCACTTTGGTCAGGAGTTCCTGACCTACGCAACCAAA
Source organism: Diplolepis rosae (assembly GCA_030998225.1). Classification (NCBI taxonomy): domain Eukaryota; kingdom Metazoa; phylum Arthropoda; class Insecta; order Hymenoptera; family Diplolepididae; genus Diplolepis; species Diplolepis rosae. The sequence continues at coordinate 25,862,899 of JAPYXD010000723.1, read as the reverse complement.
GATGCTCTTCGAATCTCGAATAAAGATGTTCAACCTACAAGTGCCAAGCTTGATTCTGCCCGCCGCAATCCAGTCCAAAAAGCCTGTAAGTCCGTCTAGCCGATAACTCTTCTCTCTATTTCTTGAGGCTAACTCTTAGATCGCTAAGAATTACCTCAAACCTTTTAACTCTTCGAGACACTCAGATCCCTGAGTATCTCTCTCTATTTCTTGAGGCTAACTCTTAGATCGCTAAGAATTACCTCAAACCTTTTAACTCTTCGAGACACTCAGATCCCTGAGTATCTCCCTCTCTATCTCTTGAGACTAACTCTTAGATCGCTAAGAAGTATCTCAAATCTTCAACTCTTCGAAATACTCAGATCTCTGAGTATCTCCCTCTCTCTCTCTCTCTCTTCTCTTGAGACTAACTCTTAGATCGCTAAGAATTATCTCGAATCTCTAACTCTTCGAGACACTCAGATCTCTGAGTATCTCCCTCTCTCTCTCTCTCTCTTCTCTTGAGACTAACTCTTAGATCGCTAAGAATTATCTCGAATCTCTAACTCTTCGAGACACTCAGATTTCCGAGTATCTCTCTTTCTCTCTCTCCCCAACTACTCTTAGATCTCTAAGAGTCCCACTGTTTACCCGATTATTCTCTGCCGCAGAATAAAAAGAGGCGCCAGAAGATCGGCCCGGCGCAAGTCAAGCGCCAGAACGAACGCTTAGCCGCCTACATCGCCGCTAAGGAGGCCACCCCACTAGCCACCGAAGCCGGTGGGTACAACCCGCTGAACCCAGGCTACGACTCGACACCGACTTTCACCACTACGTCTGCCGAGATTGCGCCAGGACCGGATACCTACCAGCCCACGCCGAAGGACGAGTTGGTTAGGCCAGCTACCCCCACGCCAGCGACCAAGACCACACCGCCAGGTCGCCCTCACACGCCTGCAGCCAGGACGTCGCCAGGTTTTCCCCTCAACGAACTGTTTGACCGGGTGGCCAAGTATCACACAGCGAGCATCGAGGCGACAACCAAGGAGGAAACCTCGGAGTCCAGCCGCACCCTCGACGAGCTGCTACGATCCCCAGTCTGGGAGTTGGAACTGTCCTGCTCCCCGATTCGCCTCACACCCGAGCGAACCACTAGACTCGCCCAGGACGCAGCCAAGGGTGGCGCCGTGTTTCGCCGACTTTTCGGCCCCCAGGACGACGGCGAAAAACCGCCACGAGAACGTCGACCTTTGACGTCAGACAACCGCGCCAGGCCAGCGCCCAGGGGGGGAATTAAATTGATCCCTCCCCCAGCCGACGATCCCTCTACGAGGCGACGAGCCACACGGCCCCAGCGACCACCTACCAAGCCTCGCGGCCCCTCGATCCGATACCTTGGCAGCCCGGACAGGCCCCGGCCAGCGCCCCGACCACGGACCCACCTTCGTACGCACCCTTACAGGGTCTAAGCTCTTCTGTATTTTAAAGGAATAAATAATCTACCTTGTTCTTTTTCCGAACCCAACGACTCGTCACTGACTACTCCCCCTCTTTAGAATAAGATCCTATCTCCTGCCCGTACCACTACGTTAGGACCTTATCAATGGTCGCAAGATTAAGATAATATTTTCACAATCCACAGGTAATATGTTACACTATCTAGAAGGCTGTCCTATAGTTTAACCTCAAATATAGTCTGCTTCACCTTCCAAATGTTTATGTTGAGACTCCATTTTTCTCAGTGTACATTTGACTGTAAAATGTTCACTGAAATTAACGAGACAAACGTTTCTTTATAGTTTTCAGAAAAATATTTTATGCCAAGAATCAGATTTCTGGGGAAAAAAATTTCTATGATTTTAAGACTTAAAATGATATTATCAGTCATATCTTATAAAAAAAACATTATTTTTCATGAGAAAATTTAAAACTTACGAAAAATAATACTTTTAATAATTTGTTTTGTAATGAAATTTATGCTTACTATCACTAATTACCAATTGTGGGAAAATATTTTTTATAACTCTACTGTTTTCAATATTGAAAATAAGTGAAATTTTTTTTTAATATTGTTATTTTAAAAGAAAAATTTTTCTTTAAAAAAAATTCATTTGACGATTTAAGCCACTAAAAACTTCTCTTTCAAAATTAGAAACAGTAGAGTTGTAGAGAATATTCTCCCCGAAGAAATAAGCCATGATTTATGAAAAGCCGCAATCATTTTTGAAAAATTGGTAATTAGTGATAGTAAGGATAAATTTCATTACAAAAAACATTATTAAAAGTACTATTTTTCGTAAGTTTAACATTTTTTCATAAAAAATAATCTTCTTTTTTTATAAGACACGATCGATATCATTTCAAGTCTTAAAATCGTAGAAAATTTTTTTTTACCATAGACCCGATTTTTGGCACAACTACCTTAATGGAATTTTCGAAAATTTTTTTTGCATTTTATTCAAATATAAATTGAATAATTACAAATTTGTATAAAAATGATTAAAAAATAGAAAACGAAAAAATTTACTATGTTTTAATATATTACTGACGTAAGTGACACAAAATTGTCATTGTTATAATACTTATATTATAAAGGAAATTTGTAACGTAAGGGGACTTGAACCTAATCATAAACATTTACTGATATGCACCATAGTCATTAATGTTAACCTTTTTCCTAAAATAAATAAACATAAATGTTAAAGAAAAATGTTTTTGTATGGAATTAAAAATAGATATTAAAGAAACATTAATTTATAAAAGATTGTCTGGATAGAGCCTGATAGGCAACTTGTCATATTTTCCTAGTCTAGACCATTAGATACGGATTCTATAAGAATCCAACTTGAAATAAGGAAATATAGGGAAATGTGTACACGGGAATGTTGCCACACCTGTGCTCATCTGCCAAACTCTCCTCACTGTCATGCTACTCAAGGGTGAAAATTGTCAATGTGAGATGTCACTTGGGGATATGCCCTTACTCGCGAAACCAGACAATTAATGTTGGCTAGTTTATTTTCGCCCGACAAGTCGTTTATTATTAGCTTGATGTCTTGTTACCAGAAAGCATTCTGAGAAGATGTTGGGTACACTGAATTTCTGGAATCCAAGAGGTTGTCGCTCCGAACAAATTGGATAATCTAATGAATTCATTGTCCACTCTTGGCGGACTTGTCGGAAATATGTGTGCCTCAAATTTTGCGTACGACGCATTTGAACCTTCAAATTCGTTTACGTACATTTCATTTTGTTCCAGGGTCTAGTATTTCAATAATTTTATAGTAAATGGCGTACGTATGTCTTACAATTTTCAAATATTTCATAAGAAGTTTAGAAACACTTTTTTATAATAAAAACATGCCCAGACTCTACCAAATAATGAATAACTGAAATTTTAAATGCTTCTTTTTATCAAATATTTAGTAAATTTTGGAAAATTGACAAAATGGCGCACTTTTAAAAAAAAAATTTCGTTTTTCCCTCTTCTTTCAAGCGTAATGAGCCGTAAAAAACGGGAATTTTTTTTTTTTTAGAAATCCCTACGCCAGTACCTCGCATTATGCATAAAAATTGATTACACAAAATTTGAGCCGAATTTATATTTGTGATAACCCTTATATAACAATAAATAATACAATAATAAATTTCTTGCGCAAAGACTGGGCCAAACGCATTTTTTCATATTTTCGACTATTTGTTAATAAGTGTTGAAAAGTTTCAGAATAATAAGCTTTGCAATACAAATCAAAAGTGTCTTTTAACATGTGATTCGATTAATATAACGAAAAATTTTATTTTTCTATAATTAAATTCAATAATCCTCGAAGGCTTTCCTTAACCGCGCAACGACTGGTACATTTACCTTATACAATTATTAACTTTAGAAGACTTATAAATAATAGAAACAATCAATCAAAAATACAAATTTTTTACTTACATTGCTTTCACATCTTAAAATCGAGAAAACTTTCAAAACACTGTCAGACTGCAAATTAATGATTAAAAATCGCTTTTAAAATGCCTTAATACCTCAAACTTAAAAAAAAAATTTAACCACTGATTGTTCAAATGAATATAACCTTACAAAGTCGTTACATCAGTTTTGCGAACCACATTACCTACCATGTCACAAAAAATCTTAAGAAAAAGATTAGCAGAAAAATCCAGCAACATTCAAATGTATATATCTATATATTAATAATTGTGTACTTACTATCTTCTTTATATTTTCAATCATAAACATCCGAGCACTTGACTTCAGTCACCGGTTTCCAGGAACACAACACGTGTGCCAACTTCGCCTCTGATTTGAATCTCGTATGCGCCAATTTTGCCGCAAGTGTATCGTTCATTAATTAAATACTTTTTACGTAAAATGCTTATTTTTTCATACAAATATTCTATCCTAATCGTAAGATTAAATATCAAAGATTATAAAATCGTTGCATTAATCTAATTCACCTTGAATTACTATTATTTAACGATTTAACTCAATGGCTTCGATCATAACCATTATGCCAAAAAACGATTAATCGCAATAAAACTGTATTAAGCAATTAGATTTTTATAATGTTTTCTTTCAAATACATATCATACAAGAATGCACACGATAGAACTATTTTTATTTTTTGTTATGTTATCATTTTCTGAAAAATAGGGTGCGTCAATTTAGACGACGCGCCAATTTCGCCGCTTCTCCCCTACTACCACAATTGGAAAAACGAATGTCAAAAGTCATGTTACAAGCGATACCGTTCCGGTTGTATAACCCGAGAGTAATGCCAGTGCTGCCGATCAGCACTGTGCCAAGCGTTGGAACACCACTGGGGTGGCACTGGCTAAACACCGGCGCATTACTGCTTTTCAGTGCAGGCAAACAACCAAGATTTATGTAATGCCAAGCATCGGCGCAGCATTGGATGAGCACCGGTGCAGCACCGCCTTTCATTCTTGAAAAACATGTTAATAATGCTGTTACGTCGTAACAATTTTATGTATGGATCTGTGTAATCTTTTACCTTTGTATCTTCGAAACAATAGTAGACTGAGAGAAAGTATTAGTCGTGGTTACCTATTTTTTTTGTAAAAAAGGGTCACAAGTATGTTTTTTAGTCTGTCTCATCTAAGCACCTTAGTTCTTACAGTAATATTAACTGAGTAGCAATGATTAAAATTTTTAGTAAAACTTACAAAATCCGATTAGTCGGTCCGTTTTGTAGCCGCGACTATTTTCATGCATTCCCACATTGTATCGAGCTTATAATAGATGTTACCAATACGTTTTTGTAAAACTTACTAATTGCGTTAATTGCTTTTACTATTTGTCCAGTGTAGTTATTACAAAAATATATATTTTTTCGACATAACGGAGAAAAGTTGTATCAAAAACTATTCGAATATCTTGATTAGAAACTGATTAATTTTTTTCATCCGTACATAATTAAAATAGTAATTGCAACATTGAAAAAAATGTTAAATTTACCATTCTATCTATTTTATTTTTGTTAATGTCGATGGGAGCTTTCTTAGGTTAGAATTGTTTAGGAGAAAAACTTTTTTAATTATTGTTTTTCAAAATGTAACAAAGGATGATAATTGTTGAGAGGTTTTTCATCAAAAACTGCACATCAGTTTACAGTTATACTTTAAAATTACCATGATTTAATTCTTCTCATTTTGATGAAGAACAAAAGCAAAATTTTAAGAAATCAATATATGTAACGATTTCAAAACGATTCAAAACAGTTGATAAGCAGGTAAAATCTAATTCGTCTGTACAATAATTTCTTAAAGTTTACTATTACCAAAGAATTGCAAGTCATGTTTACACACGAAATATTGCATATGGAAATAAAATATTTACATTCCTCAAAATAAATGAATTTGATCAATTTTACAAAAAAAATTAGTAGCATTTACAAAATTTTTGGTACTGCATACTAAAAATATATAGTTGTGACCTTTTAGTCAGCACAAATAATAAGATTTCTCTCAGTGTGTTTTGATTCCTGAATTTTTACCGTTTTTTATCGGACGTTTTTTCGTGATTGGAATACTAAAAAGTTCATATAAACTTGCCGGATCCTTTTCTCCTTCTTCCCTCTTCTCCTTTTCACGTTTCTACCTTCATTTTTCTACTTATCATTGACAACCTGTGTGAAAGGAGAAATTATTCAGACTTTTATTATCATGCACAATTATGAAACAATGTTAATAATTATATTAAGCAATTTATGTAGTAAAGTTGAAGAAATCTGAAAATAATTCTGCTCCAAGCTGGGTTCGAACTCGCGGACTCGTGGTCCGTAGGCTAGAACGTAGACCGCTGACCTGTGAAATCATTGCAACGGCACTTCTATTATTAGTTACATGACCCGCAGCCTGAGATGCCCCATTTTCTTACGAGTTTTACTTTGAAAAAACCCTACTGTTGTTGGTGAAATCGTTTTATCGTATTATCAAATTGGAAAAACGAAAAAAAACGCAATACGTTTCAAAACGTTTTTAACTTTTTTGTCTTGGAAATCTCGAAAATCAAGCTTAAAATCGATGACAATCGTAAACGATGCGCTTCTCGGATAATAATGTGGAGCGCGTTGTTCAATTTTTCATGATGTTTCATTAAAGAAATAAAAATGATTGAAAAACATCAACCATGCCGTAAATATGCATATGGGCCATAGTGATTAAAAACTTTATAAAGTCACTTTTTCAAAATTAAAATTTTATAAAATTAGTGAATTTTTATGAAGTCAACTTTATAAAATACGTTTTTTTATAAAAACACCAAACTTTATAAAATCACTGACTTTCATAAAGTTTTGTCTTTTTATAAATGTACGATTCTTTATAAAATCTCTTGACTTTCTAAAATGTTTATATATTGTAGTTGACTTTATCGAAAATTGGTATTTTTATGAAGTTTTTATAAAATAACTTTATATGAAATGTTTAGAATACTTGTAAAGTTTGAATCTAGTTTTTTGTAATATTCACTTAATAAAAGCACGTATTTTTTTATAAAGTCAACATTATAAAAAAATTTGTACATTATGAGTATTAATAATGTAATTTTATGAAAACTGAATAAATGTACCAATTTTATATATAGTAAACCTTATGAAAATTTAATAAACTTTTTTGTTTTTATAAAGAACTTTTTTTATTAAAAAACCAAATTTTATAAAATTTTTGTAAAATTGACTTCATAAAAAGTCATTAATTATTGTATGAAGTTTTTTATTTTCATAAAAAGTAGCATTTTATAAAAAAAAAGCAAAAATTGATAAAAAAATTGTTAAGTTCACTTCCTGAAATAGGTAGACTTTATGAAGTGCACTTTATAAAATAGGCATAATTATTAAGTTCACTTTCTAAAATACATTAATTTTATTAAGTTTATAAAATTGGTGGACTTTATAAAGTTTATTTTTTTATAAGATAGGCAAATTTAACTTTACAAAATTTTTACATACACATGTACATTAAGTCACTTTGCGCGTCATGAATACACTACTACATACGAGCATGACGCACATCTGCATACACAGGTACATTTACACTACTCACGTGAGCACGCCGCATACTGATTCACGGAGTCGTGGCAAATTTAACTTTACAAAATTTTTACATACACATGTACACTAAGTCACTTTGTGCGTCATGAATACACTACTAAAAATGTGCCTTCAACTTCAGGTTTTAATTCTGATAATGTATCGGAAAGCTGACGGACCATAGAAAGTCCCATAATTTATCGGACTTTTTTAGAATCAGTTACAATACATATTTGCTTAATGTAACGTATTATTTCCGTCAAAATTTGAATAACAACTTTCCTATAAAAAAAAGTAAATACTTTCATTTCTTATCCTCTTATTGCACTTTGGCAATAGTGTATACTTCATTTCAGCTAGAAAATTTTCTTATTTTCTACTCCCTGAGGTAGAATTCCTATAAAAAACAGGACAAATTCAAATATATTTTTCTCAGTGTACGTTGTCCATTAATGAGTAAGTTCGGAACGAATGTATTTGTAACCACTCCAGTTCAACTTTTACACTATTATATGACTTAATTAGACATTTTTTTACCATTTTTGATATAGGGCTGAAGCTTCAGACGTATATTCTGACGAAAATTGTTTTTTTTCTTTATGGACGTATCATGTCTAAAACTTAATAACAATAGGTTTAAGACCCGTCCTACATTTCTAAATGCAATATCTTGCTCAAGAACACAAAAGATGACCCGAAAATCGTTGATTTTAATTAAGATGGTAAATTCTCGCACAAAACTAAAAATTTCTGACATTTTTCACATTCCCCACCTGAAAGGTGATAAGAAAAGCTACTCAAAATAAATTATTCAAAAAAAATTTATTTGTCGGAAGACAGTCAAAATGGGTCAAAACTGACCCGAAATTAGTTGATTTTAAGTTAGACGGTGAATTCGCGCCCAAAACTAAAAACTTCTGACGAAAAATTTTTTTTTCCTTTATGTACGTGTTATGTCTAAACATTAATAACAATAGGTTTAAGACCCGTTCTCCGTTTCTAAATGCAATATCTTGCTCAAAAACACAAAAAATGACCCGAACATCGTGAATTTTAAGCTAGACGGTAAATTCTCGCACAAAACTAAAAACTTCTGACATTTTTCACATGCCGCACCTGATGGTGATAACAAAAGCTATTAAAAAGAAACTATTCAAAAACAATTCATATTTCGGAAGACAGTCAAAACGGGCAAAAAATGACCCGAACATCGTTGATTTTAAGTTAGACGGTGAATTCTCGTCCAAAACTACATACTTCTGACGAAAACTTTTTTTTCCTTTATAAACGTATTATGTTAAATTGTTTTTTTTTAATCCGAAGAAAAAACTATGTTTTTCGAGCTTCGGACCGAAAAAGCGATCGAGGAAGTTTGAGCTACAGTAAACTTCCCGTGAACAAGTTGATCATTAGTATATGGAGCAACTTCTTGGAAAATATCAACTCAATTGAACAATTACTTTCGAAAATACAACGAGTTGAACGCAAATGCGAATTAGGTTTTGACGCTCATATTCATCGCATGCCACTCCTACTCTCTTTCTCTATCTTCCTTCGCTTCTACTCATCGGCGCGCCTGCATTGCTCGTAACAAAACCGGTAAAATCGCGTCAAAACCTAATTCGCATTTGCGTTCAACTCGTTGTATTTTCGAAAGTAATTGTTCAATTGAGTTGATATTTTCCAAAAAGTTGCTCCATATACTAATGATCAACTTGTTCACGGGAAGTTTACTGTAGCTCAAACTTCCTCGATCGCTTTTTCGGTCCGAAGCTCGAAAAAAATAGTTTTTTCTTCGGATTAAAAAAAAACCATTTAACAATGAACAAAAAAATTATTTGCAAGCACTGTCGCCTCTGCCAGAGATTCACGAGTAGAACGCAAAAAAAAACTTCGCAATCCGTTAATTAATGAATTTTTCGAGGCGAGTGGATTGAAATAAAACATGGTTTCTATGCTTAAAAACCAACACACTTTTTATTAATTTACTCGAAAATTTGCAACGTTATAAAAAAACTGTAAGAGGAAACTAACATTCATTTTTCACGAGCTATAAAACCATGTTTTTGGTTTTTTCGAATTTCGATTTTCAATTTTTGACTATGACATCACAAGGCGGACAATACTTTTACAGGTTTTCGAGCGCCTGTCGCTTTATTGAATATAACTCCTCAATTGTAAATCATTTCTTATGTATCATGATACTGAGTTATATGCCTTTGTTTTCTGTAGTTTTCATCGTTATTGGTAGTCAATTGTTTGTTTTTCATAGCGAGAATTGCTCGTCAGTCTCTTGTACTCTATTCTGTCAGTGAGCTAATTGATTTATTTAGCCTATGATATGAAAATCATTTTTTCTTGATCTCCTAGCCGAAAGTACGGACCTGCCGGCCGAATTTCACTCCAGAAACAACGACTTTTGTGGCCGCTAAATTCATCGTATAATTCGTTTGTTTAATTTAATTTAATGTGACTTCATGCAATTACACGAAAAATCAATATTAATATTGTTTTCTAAGAATGAATTTTCTCTGGTATTTGTTAATTAAAATTTTTTTTTGATTTTCAATTTTTATTTTGCAGTTATTATATGATTGCATTTTATTTTAAATTTGTATCTAGAACAATCGCGAAGGCTGGAAATGCATTTATCGAATGCTTTGTACCAAATTTCTGAGAACTGAATCATATTTCGCGTAATGATATCATTCCATTGCATACTTATAGCAGATGGAACATATATCTATATAGAAAAGCGCTCAACTATAGTTTCCAGAGGCGCAGATATTCTCTACACTAGTGTCGCACTCTAGTAAAGTCCTTTATTATTGTGAGTTCAACAGGGTATATCTTGCAATCATTTGAACCTTATTTTACTGATAGCAAAATTAATGATGCAAATATTTTGACTGTTTTGAAAAAATGAGAATCTATCCCACTTCGCTCATGGTTAACCCTAGAGTCACTAACTGTGGTAATGCGATATCCTATTCAAAATTCTTGCAAAAGGATCGCAACATACAATCCTTGAGGTAAATGAATCCAGACTGACAACAAAAATACACGGGTTATAAAATCAGTCAATGGTCTCATAAAAAAGTGGAAAGTCCTTAATCAGGTAATCCCCAATAGCCAGATTCCGTATATTGGGCAATATGTACGCATCGTATGTGCTCTATGTAATGGTTTCCGCACAAAGAGAGTGTCTGATAATCCTAGTGATTTGATAATGACAGAACGTATGTTACGCTTAACGTAAAAAGAACCGCGGTCGAGAAAAACAGCGATCTGGTGTTCAATAAGTGCTGGATCTTTCACTCATTTCCCCAAGTTAACCCTTGATGAATTTACGGAATTAACTTTGGGCTGTTACCAAATAAAACAAGCACGGTCATGCACGAAAGAACATTTGAAAGACGATGGTTCATTCAAGTTACTTTTTCACTTGTTGCATCAGTATTGCGATATCTGGGATACAGTCAATACAACGACTTAAAAACAAGATCTTGCTAGTAATATCATGACCACCTTAAAGATGCTGGCATATCAGATTCAGATTGGTGTGAATATAAAGATTGAAAATATACTTTTGCAGAAAACACATTGTAAAAAGTTCGTAGATAATTTATAAACAGCTTGTAAAAAGCTTGTCCATACGTTTTGTAAATAGGTAGAGTTTGTAAATAGCTTGTAAATAGCGTGTCCATACTTTTTAGATAACTGAATTTGTTAATGGTTTGTGAATAGTTTCGAGGTAGGTTAAGAACAGTTTATAAGTAGCTTTAGGTTTTCTACATAGTCATGAGGTGTGGTGTAGATTGTCTCCTCATGGTGCACCCTGGGTTCCGCGAAACAATCTACAACCACAATCCATCAGTTTGGCATAGCATACATCCTGAAAAAAAGATCACATCAAAAATCGTACAAAAATATCTAATTATGTCATATAATAGTGTAAAAGTTAAACTGGAATGGTTACAAATACATTCGCTTCGAATTTACTTATTAATGAATAACGTAATATATGTATCAGTGTAAAGTTTCCCTTTAGTAATTATTTCACATTTCTTGAACTTGCAGTATAACTAAATCACTATTTATTGAGCATTGGGGCAGAAAAAACATCAAAAACGTGCATTTGAATTGACATATTTCTAAATAATCGTTATATATTCGAAAATTTTGCTGAATTTCAATGTGTAGACAAATGCCTAGAATCATCACTTTAATCAATTTTATACACCATATACATACACTGTTTTCAGCAAGTTTGGTAAATGGAGTAGATTTGTAATTTTTTAATTTTTAATTCTTTCCTAGACCATGAAGTTCGCGGAAAGATGATTTTTATCCATTGTCGTCTCTACGTGGCCATGCAGGAGTGCATTTTAATGTTAAGGGTTGTAGCCCAAAAATCGATAAAGACATTTTTGAAGAGCCCGAAAATCAGAGAGTATTCCTAGACCATAAAGTTCCCAAAAAAGATGATTTTTAGTCAAAGCCGTCTGTACATGGCCATGCAGGGGTGCATTTTGATGTTAAGGGTTGTAGCCCAAAAATCGTTATAGACATTTATGAAGAGCCCGAAAATCAGAGAGTATTCCTGGATTATAAAGTTCGCAAGAAGATGTTTTTTTATCCAAAGTCGTCCCTACATGGTCATGCAGGAGTGCATTTTGATGTTAAGGGTTGCAGCCCAAAAATCGATAAAGACATTTTTGAAGAGCCCGAGAATCAGAGAGTGTTTGTAGACTTTAAATTCTTCAAAAAGATATTTTTTATCCAAAGTCGTCTCTACGTGGCCATTTAGGGGTGCATTTTGATGTTAAGGGTTTGACCCCAAAAATCAATAAAGACATTTTTGAAGAACCCGAAAATCAGAGAGTATTCCTGGATTATAAAGTTCTCAAGAAGATGTTTTTTATCCAAAGTCGTCTCTACATGGTCATGCAGGTGTGCGTTTTGATGTTAAGGGTTGCAGCCCAAAAATCGATAAAGACATTTTTGAAGAGCCTGAAAATCAGAGAGTATTCCTAGACCATAAAGTCCCCAAAAAGATGATTTTTAGTCAAACACTAATATTTAAAACGCTTAACACCGAAAAAGATCAAAGCTGAGTTGTATGAAGTTCATGATACATCTGCTCCTGTGTTTGCAACTGTATACAATTGTGTATATGAGTATAAACGTGGCCGTACATCTGCAAAAGATGAACATCGTTCGGGATGTCCAGTGGAAGTGACTACCCTCGAAACGATTGACAAAATGCACGATATGGTTTTGAGTGAATGACGAATCAAAGTGCGCGAAATAGCTCAGGCCAGAGGTATATCGCAAGGTACAGTGTTTTTTGGACGAAACATGGATACACCGCTACACTCCAGAGACAAAGGAACAGTCAAACCAATGGGTTTTTGAAGGCGAACGGGCTCCGAAGAAGGCGAAGACGGTAAAATAGGCCGGCAAGGTGATGGTCACGGTTTTTTGGGATGCACGCGAAATCATCTACACCGATTACTTGGTAAAAGGGCAATGCACGGGTGCACAACTGCGCAGTTTCGATCGCCAAAATTATGGAATTAAAATTCGATTTATCACAACATCCACCGTATTCACCAGATTTGCCCTCCGTTGACTTTTTTTTTTTTCTCGAAACTTGGAAAAATGACTCGATGGACAACGATTCACGTCGAACGAGGAGGTCATCGCGCAAACAGATGCCTCTTTTGAGGACCTTCCGAAATCCTACTTTTTGGACGGCTTCAAGAAGTTGGATAAACGTTTGGGAAAGTGTGTAGAGTTAAAAGGAGATTATGTTGAAAAATATAAAAAAATCTATACAAAATAATTTGTTTTTCTATCTTTTTCTAAGGACTTATTGAACGACCCCTTTGCATCGGCATATTGATGATTTGTAGATACATAAACAAAATCGATTACATTTTCTCGCAGTTTTTCGCAAATATCGAACATCTATGTGTTTGAACCAACGATGGAATTCAGGATTTCTTGTTAATTTAATTGCACTTTGATTGTCAATGTAGAGAATAGTAGATCAAACACATATATGTCCGACATTTGATAGTAATTTACGTAGCCACAATATTTCTTTATAAGCCTCGCTTGCTGCTTTAAACTCAGCTTCGGACGTGCTTGGGCTGACGCATCCGCTGTATAACATGAACACGTAACCCGATGTGGATCGGCGCAAGTCTAGTTCAGCTGCATAGTCTGTATTGGAATATCCAATCAATGCATTAGTTTCGTCTTTGACTGAAATAAAAACCCGAAATTTGATGTGGCATTGAAACAGAGAAAGATACGCTTTATTGTCTGCCAATGCGATTCGTCATAATTATTGAGGTATCTACTTACGACACCGACTGCAAATGCAATGTCAGGTCGCGAGACCATCGCCAGGAACAAGCGCGAACCGACGGCTTCGCGATAAGGTACATTAAGATCACATCTTTCAGTTGGATTAGTGAGTTTTACGTGTGAATTTAACGGCATCTTTACGGAGTTCCCCTCGCTCATGTTGAATTTTCAAAAGATTTTATTTATATAATTTGTCCGCGCTGCTTTGCTCGAAACCCAAGCCCTTCATGAAACTGTCGAGTTTCTCATTCCAACATCGACCGACCTGTTTAAACCCATAAATTGCCTTATTCAGTTTCAAATTTTTACGTTCAACATTTAAACCGTAAAAAATTCTCATGGAAGTCGTTTCCTTGAAGCAGCTGTTCAAATAGGCCGTACTCACATCAAACTGCAAAAAGCTTAGATTTTCGTGCACAGCAATTGCGAGAAGCGTTCGTACCGATTCGTAACTCACAACGGGAGAGAAAATTTCCCCATAATCTGTCCCTGGCTCTTGTGAGAATCCTTAGGCATACAAACGAGTCAAATAGGGCTTTGGATTTTTATCGTTCCAATCTTGAACCTAAATACCCACATGAAGCCTATTGGTTTCTGGATTCCGGCAACTCAATTACATTCCACGTTTTATTTTTAATGCGAGCTTGTAACTCCTCGTCAATTGCTTGTTCCTCAGTTTGGAGCTTATTCGATCGCTCCTCTTTGATTTCAGAAAGACTGGAAGGAGTCGAGTCCGTAGCAACTAACACATGGATCAATAAGTCCCGGGACTGACACATAGATGGCGTTGCCAACAAAAGTTCTGTATGATTTTTCATGAGTATCAACCTTCAAAAGATACCTGTCAAAATTTCATGACATTCTGATGTTTGGTCCACGAGTTACAGTGATGTAAGTGACACTAGTCTTGATATTCTCAAAACAATGGATTCGAAACAATTTCGTGTGTTGATTTACCATTACTTTTTGATGAAAAAAAACACAGTGCAAGCTCAGCAATGGCTTGAAAAGTGCTACGGCAACTCTGTTCCATCAAAAACAACCATTTGTCGGTGGTATGCTGAGTTTAAACGTGGTCGTACAGACACTGAAGATGCTGAACGCTCCGGCCGGCCAAATGAGGTAGTTACACCGGAAACCATCAAAAAAGTCCACCAAATCGTTTTCGAAAACCGTAAATTAAGATTGCGTGAGATAGCTGACACCTTAAAGATAATATAGGGCAGTGTGTACGCTATTTTGCACGGACATTTGTCTATGAGGAAGCTGTTGTCAAATTGGGTGCCGCGTTTGCTCACGGTGGATCAACGACACGTCGTCGTTTTTGTTTGGAGTTGGTTTCGCCGAAATAAACCGAATTTTTTTCGTCGATATGTGACAATGGACGAAACCTGAATCCCTCACTACACTCCGGAGTCAAAGCAGTCGTCAGCCGAGTGGACTGCACACTGATAGAAAGGAATGGCTGTTACAACGATATTTATGATTAATTTAACCTTGCCTTATTGCTGGCATAGATACAGCAATATAAGATTTGTATTTTAACCATCCGAATATAACTGAATAAATATGAACGAATCAACCATATTATTGGTTGCTATGGAAAAATGTATTGTTCGCCTTCCCATATTATATTTCTGATTCGACCAGTTTCACTTACAATATTTTGATTTCTGTATTCAACATCCTGCGTTGTTCAGAGAGACATATTATTGTATAAATACAATTATAAATTCTCAACCTACAATCGAATGGCTAAAACTCCCGAACCATTTCTATCAGTGCAGTCGGTGAGAAGCGCCCAAAGCGGCCAAAAACGCAAATATGGGCCGGTAAGGTTATGGCCTCAGTATTTTGGGATGCTCATGGAGTTTTGTTCATCGACTACCTTGAAAATGGTAAGACGATCAATAGCGAACGTTACATTGGCCAATTGATGCGTTTGAAGAACGAAATCGGTGAGAAACGCCTCCAAATGAAGAAGAAAAAAGTGCTCTTTCACCAAGACAATGCGCCGTGTCACAAGTCGCTCGCTACCATGGCGAAATTGAATGGATTGAGATTCGAATTGCTTCCGCACCCACCATATTCACCGGATCTAGCCTCCAGCGACTACCACCTGTTTGCAGACCTCAAAAAAATGCTCCAAGGAAAGAGATTCTACTCCAACGAGGAAGTCATCACCGAAACGAACGCTTATTTCGAGGCCAAAGATAAATCGTTCTACAAGAAAGGTATTAAAATGTTAGAGAAGCGCTGGACTGATTATGTTGCTTTTGAAGGAGACTATGTTAATGAATAAAGTCGAGTTTTGCGAGAAAAATGTGTTTTTCCTAGTTAGTCCCGGGACTTATTGATCCACGTGTTATGTTATCATCGGGGTGCTCCATTAGTAACGGATGCGCGTCGGCTTGTGGATGATTAGAATTACATTGTGGATTTTCATTAATTTCCGGCAAGTCATCATTAACGGAAATCGATAGATTTTTTTCTTTTACATTAACACGTTCTGTTGCGTTGAAAATAACATTTTTTGACACATGAACGCGACCAGTTTCCGGATTAAAATGTTTAAAGTTTTCTGATTCTTGGTAGCCTACAAATATTAATTTTTCAGCTTTTGAATCCCATTTCTCACGAAAAGCATCCAGCATAAGCATGTAAGCATCGCACCCAAAGATGCGCAGGGTGCGATACACGTGGTTTTATATTGGTTCATAACTCGAATGGTATACTTGTATTTGAGCGGGAACCGAGTATGCGATTCAAGATGTAAAGGGTTTCCCAATAAGGGTGATATGTTTTGAAATTGAAAAAAAACACTGAATATTCATTCGGAATTGATCGAAATCTTTTTTATTATATTGGATATTCTATGCCATTTATGATTTAAATAATATATCGGCCAAATGTCCCCCGAGACTTGAGCCAAAAATGCGCCTCATCAGAAAAGATGATTTTTTGATGAAAATTGGGATCATTTTCAATTGATTCCAGAGCCCATTCCGCGAACTCCCGACGCAAACGATGGTCATTAGGCTTCAGTTCTTGGGCCAGAATCATCTTAAAGGGATGCAGGCCAAGATCAAATCGCAAAATACGCCAGGTAGTCATCCTGGACAGGCCCAATTCCTGAGATCGGCGTGGCACGGACAATTCACGGTTTTCCTCGATACTGGCCTGTACGGCGGCTATATTCTGTGTAGAACGTGCGGTACGCATACGATTTTTAGGCTTAGTATCCAATAGAGTAAATTCACTCTCCAACTTATCGATTATTCGACGAATTGAGAGCGCGGATGGAGCAGAATGACGACCATATTTTGCACGATATGCTCTTTGAACACCGACAAAACTTCTCGAATTTTGATAAAATAATTGGACAATTTCCAAACGTTGTGGAAGCGTGAAACTACTCATGATTAAATGGCAAACCTTACTGATGACAACTGACAGCAGACGTCAAAAATTTCAGTTCAAATGAGCCCGATAGGGACATTCAAAATCATATCACCCCTATTGGGAAACCCTTTACAATGCCGTATTGCCGGCCTCAGTCCAATGCCGCGTCGGCTGGCTTTTCGGGAGAAACATGGTTCGTGCGAACTCGACAATGATCCCATCTTGCATTCAGCACGCCCGTTTTACTGGGTCGTGTATGGTGCCGAAGTAAACAACTTAATGTCTCGAGATTCTAAGAAATTTTCAACTTTTTTATTAATATACTCTTTCCTATTATCCAAATGAACAATCTTTATATCTCTTCTGAAATGATTTTTCAGGAGAACTTTGATCCTTCACCTTTTAAGCACTTCAAACGTATCGTCTTTATGTTTAAGAAACCGGACAACTTGTCCTTGAAAATCACGAAAAATCTCTTGTTTCTTGAATGGCAATTTCGAGCGTTTTCCAATTGCAAAATTTTTTCAAAATAAGTTATCTACATTTTTAACGAATAAGTCGACAACCCCGTCACCTCTTGACTGATTTGCTATTCACATGCCCAAAGCGTTCATGCCATAATTTCAAGGGGGTGACAGATACATAATTAGCTTCGTTACGCATTTTACATTTCATGAACAATTTTATAAAATTGTTTCCTGAGTTTATGCCTTAAGCCAATAATGCATCTTTTGAAAAGATAGCAGCAAAGTCATGCTTCATAACGATCTGTAAACCGTTTGACATGCATACGCCCGCGTAGAAGAGATTTTTATTCAAAGTAGCGAGGTAAACATATTCGTCGCGACACGCTGTGGATTCAGAAAAGTAGGCTTGCTGGCAAACAATTTAGGACGACGCACCGCTGTCGAGAACCCAAAATTGTTTTTTGTCTGAAACATTAAGAGAAGTAAATTCACCAGGAGGCAACAAAATACTTATCTCAAAGTTCTCGACTTCTTGACAATTTGAAAAAGTACAGACATTCGCGGAACTTTCATGAGATGACGAAATGTCATTATTCTTAGGGTTATGTGTTCGCTTTCTAGTATTTCGCGATATGTCCCGGCTGTTTGCAACAATGACAAATAAAATTCTTCTCAGGTCGATCTTGATCATTACGCGCGGCAGTACCTTCTTTCTTGCTATTGTTGGTCAAAACGCTCACTTCAGCCAGTGAACTGGATAAGTCGTCCGCAGATGTCATCCTTGCTTCTTCCCGAAGTAGTCAATTTTGACTATGTGTTGTGCAATCGAGTCTCCGTGCGCCATACGGTATTTGTGGAAATGTGAAGTAAGAGTCAATTTATTTGACGCGCTTTTCTGTTCGTGTATACCTGAGAGTTTTCTCTAAATTTCGTATGCTTTAGAACATGTTACCAGGTAGTCGAGTGGAGTATAATCCATAGATGAGATAAAACAAACATCGCCTTTGCGTTTTTCTTCACCCAGACTTTTCTTGTCTCGGCATTTTCCCGCATCCCCGATCAGGCTTGCTCTCTCTACCTTCAACGAAGTCCAGTAAGTTATGAGCAACGAATATTGCCCTCATCTTGAACTTACAAATTACAAATTACATCATTAAAATAATTTATTTATTTACTTCCAAATATCTCAAAAAGGAAAAACAATCGTAGACTTTATTTAAGGAAACGATTTTGCAGAACAACGCTTATTTCGTATCTCACATATTTTGATGAAAAAAATCGAATTTTTTTCAATATTGAAAATAAAAACATAAAATATACATCCTGTCGAGAAATTTCTTAATAAGAATGTGTAGTTTGAAAATTTGAAAAGATTCTTTCAGTCTTTCGAATAAAATGTATTAACACCACTTTAAATTCGCTTCGCAACTTTAATATAGTGAATTTCAAATTCTCGTCGGTTTTATAACAGATAGTAAAACATATATTCCATTTATACAAACCAAAATATCAACTTTACCCCTTGAAAACCACTATATTAATTTCTGATACGTAAACCTTGCTTGCCTCACTTTGAAACGATATTATACTAAAATATGATTCACTTTTACGATTTATTCTAACGAAAAGTCTCTCAGTGTGGTTAACGAAGTTGACCTTACTTTTTCGGCTCCGATAAAGTGTGCCCAAGCTCAATTCAGTCTGATAATTGTATGGAGAGTTATGCCGCACGCGACCTACTACAGACAGACAGACAGACACAGACAATTTTGTAAAAACCGTTTTTCTGATTCAGGGGGTCTGAAAACGTAAAGATTTGATGAAAATTTCGAAAGTCATTTTTCACGTTAAACCAATACCTTCTCATATGATGAGAATGTAAACAATTTTTAAGTGTATTACGTCTAACAGACGGTTTTGGTCGATTTTTAGACGAATTGAAATTTTTTTTTCTGTGTATAAAATAGTTTTTGACCATTTTTTTATAGAACTGCTAGTTTTATCATACAGTTTTAATTTGAATTTTATTTACACATATAAAAAGTATCAAATGTAGTATGTCTAACAGACGATTTTGGTTGATTTTTAGACTTGAATTGAAACTTTGTTTTCAGTGTATGAAATCGTTTTTAGACATTTTTTGATAGAACTGCTAGTTTTATCATACAATTTGAATTTTTACATTCTCAACCTGGATTCTCATCATGGATAAAAGAGTATTGATTTTATGTGAAAAATGCCTTTCTTCATTTTTTTTAAATATTTGAAAAAAATAAGTTGCTATAACTACATGAAAAGAAGCTGTTCAAAACATCTGAACTCTAACATAAAGAGTCGCCGCGGCAGATTAATAAGACACACAATTAGACAAATTATAAATGACTTAGGTTGTAGCGAATACTGCGATATGAAAGGATATGAAATCAGTCCCAGGACTGCTGACTATAACAAAAACATGAATGCAGAAAAAATCGAGTGCGAATATCATGACGAAATTGTCTTCCTTAAGGTCTATAGAGCCTTAAGTAAATTAATGTCCATTTAAATTTGAAATAAGAAATAATCATCTCTTTCAGAACGCGAAATACGAGTATATACAGAGTGGGCACGGGTGGGTTGCAGAATAGGGAATATAATTGGGAGTAGTTTAGTATACGAAATACCGCCCAACATGTACTTTCGCTATTAGAAAAGATCTTTTTCAGGCGTTTTTTTTAAATTCGCGCCAGCTCGAAAGAGGTCGTGCATGTCTTGCGCATGTCTGTTCGCTTTTTTCTAGGTCGGTAATAGTGAAACCTGTCCATATTTAATTTTAAATATGGTACAGGCGAGGGGCCGTTCACTAAAAATCGATTCTACGTGAGCATAATTATTTCGTTAACTAGCTCACGATTCATGTGATTCCACACTTGAAGAATGATCTGGTTTGATTCTGACAATTAGAAAAATAAAAGAATCGAATCCTACCTCAGAAGAAGCACAGGGATCATTTCGACAGTTGCGCGCATTGAGTTTCATCACTACCCAGTAAAAAAGAAACTATTGAACATGCATTGCTGTAAATAAGAAATTTTAAGAAACCTAATTCACTCGGCGGCTCGCTCTATCGATTTTGCGTATTTGAATCGGTCAGCTCGGGAGACTGTTGTGAGTCGGCGATTCATAATTAAATGAAATATTGGTTCTATGTTTTAAATCGGATCGATTAACCCCAAATATTTTCAATAAGTCTTCTCCAATTAACAGCGGGAGCGTATGAATCGTTTGAAATCGCTCTGAAACGGAGCGCGTAATAAGTCATAAGTCAATCGGAAAATACCGATTTATGAAAAATTAATGTGAATGTAATGAATTGGTAACATTGAGGTTGTGTTCGGTGAATAGTAAAAGGCGGTTTATATGTATCTTTATTCAGTATTGCTGAATCGGAAGTAGCACAAAATAAGTTTGAATAGGAAAATGCTGATAAATGAAAATTTTCATTGAATTAATTTTTTCTATTAAATAATTATGTATGAAAATAAATAATAATGAAACATAAATGCGTTTTTATACTAAATTATGTTTATTCATGAGTTGTGATTAACACACTTTCAATATGTTATATACAAGCGAGAGCAATATATTAAAGAAGATATTACATAAATCTATTTTAGTAAATTATAATTTTGAATTAAATTACTAATTATAAAACTAAGTTATATTTTTAAATACACATCCTCATTATCAATGGTTTCCTTAACTGCTCTCAATAAAATTTGGAGGTTTGCAAGCATAATTTTTGTCCTCAAACTGCAGATAAATTATTTTCGAACAGACTGTTTTCAAAGGTACGATTTTTTGCTCGACAATGCCGGTAACTTCCCATATATGGGGCATTTCTACATCCCCGACAACCATTAAATTACTTTCTAATTTCCATACGCGAAAATAACACTCGCCATCATTTGGCATATCAATAATTTGCAATATTTGCGCAATAGATCCACATTCGAGTTGTATAATGGTGTCATTGAATTTTGATCCGCGATTATAATCAACCGAATGATAAGTTTGTTTCTGATATATACATTTTGTAAATATTTTTGCACCTACAGTATCTTCGTTATGCGAAATTTTAGGAATTCCAAAGAACGTTACACCTTTTTTCATTTGTGCACTGAGTGTGAACTTCTTCATCTGAAATAAGCTTTCACAGAATGCTTTTACAACTGGCGACGATGAAAAATTGCGAGCTTTACATCTGTAAGACATAACTTGCATCGACTTCATGCACATTTGTAGGCCTAGACCTTTAGTTCCAGTAACAAGATTTTTCAGGAAACCAATATTACTCTCGAAAGGGAAAGTTGATGTAACCGCAATAGGCCCAGTCCGCACAATACTTTGAACAATATGTCTTATCATATGTATATTAAATTTCATTGAACCTATACCACGCAATTGCTGAAAAACTTTTAAAAACTTTTCAAGATTTTCTTGACACTCATCGAGTTCTTCTACCAAAATTTCTATTTTTAAAAGCGTATACATACATTTAACCAACGCAGCGTAATTTTCCATAATGTTTAATGGCAATAAGTCAATGCACATGGGTAAACTGAAATACAAGAACCAACTTTTCCACCCAGTTCCTTTCCATGCTGATCTCTCACTTAATTTTTGAGGAGGAGTGTAAACATCATGACTAGGTTTTATTTCCATTAAACGATCATCGATTTTCTTAATGACTGAATTAGAAAAATGGTAGTCCGGAGAAATCATATCTGCTACTGGACCCAGAAGGACAGTGTGCAGATAGTCAAAACAAAATGACCAAACAATATCGAAATAAAGAAGATTCATAAAAGCTGAAATCATTTCCGCTACGTCTCCTATTGTTGTGTTTGATTCTTTGAATATAATTCTCTTTTCCGCAAGCAATCGATCGCGAATCATATTAGCTGTTTCGTCTTCAGAGCAATCAATGTTAATAGTTCCCGTGTTAGCTTCTTCCACAATTGGAGTATTAGAGGCAATATCGCTGCTGTTCTGTGACATCTGATCATCACTGTTCTTCCCTCCATCACTATATTCCGAAAATACTGTTTCACGCTCTGTCGAGATTGCGCACTCATCTGCAATCACAAGAAAATTCTCTGCCTGATCTTCTGAGTCATCTGATTTAAAGCCAATTGCAATTTTTTGATTTGAAGGTTCTAATAGAAATTCCATTTCCTCAAGTTCAACATCTTTCGTTGGTGAATTGGTAGAATTTCCAGCTTGTTGTGTATCTACAAAAATAAAATTTAAATAGTAAAAGCATTCGTACACTCGTAAAACATTTATTTTTTAATAAACAAGTATTTCATTTCTCAATACAACAATAGGATTACAGTACTTCAAGTGTAGGTGAAACAAGGGATAACATTTTCAAAAAAAGAATTATACGGGATTTAAAAAATAAAGGTGGCAGAAAAGGGGGAAAATAAGCAATAAGGGGAAATGTGGAACTGAATATGATCTCCTATGTACAACCCAGTAAGAAGGTGGGCATTGAATGGCATTGAAATTTCAAAATCTAGAAAGAAACGGAATCGAAAATGAAACTTTCGAATGCGTTTTAATGCCCAGGAATTAAAATGCATTCAAAAGTTTCATTCTCGATTCCGTTTCTTTCCAGATTTTGACATTTCAGTGCCATTCAATGCCCACCTTTTTACTGGGAATATGTCAATGATATTATTGAATAAAAACAATTCTTTTATAATAAAGGAATATAATACAGATGATTTATTATACCTTTTTCAGTTAAACATTGTGTTTTCTTGGTCCAAATCTTATGGGTCTGTTCGCAAACCTCCTTTTTCGAGTAACTGGGATCCAAGCGTTGCTTATATCGTTTTCGCTTATTATCTTCTGCCATGTTAATGGTTATATTCCTTAAAAGACACAACTGTTTTACTTCTGTGCAAGATGGGGTATGAAGAAAATTTCATCTAGCATTAATAGAAAGGATTTTAAGGTTAGGATTCTAAATTTTCGAATCATGTTATTATACTAGTTTAACTTTAGTTCAGTAATAAAAGTACGGGATAACTCTCATTATAACTACATATTAATAAATGCAGAAAATTACGCTCAGCGTCTCAATGTTATTCTTAATGACGAATCCTACAAATTAATAATTATAAAAATAACACGTACTCTTGAGGTTAGTAAGTAAAGCGGTGTTTTGTGAGCTTATACGTATAATTAATTATTAATATAGATATCGAATTAGTCAAAATGTATATCACAAACCTGCATATCACAAACTATATTCACTTTGCAAAACCTTATATGTTTATACGTCAGAAGTTAAGAAAAAACGTGTATCACAAAATTACTCATGACATTTCATGACGTCTGACACTTGTGAATTTTGAATTATGTTCACGAATGAAAGAGATTGATGCCAATCAAAGAGACAAGTATTTCAGATGCGCAGGCGTGGTCCTAAGGCTTTTCACTGGCCAAAAAATTTTCAGACAGCGGGATTCGTTAAGGTGATTCATGCGACGGTTGTGCTCAATTCGGCATTCTTCGGGACTCTGAGAAAACAAACGAAAAACGCCGGCCGGCATTTTCACTTTCGTGAAAATAGAAAAAGGACACGTTAGTCGTTAGGACGCCGACTTGGAATTGATAACTTTTAGTTGTTGAAAAGTGTGACAAAGTGTAAAAATATTTGTCACAGTGCAATTATGTGAGGAAAACCTGAGAATCAATGTCCCAGTTTCATCATTTAAAAACTTCGATCCTTTAAATTACACAAGAAATCAAAAGTACAAAGTTAAAATCAATGGAACATATAAAGACGCAGTTATTCTCTATGTTGCAAGTAAGTTCAATTTATTTACTGGAATTATAAATTTGTTTTTCACACGTTTTTCTCATTGCTACTTTTTTCTTTGAATTTGTAAGTTTGAAAACATATTTCATATAGATTTCGAACTTAGATAAATACAGTCTCATTTGAAAAATTGATTTTAAATTCCTATTTTAAAGAATCGATCGAGGAATGGGAGGAGTTTGGTCGAAAAAAACGTCTGGCACCACCACCCACCAACAAACTAATATCGGCTTCAGAAAGCAGCACAGATGAAGAAGAAGCAGCTTCGAGTAATGTAAGTGACGTGAGTAAAAGATACTGTCTACTGTTATAAATAAAAAAAATAAAAAAATATTTTCAGGCTATAAGACTAAAAAAAGTCAATAATTTGAAGTTTTGGAACTCTTATATTTCTGAATGGCGTTTAAAATAAAATAATTCCCTATGTTTTTTTTTTAATTTTAGGCTTTTTCAAAATGTAAATTTAAAAATTCTTAGGAAGGGTATTTTTTGTGTTTCCAGAATGGCCAGGTTATTTACCGCGGAATCTTCCACTTGAAAGAGAGTTTTGGATGTAAGAACCATTCAGATGAAACAATTTTTCTTGAAGATAAAAAAATGTCTTCAATTTACAGTAGATATTGTTTATCTCGTTTTTGATCTTTTCCAAAAATTGTATTCTTTATATGGTTCTTGCGTTATAGGATTTGTTTCAAGTAAACGATTGTGGAGTAAAAAGTTGCAGACAATTGAGCACCTGGATTTTAAAACTCGCCGCGCTCTTGGAAACAGGTAAAAGTATTGTCCACTGGGTCAAAATGAAGGTTTGAAAAAAATGTTTTTTAATTAAAAAAATAAATATATATTCGAATAGAGCATGTTCAGCCCCATATTTTTCCTAAGTGAAATTTTTTTATCCGTTCATTATTTTCTTCAATAAAAAATAAAAATACAACATTTTTCCTTCGAGAAAAAGTGGTTTTTTAAACATTTAACTCGTCATTTCTCAGCAAAAAATGTATGAAATGATTTGAGACTTTCAGAACTTATGTAAAACATACCACTGAAGCCGGTAAGATCCTTTAAATAATTGAAATATGCAATTGTTTATAGATATTTAATAACAAATTGATGCGCGCCGTATTTCGTGTTTTTCTAACTTCGCCGACAAAAAGTATCTAGGGAAGTTTAACCTGCAAAAAACTTCTAGCGAGAAAGTTGTTCCCATATGTACAAAGAAATTTTTCTGAAAATTTGAGATTATTCGGATGAAAACTACAGGAGTTCTATGGATTATTATTAAAAACTTCTCGGCAGCCGCATCGCGCCTCGGGCATCGAGCACGTGCCAAAGTGCAAGTTGCCGGTCGCATCTTCTTTTTTCAATGTTTCTATTTACAGGATCGTTATCTAGCGTGTAATTTAACATAACAGTAAAACCCGCTTCATAGTCAATTTCGAAAAAGAAAATCTTTTAAAAAAATCCTGGTATCTCTTATCCTTTGCTATGTTAACGATTCACAATGGATCTGTTAGGATAGTGGTAGTACTCCAGCTTTGTAATTATTCGAAGTTGCGTGCTCGATACTCGTTGACTGCATTATTTTTTTATAAATTTTATCTATCAAAATGTTTATTACTTCACTTCTCTGATAAAAAGTTTTTAGAATTATGCAAATATAATACTTTCTAACACTAATTTTTTAATTTAAATTCGCTTTTTCGACTATTTTATTACCTTTTCTAAAAAAATCTTTTCTCCAACCAAATTTTTTTATTTTGTTTTTTTTAATTTTTTTTAATTTTTGTATATAAATAAATTTTTTAAAAAATAAAAAAAAAAATAAATTGCAGTCAGCGCGCATCGAGCACGCAACCTTCTACCTAAAAGGCTTTTTTTTATGGAACTTTGTAAGGGTTATTAATAAAGTAACGTTAATTCAAAATTCAACAAGGATTATATATTTATTTCTCGTTTCTACAACAATTTTTTTTGCATTGCTTACTTTCTAAACTGGAATCCGAACAATCCTTAGTGTATCACTGAAATACTAACACATTTGGCGTTTTTAATAATATTCTTTTTGTAAGAACTTTCATTTCTAGTTCTTTTTTTACCATAAAACTCTTTATCATTTTTATCACATATCGTGAATAATTTATAAATAAAACATCTAAAACAACCGGACAAATGATTGCAAAAATACTGCGAAACGAATACAATTTGTAGGAGCCGAAATAAACATGATTCTTCAAAATAATGCTTTTATACTCTCTGCTTCTTTAAAAGTGTCCTTGAATGTATGTAAACAAAAACATCAAAACAAAAGAGATGCGACCGGCAACTTGCACTTTATTGGCACGTGCTCGATGCCCGAGAGGCGAGATGCGGCTGCCGAGAAGTTTTTAATAATAATCCATAGAACTCCTGTAGTTTTCATCCGAATAATCTCAAATTTTCAGAAAAATTTCTTTGTACATATGGGAACAACTTTCTCGCTAAAAGTTTTTTGTAGGTTAAACTTCCCCAGATACTTTTTATCGGCGAAGTTATAAAAACACGAAATACGGCGCGCATCAATTTGTTATTAAATATCTATAAACAATTGCATATTTCAATTATTTAAAGGATCTTACCGGCTTCAGTGGTATGTTTTACATAAGTTCTGAAAGTCTCAAATCATTTCATAAATTTTTTGCTGAGAAATGACGAGTTAAATGTTTAAAAAACCACTTTTTCTCGAAGGAAAAATTTTGTGTTTTTATTTTTTATTGAAGAAAATAATGAACGGATAAAAAAATTTCACTTAGGAAAAATATGGGGCTGAACATGCTCTATTCGAATATATATTTATTTTTTTAATTAAAAAACATTTTTTTCAAACCTTCATTTTGACCCAGTGGACAATACTTTTACCTGTTTCCGAGAGCGCGGCGAGTTTTAGAATCCAGGCGCTCAATTCTAATTTCATTGTTGCCAAAAATAATAATTTTGTTATTACGGGGCTAAAATAGGTCTTATTTCAACCCTTCTTTTATACCTTCATAATAGAACAATTTTACTTTTTACTGTCCTCAAAATTCGACAAATGCAAAATAAATGCAAAATAATTTTGTTTTTTTGTAATTATAAATATTTAGGAGCACATAGGCGTTCCTTAATGCTTTTTATTTAGTTTTCAAAATTTTCAATTCGATATCTCGTTTAGTATGGACGTGAGTTGTTGGAAAAAAAATTTCGGTAACGTATTTTGTGGTTAGTGTGACATATCCTTAAGGAATCAATTATTTCATATTTTTAATCATCTAAGACCACATTTTATAATGAAATTAATTAAACCATTTTTTTTAGACGAGAATGAAAAAACCAAACCTAAATAATTCAACAACTGCAGAACTGAAAGCAATGAAAGGAGAGGCTTTTCAGAAACCCCGTCGGGTAAAACTCTTTATCTTTACTAGTTTATAGTTTATTGCTTCCAAGTAATTTATTCGATCAAATTTTTACGTGACATATTTTATAGGGACGTCCATCAAATCCCAAGAACCCACTAGAAATGCCTGTGAACAGGGTTTTGTCGGCTGCAAGCAAACAAAATAAAAATTTAGCAACAGTATTTGGACTACCCACACCAAGCGCAAAGTCTCCTTCTACGTCATCTGGGAAGCAAGTAATTAGTGATATTTCATATTAGTTGTTAATAAATTAATAAAACTGAAGAAAGTATAATCACTCATTTCAAACTTTTAAATTATCAATAAAGGTAAGTCCATCTGAAAAAGAGGAAACTTTCAAAAAGCCTGCGGACCCTAAACAAACTAATTCATCTTCTATAAAATCAAGCATCGAGGACCAAAATAACTCTGCATGTGTGAGTAGACGAACCTTTATTTAAGTGTATTTTTATTCTGGATTTTATATCATGTATTCGTTTATTTTGTTGATATTAATTTTGCATCCTTTGTAAATCGATTACAAAATTTTGTACAGGACCATACTTGCCTTACAAAAATTAAATCTTTGGAGAATAAAATTGCAAATCAATCAAAGGAGCTCCAGGAAATGCAAGTCTATTTGGTGCAAAGAGACGAGGACATACTTCTCAAGACGAATGAAATAGAGGAATGTTTACGAACATCCGAGGAAAGAAAACTAATTATCTTAAAAAAAGAAAAGGAACTTAATGAAATAAGACTGCTAAATAGGGAATTGCAGGAAGTAACAATCGGAAATTTTTCTACTTTAAAAGGTATCTACAACTTCATTCATTAATTCATATCAATTGGTTGCTTAAGTAGTGTGGATGTAAACTTTTTTGTAAACTTTCTTCCTGCCTCTTCACAGATATGCTTCAAGAGCAACTAGAAAAGATGTCCCATAATAAAAAAGACATTGACGGAGAGTACAAAACTGGAGATCGCGATGAGACTAACAGAATGGTAAAGCTTATCATATTATCATTGTGCAAATTTTTGCAACTATCTCATTTAACAAATTTTAGATGTAGATTACATTTTGAAATTCATACCAATTAGAATGTTGGAAACATATTTTTCTTGTTCGTTTTTTTTTTAAATTTTATTTTACTCTTTTATTTTCAGATTTATATGAGTCGAGGAGAATGGATTGCCTACGACACATTTAGAATGTGTACTGATAATGTAAAGACATATCCACAAGTTGCAAAAAATTTGGCACTGGCTATATTTGGTTTTGAAGTCCTACAAAAAGGCACAGTGACTGGCAAAAGTAGCAATCGCAGCAGAAACCAAAATAACCCACTTTATAGACTCGATGGAAAAAAAATTTTATGTTTAAAAGGTATGAAGATGTGAATTATTTTGTAAAAGAGCTTTTCTACAGAGTGAATTGAACCTAGAAAAAGTGTTGAATTCGAATTTTAAAGCCTTCAAAGTAGAAAAATCGGTTTATTTTTAATTGAAAAATTAACTTTTACATAATACTGCATCAAATAATAATAATATAATAATAATAATAATAATAATAATCTTGACAAGTTTAACATTCGTAAAAGAAATATTTTCAAAGCGTGGCTACTTTATTATTATATACTTAAAAACAAAAAATCTTGCAAATAAAAAATACTTTACAATTAAATTTCTCAGTTTTGGACAAAAATTGTTCAGTTTTTTAATTTAAAAATAATTAAAATTTCAAGGCTTAAGTGCGGAACAAAAAGAAAAAATACAAGGAGACCAATTACCAGGAAGAATCCTATTGTTGATTACGATGATTATGTTCTTCCTATTTTCATTATTTTGGTATTCACTATTAATTTTCATGTTTCAAAAGCAAAGTTGAGACTTATTTAACAATTTGTATAAAAAATGAAGATGTTAAAGGGATATAGATTAAAAGATATCAACAACTGATTCCTCCTCGATAATTGGTGGTTCCATTACCCTATTCACAATTTTAAATCGATTTAAATTTTTTAAATCTTTTTATTCAAAATTAATGAAATTTATATTACATATAATTGCAAACTTGAAATTGTTTGCAACTTATTTTGGAAATTTAGACTTAAAGATTATTTTGAAAGTAATTAAAATCAGACTTCAATTACATAGTTTCGCTTTATTTGATTATTATCGTTCACTGAAATCTTTCCTCCTTAAAAAGTTCCTAATTTTCCTGGATTTTGAATTCTATACGTTCTTTTATTAATAAATATATTGTTTTACTAATTGTGTTATTGCATTTCTTTCAGAACTTTTCAAGTATTACTTGTTGGATGTCTTGCATGTGGAAGAAGAAATCGTAGACGAACATTTAGATAAGGTGCGCACGTACGTATCTCAGAAGGTAGCAGACTTGAAGAAAAAGGCAAAAACCGACTCTAAAAATGCGTTTGATGCGGAGCTCGTGGGAAGTGAAGACGTAGAAGAAGCTAATGGAAGAACGTTGCTGACAGCTAAAGTCACATCAGAAGAAAACCATATAGAAAATATTTCAGATGCAGGCAGTGAGACTCAAAGGTCTCACAATAGTTCGCATGAATCAGATTTAATTACTGAAAATGGGCTAGAGGCAGGAAACGGAGAAGAAATACCAGAAATTTTACCACCTGAAGATCTTTCAAATTCATCTAAGGACAGTATATTAAACAATAAAGAAAACCGCCCTTCTAAGACTCTCGACGACTTATTTATCGAAGAAGAAAGTGCCTTTATTGAAGTAACTACTCCTGAACCTTTAAAGTTTAATTTCATAGATGTACCGATCGTAAATGTCGGTAATATATCTCCAGAAATTTTGACCAACATCTCAACCGATTGAACCATTAACATGTAACATGTAAAATACTTTATCATTACAAATATTATATTCGTTCTTTAAAAAGACAATAATAATTGTTATTCATTATTATTACCCCAATGATTATTTTTTCTAAAATAAAATTCACTATTTATTTGAATCGTACTACTACGATTGAATACAGTAACTTTCAATGATCGTCAATCCTGCAATTCCGATTCACAACCATTTTCCTATCGGTCGCGAAAAGATTTTGCTACCGATTGAAAAACCATATTCACCGATTGAGTATTATTTTTACCCAATCGGTGGCAATCTGCCATCGCCTTTTAAGAAATCTAATTAACAAGGACCTGAGACCGATTGAAAAATTTCAATCGGTTCTTTGTTCCTGGGTACGATTGATTCCGCCTGAGTCCGCCTGAGTCCAGCTGATTCTAAATTGATTCCCTCAATTCTCGACCAAGCAAGTCCGTTTTTCGTGTCATTTTTTTATTAAAGGTCTTTTATTATTATTCAATGTTCAAATTAAGTTGAAAAAACTATTGCAAACATTTTTTTCATGAATATAAAACGCCTCGGTTCCATGGAAAACATTAATAGGGAAAATTGATTCCTACTTTCTTAAAAATAAAAAATGTCACGTAATTTATTTATGTTATTTACAAGCCATGTAAATAACGTAAATAAATTATGGAACACGGGTGTTCCAGTTACGGAACGGACTTCCCTTGCCAATAAGACGACTGTAAAATACTTAACCCAGAAATACTTTTCCCAAAAATGGTTAACCCAAAAATACTCAACCCATAAATACTTTCCCCATAAGTAAAAATACCCCAAGAATAAAAATACTCAACCCAATTGATAAAATTATTTAAAATAATTAATTTGGTTAATAGTTTTTGGATTAATTATTTTTGGATTAACTATTTTTGGGTTGATTAAAATTAAAATTAATATTTTGAACACAACTGGATTTAATTCTCCAGTCAGATTTCCAGTTGGTTTTATCATCTGATTTTTTCAACTGATTGTGGGAAAAAATTTTTTAATTTTTTTGAAGGCGCCTAACTTTTAAATTATAAACATGAGGGCACCTTTGGAAAACTTTGAAACATGTCTTCCTTAAAACCAGATGGAAAAACCAATCGGAAAAACCAACTAGTAAAACCAGCTAAAAATTCAAGTGCATTTGAATTGCGTGGTAATTTATCTGGATTTTCCGAATGTAAACTTTAGTTGAAAAATTCAGCTTAATTTTTCCACCTGAGAAATTTATGCGATGGAGTAAAAAAATCTTTTTATGTTTCTTATCATGGTAACCTTTGCAATATTATCGTAAAATTATTAAAATCCTAAAGTTGTAGTGTTTATAAATGGAAATTTAAAAAATTCTCGAGGATTGTTTTTAATAATAGAAGGAAATACAATGTTAATGGAAATATCACATTATTTTTCAATTTAGATGTAATAAGTAGGACCTATTTTTTATATTGTCGATAAATGAATCCATTATACTCTAAATGGTATTGATAAACTACATTGAAAATTTAGCCTGTATGTGTATTCCAACCATATGAATTACTATTGCAGCAATATTTTTGGTTAACTGTCAAATATATTTTGTTGAATTATTTAAAAACATTCAGCTATATTCATATGGCTGATAAATCCCAAGCATTTCTTTCAGTGTGATGGACGCCTCACTGCACGCGAGACTGCGCATTAGACAAGTTTTAACGCGTTGATCTCAAGTGATCTCAAGCTAACTCGAGCTGACTCGCTCGAGCGTGCACGGAATCGTAACGATTCTGAATGATCCCCGGTGATTCTTCTGAATCTCACTGATGAACGCGGCTTTCAAACTTTCAGAATCAATCTCTAAGATTTTACTCAATCAAGCTGATTCCCCATATGATTCTGAAAAATCTTTCCACGAGTCGCTGATTCTGAATCGATTATAAGTATGAAAAATCATTGATTCTTCAGAATTCTTCTAGTGAACGGCCCCTCGGGTACAGGTTAGGTTTCCAAATGCGGCAGAATTTTAAACAACAGTGAGTGAATTTATTATTCAGACACACAAGTGTAAATAGTTTAAAATTGGAATCAAGTGTGACAGCAAGAAGCTCACCTTTGTGGTGTGCGATAAAAAATATAAATTTCAAACAAATAAAGAGCTTTGTTGCTCTAAAAGATTGATAAATGAGAACAGGAATAATTTATGGCATGGAGAATGGTAAGATTTTAAATCTCTGTGATAAAAAATATTGAATATTTTTTTAATGTAAAATTTTCAATCACAATAATATAAGTTTCAGTAGCAAAAGTACATACATAATAATGTAATAATAGTTTGAAATATCTTAAGCTAAACTTGATAATTTATCATTCTGAAAAAAATATCAAAACACTAACTGATGTTTATGTAATCAGATCCTCGATAGCCATTGATTATTGTAAAAATTGTTCCCGGAACTAGAATGAAGGTTTCAAAATTTTGCAAACTGGCTCAGGAGTCTACGTTCATGTACCATATTCTGTTAGTTCATATACTAAAAAGTTGTAAAAAATTATTTTTACAAATCCTCAAAACTCATAGCGGCCGGTCTAGAGTGGCCAAGTTCCAAATAAACACAAAATATCACATAAATCCTTGACTGAAACTAAAATAATTGCTCTAAATTCTTCTAATTTGGTTCTGAAGTAGATATTCCTGTCTTTCATCAGTTTATAATGCTAAACTTTATAATTTGTCATTTAAAAAAAATTTTAAAACCCTCACTGATGTTTTTGTAATCAAATCCTAGGTAGGCATTGTCATAATTTTTTTTAAATGACAAATTATAAATTTTAGCATGAGAAACTAATGAAAGACAGGAATATCTAACTAATTTGTAAAAATAATTTTTTACAACTGTTTAGTATAAGAACTAATACCTCGGAGCGCGAGTCGCGACGACCGAATCACGCTCCCGGGGCGCGCTCAATCTAGTGGGTGATGAGAATGTGCCTGCCAAAGGCCGGCAAATTTTTAATTATAGTTACATATTTTTTTAACTGCGAAGTTTGAATTTAGCGCTATTGGTGGATATGAGTAAATAATATAAATAAATATATCAATAGAGAAATCAAGAACTTCAAGTTCATGTTAAGCCAACTATTCATTTTCAATTATTTTATTTGTATTTTACAATAATAATGATAAGTAAAATTTGTTGTCAACATAAATTTCTTAACTTTTTATTATTCGTCAAAGGCTACTACTATGTTAATATAATTCTCTTCAACTTTGTGAAATATTAAAGTCAATAAGTAAGGGAGACTAAATAGTGCAAACATAAGACGATGAAACTTTCATATTTGACTGGATAAATAGAACGATTTTCTGACATAGTAAATTGTTTTAATTTCTTACGTCAGCTGGAAACAATGGGTCACGCCTTCCAAAATATTATGTAATCTCTGCTGAATATTACGGACATATGCGTATTTCTAAAAAAGACATTTTTTAAATTGGTGCACGGAGAAGATTCATTTGTGAAAATTTAATCAAAAGTTGAGTAAAGCTGGGACATAGTGGCTTTTCGTGAAAGTTTAAAATTTGTTGCGTATTCATTCAATAAGGAATTATAAAGTTTAATCAACTGTTGAGTTAACTCTAAAACAGTTGATTAAACTTTATAATTCGTTATTGAATAAATACGTTAAAAAAATTAAACTTTCACCAAAAGCCACTATGTTCCATCTTTACTCAACTTTTGATTAAATTTTCGCAAATGAATTTTCTACCGTGTGGAACTTGAAATATTTACGTAAAAATTTAACTTTCGCTTCAAATTGAAGACATTTTCTCTAAAATCAATTTTTTAAAAAAAACTTACATACTTCTTTGGTGAATATTGTCATTCTCGTAAGAAGTGTCAATAATCGACAATAATTTTCTGAAAATTACCTAAATGTTAGCCCCGCCGTTGCAAAACAAAGAATAGACTTTTTCAGGATTATTTTTAGACTTTTAGCTCCTGTCCGCCCTCACTGATCACAAATCCGCCTTAAAGGCATAAAAAAAAGTTTTTATAAGAATAAGTAATTTTAGCAAATTTACAGAATATATTAACGACAGTGTTAGACCAGTGCAGAAGAACTCAAGATCCTTACTTGGTATTATTAATAAAATAAAAAATCATTTTGACACTCTAAGCCTTTTCGTATTTTTTCTATATGCTATTATTGATCGTTTCCTAAATTTTTAACGATTTATTTTGATTTGAAATTTTATATATGGATAAAAAATCAATAGCAAGGGACTGAATTGGTCACATGACCTGCATGGCCCATGGCCTTAATGCCTTTTCTTTGGTTTCCCAAAGTTTGAACTCAATATCTCATTTCGCATGGACATGAGTCCATGAGAACATATCTTGCTCAAACTTTGGTAAATGTATCAGAAGATAATTAGTTACGTCTCTTAAATTCGTTTTAGTAAAAATTTTGCAATTTTTTTCATTTTAAAATATAAAACTGAAGTTTTATCGGCAATTACAGTTCTGTAACTACAT
Organism: Diplolepis rosae; assembly: GCA_030998225.1. NCBI lineage: Eukaryota > Metazoa > Arthropoda > Insecta > Hymenoptera > Diplolepididae > Diplolepis > Diplolepis rosae. Next base: position 25,827,417 of record JAPYXD010000723.1, on the reverse strand, counting down.
TTCCACGGAGGATGAAATATCGTCTTGAAATTTTAGGAAATAAATAAAAAATTACCGAGACAGGTATGTTATGTCTTGAGTATTTATAATGACAAAAAATTTTTTGATAAAAATAGGTAATTTTAGCAAATTTGCAGACTGTATTACCGACAGTGTTAGACCAGTGCAGCAGTACTCAAGACACTTAGTTGGTATTATTAAACATTTTTTTAAATGTCATTTTAACACACTATGCCATCCCATATTCCTTTTATATGCTATTATTGATCATTTCCTAAATTTTGACCAATTCATTTTGATTAAAAATTTTATATATGGAAAAGAAAATCGATAGGCAGGACTGAATTGTTCACTTGACCTGCATGGCCCATGACCTTAAGACCATGGGTCAACTTGACGACATGACCAATTTTCTGTAAAAGTTCATGTTATATAACTTTTTTATTTTACAAAAAATCTCCCTAAAAATTTGGAAAATACAACAGAAGACGATAAAGAACGTTTGTCATCTTTGTTTGAATTTTTGAATTTATTTTGGATTGTACTCGACTTTTGGATATGGCAAAAGTTTTGAAGGTTTCATTTGATATATTATTTGATTATTTCTACAGTCAGAGAACATTTTGACAAGTATTTTAGAACTTCTGAATACAAAGTAAACAACATCAATAAAAACATCAGAGAAAATTATACTAATATAATAGTATACTAATTCTTTCTGTTGTTATATATGCTAAAAATAGTTAAATTTGTTATATGGATCACAATCACATCTTGTTTTAAAATTTATTCGTTATTATTTTTTATTGTTTTTTTTTATTTTTATGAATCTTGAGTGCTTTATACTATTTTTTATAAAATTCAAATAGCTGACAACTTTTGTATAGATGGCAGGATGCTCTGTTGTGTCTAGACTACCGAAAGAGGCTATTCCTATAACCACACCATTATCAATCAAAGGACTGCCACTGTCTCCCTAAAAAAACATGAGAAAGATTTTTAAGTTTTACGTCTGCAAAAATTTTAACAAAGAGAATCAAAACAGCCTAATCATTCATAAATTATTACATTCCAGAAGGCTAAAAACCTAATATAAATAACTATTTTAAAGAATTTGAAAATCTTTCTGTGGAAAAAATGACGCTTTCGACTGCGCTGGGATTCGAGCCCAGGTCTTTCGATTGCCGCTATAAATTAATCGAAGGAAAACAGTCAAAAAAATAAATAAAAGGAGAAGGTACATTTCGAAACCTCTTCTTTTATTAAATTTTGTCTGTCTTTAAGTTCTTATAAATTAGTTTACATACACGAAAAAAAATAGAATTCAATATCTTCGATTTCACTACTATCATTTCGAACCTCATTACCAAACGAGTCTATCTATTCAGATCCAGGCTGAGAATTCAATGAATGATTCACATGCAAACCTTATGATTGGAAGTCAAGCGGCCGGAATATATCAGTAGGCACTCCTGGAATCTGTCCGCTCGAGTCTAGTAGTCAGTCCTATACCAAAAATAAGGTATGCACGGGCGAATAAAGTATCATTATTCACGGAAAAGACAGCTACTACTAATATATTTTAGCAATGTATGAATTTTTCAAATAAAGAAATTACCATCAATTGAATAGCAAACGATTCTATATAAATACATTCATAAATACATGAAAGTCGCCATGGTCGCCACAGTTGACTGGTTAAAAATGTACACAAAAAAAAAGTTCTTTCAGGTTTAAAGAACTAGTTCTAGATTAGGCGATACAACGGATAGTTGAACAAAAATTAAAGCTGTCTGTTATAGAATATAGTAATGTAATGTATGCAAATTTTGTGAAATATTATTAATTAAATTAATTAGTAATATAGTAATTGCTCTATAAAACCTTAAACTGTGAGCAATTTATAATCTATTGGAGTGGCCTCAAAACTTTAGAAAAACGTTTATTGAAACGATGACTGATTTTTAAACGAAAAATATATTCTTCATATTATTATCATTAAATATTTCATTTAGGTTTGAGTACACACTAACTTAATATTGCACACATTTACTACACATATAATTGCGTTTTTAAACGATATCAAAATTATTCCTAATCGCTGTGGGTTCGAACCCTCTATACTCATAACTAACGCATACTAAGTTGCCGATTAAGCCTATCGGCTACGCACGCTTAGAGTAATAAAAAGAAAATAGCCGTTATAAACTGCATAAACAGTTGTGACACGCGATGCAGCGGCATAGTGATTAAAGGGTTTCATCACCTTTGCATTTTCAAAAAATAATTTTTTTTATGATGCCCAATAGGTAGATAGATGTGGAGCAGGCATAGCAGATTAGAGGTAAATTAAAATTATAGTACTTTTTACGTTATTAAAACTTTAAACGCGTTTTTCTCGAAACTGGCTTTTTCAAATCGGCAGGACACGCCATTCCAACAATTTTCAAACGATTGACACGAATCTTGTTTTAAATAAAAGATTATTTAATTATCTAGCGGATTACCTACGATTTTTAAGATTGGTTGACAATTGTTTATTTGTTCAACAAATTAAGGTCGCTTTTTTGGCGAAAATCGATTGTTAGATTAAAATGCTCACCATTTTTGCAAAAATGAAATTTTTTTATAATCTTAGGTACTTCACTGGTCAATCTTATAAACTTTAGGAAAATTTTTTGTTTTGTTTTTGTTCCAGGTGCAAATATTAATACAAATATTAAAGAATTTGAAAATCTTTCTGCGGAAAAAAAGACGCTTTCGACTGCGCTGGGATTCGAGCCCAGATCTTTTGATTGCCAGTAGAGCAGTCGACCGGCAATCGAAAGACCTGGGCTCGAATCCCAGCGCAGTCGAAAGCGTCTTTTTTTCCACAGAAAGATTTTCAAATTCTTTAATATTTGAATTCATTGGCATTATTTGCGATATAAGAGTTTAAAATTGTCTGTGAGGACACCTGTCGACAACGTATCCTATCTGATACCCGACTAGTAAACCTCCGATAATATAGGCAGTGACAAAAAAATTTCAAACTCACCTAATTAATTTGCAAATATTAATTTTTATAATTTCTCGTCGCGGACGACCTCCGAATATTTTTTTTTTTTTATAAAGTTAATATATTAGTTAATAAACTCTATAAATTTTAATTGCTTTCCAAAAATATGACGAGTTGATTATTGCGTTGTAAATGAATTCGTTTCCGCATATGTCGCGCGTCATCCTCTCTCCTGCCTACTGGCCGAACGCATCTCCCGTTCTTGCATCCGGCCATTCAATTATCGATAAGTTTCCGAATTTTTTTTGAAACTTTAACTAAAAAGAAATTAACAGACGTGTATTATTGTTTTTTGTTACGTTTTTCAAATTTTCAGAAAGATATTTTGTAAATTAAAAAAGTTATCTTACATGAACGAATAAATGTATAATTTAGTCACGTGGTCCGATTGATCCATGGCCTTAATAACACTTTTTAAAAAAGTTTGGCAGTCTTTTCGAAATCGAAACATTCATTTTTCTCCGTGCAATACTTTCAGACTTTACATGAGTTGCTTTTCCCCAAAAATGTCTTTTGTACTTCCGAAGGATGCATCATTCACATGCTTTGAGTTGGTAAAACGAATTCTTTGGTCAATTCAACAAAAAAATTGATCAATTATATAAATAAGCAAATATTCTGGTTGAACCAGCCAAATTTTATTTAGATAAACTAGATATTATTTATTTAGAATATTCTTTGAAGGAATTTTCATTATCAGATTCGTCATTGAGAATGTAATTCAATAAATAATTTGATATTTAAAAATTGGAATGAGAAATAAGTGTTTTAAGTCGTTAACATAAAGATAATTACTCTACTGATATTTTCATCTTTTTTCGCTGGAATTGCACATAAATGACTGTAATGAATTCGACGTTCCGAATATATATCCCGGCAATCTTGGATGCGTATTATAGTAACGTTCAGTTTTTTCAGAAACAATTGTCTTGCTTCCCTTTGTTTAAGGTATATGGCACCCCATCCAGCTATTACAGCTTGTGCTCCAGATGGAGTTATAGATATTGGCAAACTGGGTATCAATTCATGGTCTGACAGACAAGTTTGACCTTTTAACTGGAAAAGATAATTTTTATGAGTGAAATTTTATTGGAACTATTCAATATTTTTTCAAACAACTCACTGTTACAAGTGCAATATCACCCACAGAGAATCCATCTACATTGGGCTTGAAAGAATTTGGAACATGTATATGTTGAACTCTATAATATGCACCGTAAGATTCATCGCCAGAAATTCTAATGAAAATTCTTATCTCCTTATACATATTACCTAACTTATAATTATTAACACAATGTGCAGCCGTTAAAACATGCTTTGAGGAAATCAAACAACCACCACAACGGAATTCTAATTTTCTTGTTATCATAACTACGTAAGTTAGGTCTCCATAATCAACAGTTTGTCCTCCAATAATAACTTTTTATAATCTAAATGACTGCCCTAAGCTCACTGGATCTGGATACTATATTTAATCCATTTTTCTTTATATATAACTATCTATTTTAGTATAAAAATCTGTATTGAATTTTAAATTATTACCAATAGCTTCAACGATAATTATGGCGGCATAAAGCAAAATTGCAATTACAGTCCTCATTTTTCAATCACAGTGAAAGTTTTAATATTTCAACTAGACAATAATCAAAATTTAATGGAAATTCGTTATTATATTTCGGCGTGTCACTGTAACAATGGGAAATTTAAAGAGATAATACACACTAAGAAGGTTAATTTACTGTTTTCAGATCTCAATTTGTATAAGATTTTAAATGTAAATAGATTGGCAAATGTATTATCCTGATGACGATATGAAAAGTAAACATTATATTTATATTTCTTATCACATTGATGATCTTACGATAAAACTGAAAGGTTTTCAATGTTCAATTGAAACGAAATATCTATTTTATTTAAATTGAGATCAGAGAAATTAAATAAAACCAGAAGTTGAGAACTGTGAGTATCAGACTTTTTACAAAAAATAAATTCATTTCATACATTGACAAAATTGAAAAAAAATTGATGGGTAGTTGGTGAAAATGAGAAGATATCAATCTCAAATAATTTTGAGTCATTCCAAAATCTTTTACCGAGCCAATCAAAGCTAATCTGAGTAATCCTGAAGTATGCATTCAATCCTTTTTAATCCGAACATCTAATCTAAATATATCAGAACCTAATCTAAAATAACCTTTCAATTGATTGCAATGTTCTGTCCTTCTCAATTTAAATTAATTTAATACAAATCCGTACAAAAATTTCAATTGATCTCAACCTGAGAGCCTAGTTCACATGAATCTGACCATAATCTGAAAAAATCTCGCAATCCTCTTCAAAATTCACAAAAGACGAATATATACAACTACATGGACAATGCCTGGCGATTTAGGGAGATATCAGATAGACTACATTTTCGTCAAGCAAAGATTTAGGAACCAAGTCAAGGACTACGAGAAGGGAAACTATCTTTTATTGCGTTTGCCGATACTCAGGGGAAGCTGTTAATGAAATTATAGAAGAAATTAAGACTAGAAGAGGCGTTGAATGTAAAGGAAACAGTTTTTAACATTTATAATATCGCATGTAGAACAAAATCAGGAATAAAGCGATTAAACATTAAAATAGGCCATGAAAAGATAGGGGATATTGGCGAATTTTGCTATTTAGGGAGTTAAATAACAAGGAATGCACGTTGTAATACGGATTTTCCTCCTGATTTTTAGATCTATATTTTTTCTAAAACTGAACTGATATTCGTCGAGGGAGCTTCCTATTATCTGCACTATTCTTCTATAAATTTTATTGAAATTAGGATTGTAGACTCATGTGTCGTTAGACTAATAGTAGGGGAGATGTACTAGGTACGGGACAGGTTTTGTTTTTCGGCCATATCTTTTGACTGAGTTAACATTTTGAGTTCATATAAGGATCAAATTAAAGCTAATGTATACACAAAAAAAATTATGACCATTTTCGTAAAGTGATGTTTTTCGGACCAAAAAATTTTTGGCACCAGGTACGGGAGACCTAGAAAAATCTGCTAAAAATGGGAAAATATAATGTAAAAACACTGTAAATAAAAAAAATGTCAATTTTGATTAATTCTGAAAGATTTCAGTGGCAAAAAACAATATCAACAATGGTGTTTTTTCATTATTTCAATATAATTGACAAATGGACAAAACCAAATCAAAATATCAATTTAATTGTTTAAAAACACTTAAGTTCGATAAAAATGTCGATACATGATAGTAAATATGTTAAAAAAACATTTTATGTAAAAAAATCCAAGTGTCCCATACCTCATGACACAAGTTGTCCCGCACCCGGAACATGACGCCATTTTTAGATGACGCCATAAATTTATTAAATGTTTGCAAATTGTCTCAATGCACCATTTCATCATAAATTAGATGGAAAATACTAAATTTATATGCAAAACACTCACCTTGTTCTGTTGAATAACTTGGAATAACAGCACTTTGAAAATAATTCGATAAAACTTTTTAAAATGATTTTCACACACGATGTCTTGAGATAACACAAGGAATGCAACTATTCACATCGGTGTTTTACCAAAAATCAGCTACTGTCATTAGAAACATTTGATACTACTTTTATTGGCCATATTGGTATTTTAACATTGAAAGAATCAGCTGTCTCGCAACTGGTACTGTCCCGTAACTGATACATCTTCCCTACTGTGGTTCTCGCATTTGCCTGCCCCTACCTTTTTTCGTATACTTAGAGTTTTTTAAATCTTGGAGTCGTTTGGTATGTCACCCGTTTCGTACAAATTGCAAACTAATTTAAATAAAATGTTCTTCTCTGCTTGTCCTAAGTTCTGTAGCAGCTGTGCTGATATTAAATTTACTCCTGGAGCTTTATTTGCTTTCAGGCCCCTTAATGCTTTCTCTAATTCCTCGTTTAGAACCAAATCACCCCTATCATCATTTTGCACGTCATTTTAGTTTTCTATGACGTCGGCTTCCTTTGAACTGCATCTACTTTTTCTATCTTGAATAGCGATTCTACTTTTTTACATTTTCCTTCCATCCCCTATTGAAAAACTTGACGTAAAAAAGGACGTCAAAAATGGCATAAAAAATGACGTAAAAAACGAGGTCAAAAATTGGGACAGTTTTTTACGTCATTTTTTACGCCATTTTTGACGTCGTTTTTTATGTCATTTTTGACGTCGTTTTTTACGCCATTTTTGACGTCCTTTTTTGCGTCATTTTTTACGTCCTTTCTCTGTATGCACCCTCTAACTCTCTCTTAACGGAAGGCTACCAGACCCGAGCACCCCTCTCCCTGCCTCCCTCTCCAAATCCATGTTCAAGCGGCCCAGGCTGGGAAAGTACAGGGGGAATAGGGAAATTGGACAAATGAAGACGCTCGCTTTCTCACCTACCCCTGCCCAAGCCAATTATAGGTAAGTAGCCAAAAAGAGAGAGAAAGAGTTTGCCGTAGGAGTGAGGAAGAAGGACGATCCTGGCCCACACGGAGAGAAGAGAACGCAGCTGTCATGTGCGCGGGACAAAGCAGAGCTGTGTTCTTACGAAAATGTACGATTGGACACAGCTCAGCTATGTCCTCGCGTAGCCAGAATGTGTGAGCGCATATCTCTGCTTCGCGCTGGGCACACGCCGTTCGGACGAAGCGGAGCTGTGTGCAAACAAATGAAGGCTTCGTCCAAACACAGCTCCACTGTGCCCTCGCACTCCTCTGCTTCATGCTAAACACATCGTGCGTGTGCGCCACGTTTGTGTATATGTAATGCATTGATCGGCATTTATCTGCATAAAAGTTTGATATTTATCGAACCAATTTTCATAATTTGAGAATTATTAAACTCTGATATCATAATTGATTTACAATTTCAATGTTAAAATGAAAATATGTAAAAAAGCGAATAAAGAGCAACAAAGATTTAGTTGCGTTTGACACGACAGAGATACATTTCTATATGAAATACAGGCAACATATAAAAGTATAAAATCAAAAATGTCGTATGTGATGGTTTTTATTAAAATCTGAGTATTTTTAATTAAAGATATATGTTGATGTTGGTAATTGGCTTTAGGGTCCAAGATTGATAAAAACTCAGAGTTTTACATAATCAGACGTTTCGTCTCTGATCGGAGCCCTCATCAGTGATTTATTTAAATCTAAAAATACATAAAAAGGTTTTGCTAACATAGGATATCTTGTATAAGAAACTTTTTTGTAAAAATTTAACAAGTAATTATCATTATGTTTTTACATGTAGGTAAATAAATTTTGATATTACTTTAAGGTACATATTTCCTTCACATAACCTAAAAATCTGGATACCAGTAAGCATTTTTTGAAAGGTTGGAATTAAGTGTCTAAATATAAAAATTGTAGATTGAAATTTTTGTGGTGTAGTTTTTAATACAATATATATATACATACATACAAACATATATATATATACATACACACATACATACATATACATATATATACATATATACACATATATATACATATATACATATACATATATATACTCATATACATATATACACACATACATACACACATATTACATGTATACAACATTATATATATCACACATATAAAATATTTTCAAATTCTTAAAATATTATTTCTTTTGGTATGAAGTGCAATCTGTAAAATTTAATTTAATTTAACATTTTTTTCTTTGGCATATTTTTCTTGGAAATTTGTCCGCTGTGATACTTTTTTAGCAAGAAGAACTAAAAATTGAGAGTTTTTTTGCAATGACTTAGAACATAAAGAGTCCGTAGAGTTATACAAAAGGCTTTTCTCAATCGTGGGTATAGACAATGAGGCTGCTTATTCAGAATGTACACAAAAAAGGCCATAAATTTTCATATAATATTGCACATAAAGTTTTCTTTGGTTTGAGTCTAGATCTAAAATTACCTGTGTAAATATTTCTTTGGTGTAAAGCAATGAGAATAGCACTGTGTAAAATACAGTTTTTTGGGAGTAAATTGCCGATTTTTTGGTTTGACAAGTAGATGTAAGAAAAAATATTGTAAAAAATTATAAATTGTGTAAAGAAATTGAGATGCGATTGTACATAGAATGTTTCAAAAAAATTTTTGCCTAGATTTTTTAAGTGAAATTTTACATTGAAATTTCTGATTAAAACTGGATGGATTGAGATTATTAATTATACATTTTTTAGAGAAATTCATTTCCAAGTGTATATGAGGTGTGTCTAAAATTTTCTACCTAGTTTTTTGCAAGTGAGATTGTACATCGAAATTGTGGATTATATAGAAGAACTTTTGAAATGTATGGACACTATTACACTAATGATACACATGATATACACATTAGATGAGATAGAAAAAATTTTTTTACATAAATAAAGGTATGAAAAGACGTAGAGAGCCGCGAAAAAAATTCTAGGAGTAATTTTATCGAAATCTAATAGTAATGTCTTAGTGTTTAATGTGTAGTACTTTCAAATGTGTAGGTATGGTATTTTTTATTATTAAATTTGTGCACAATTCTATCCAAATTTTTAAATCCTATCACAGACTATATATAGAGTAAAAAATGAGGACTAACCTTGATTAAAATTACGATTTTTTGTATAAATGTTATTATCTAGTTTTTTCTTTTTCCGTTTTTTGGGAAGACACATAACTTAGACTGCACACACTTCTCCCCTGGGAGGTTGACTCGTAAACTGAGTTATGCTTTGGTTTTTAGGCATGCATATTGGGATGAGAGTGGAGGGTAAGATTTTTTTATCCCTTTTAGGGATTTTATTTGGAGAAAGAAAAGGATGTGCTGGAGATGGCTGGACTGTTAGGACAATGAGAAGACCATAAATTGTAACCGGAGACATAAAGGTTTCGTCGGCATATTTTGGGTGTTTTCAGAAAGTTTGTGTATTTATGTATTTCAGGATTTTTTAATAATATGAATTTTGAATGGAGTTAAGCTTGGTTGTTTAAGAGAGGGAGATAAAAAACTGATAGATTTTCTGTATCAGTCCTTTGATTTACAGAATGCGAGGTACTGGCTATGTGGGTCATTTCTAGAATCATGCGTTTTTTGTAGTTATCCGACCTGTCTATTATTGTGACTTCATCAAAATTAAATTTGTGATCTTGGTGCCATGCGTGTTTCGTTAAGGCAGTCCATTTTTCTGGAGGGTTAAAGACATCTTTTTTATGCTCATGGATTCTGGTTTTTAAGGGGCGTTTGGTCGTGCCTATATAAGTAGCTTTACAATCTGAGCAAGGTATATTGTAGACGACATCAGCGGCATCAAGCAACGGGATTGGGTCCTTGGCTGATTTGAAAAGGTGTGATAGTTCGTTGATATTACGGGGAGCTATTTTTATATTAAATGGTTTGAGGATACCCGAAATTTTTTCAGTGAGTCCTTGTACGTAAGGTAATGGTATGTACTTTGAAAGTTGACTTGCCGTGTTGGAGTGTGTGTCTGTGATTGTGTCGTTCTTGGGTACTTTTTGTGTGTGTGCGTTTGTAACAGAGGCTTTTTTCGAGACGTAATTTAGTCTTTTTTGAATCGTTGAATTGATGATTTTTCGTGGGTAATTATTTTTAATCAAAGTCATTTTTATTTTTTGAATGTTGTTTGTGTGAAAGCTTTTGTGTGCTAGAGTAATGCCTCTGTCGACTAAATTATTAATTATGTTGATTTTGTATTTGAGCGGGTGATGTGGATGAAAATTAAGAAGGCGGCCGGACCATGTTGGTTTCTGGTACCAGTTGGTTTTTATGTTTTCTCCGTCTCTAATAACGAGAACATCAAGAAAACAGATTTTGTTTTCCGATTCTTCTTCTATTGTGAACTGTATTTTATGGTTATGGCTGTTGAATGTATTTTTTATTGTGTCGATTTCGTTGACTGGTACCGCTGTTAATATGTCGTCCACATATCTGAAATAAAATGGGACTTGAAATGGGAGAAAATCTATGCATTTCTTCTCGAGGTCGTCCATGACGATATCGGCGGCTATAGGAGAGAGTGGGGAACCCATTGGAAAACCAGATTTTTGTTTGAAGAACATACCTTGGAAATTGAATGCTGAGTTTGTGGAACATGTTCTGATACCTTTCTCAAATTGGTACCAGGGCATGTTTACGTGTGGTTGAATTTGGGACCACCTGGCCTTGATACCTTTCATAGCAAGACCAATTTGAACGTTGGTGAAAAGTAAAACAGCATCTAACGAAATGATTTTGTAACCAGATGGAATTTTGGTGTTTTTGACTTTTTCAATGAAATCAAAGCTGTTTTTAAGATTGTAAAGCTACTTATATAGGCACGACCAAACGCCCCTTAAAAACCAGAATCCATGAGCATAAAAAAGATGTCTTTATAAGACATTAAGATGTCATTGTCTATACCCACGATTGAGAAAAGCCTTTTGTATAACTCTACGGACTCTTTATGTTCTAAGTCATTGCAAAAAAACTCTCAATTTTTCAGTTCTTCTTGCTAAAAAAGTATCACAGCGGACAAATTTCCAAGAAAAATATGCCAAAGAAAAAAATGTTAAATTAAATTAAATTTTACAGATTGCACTTCATACCAAAAGAAATAATATTTTAAGAATTAGAAAATATTTTATATTTGTGATATATATAATGTTGTATACATGTAATATGTGTGTATGTATGTGTGTATATATGTATGCATGGGTATATATGTATATGAGTATGTATATGTATATGTATATATGTATATATATATGTGTATATATGTATATATATGTATATGTATGTATGTGTGTATGTATATATATATATATGTATGTATGTATGTATATATATTGTATTAAAAACTACACCACAAAAATTTCAATCTACAATTCCATGCACGAATGTCAATTAAAAATATTTTCTTCAACACATGCGTAAAAACCACGGGTTTTCGAGCGTGTGAAGCGAGATAGAAGTTGCTGTTTTCAGAGCAGGAAAAAAAACTGGGAAATAAACTCCTAACAGAGAAAAAAACTCCAGTTTGACGTAAAAAAACTTGCCACAGTACTGCCTCTGGCGGAGAACCTTGTAGTCGTCCGGCGCTTTACTACGATGTTTTTAGATTTTTATGGCGAGTCAGTCTAACCTATTTTACTTATTGTCAAGTAGCGTCCAAATTCAAAATAGAAAGTTTGAATTGTTTTATAAAAGAAAATGAGTTCCGACAGCGAAAGTAAGTTGCAATGCACACCACCTGATCTTCGTGAAAGAGCAGACAGTGTTGCATCTGATCTATTGCCAAATAATTCAAAAGGGGTCTACGAATCTGCTTATACAGCTTACGCAGAGTGGAAAAAATCAAAGGGCGCAAATGTTACTTCTGAGTCAGTTGCACTAGCATATTTTGATCAAATGGCAAAGAAATATAAGCCTACAACTCTCTGGTCTCTATTTTCGAAGTTAAAAAGTATAATTAAGATCAAAGAAAAAATCGACATAGGAAACTATAATACATTGTCTGCGTTTATGAAAAAGCAGTCTCGTGGATTTCGAAGCAAAAAATCCAATGTATTTACACCCGAGGATGTGAAATTGTTTTTGTCAAAAGCTCCAAATGACAAATATCTCGCAACCAAGGTAAGGTTTACAATATATATATACTATTTATAATGTTTAAAAAAAAAATTTCCTTCATATCAAGGGCATGTGAAACTTTAACATAAGTGCAGTTTAGTTTATACAGGTTTTTATTCACAATATTTTGTTTTTCAAAAAAACAATAGTTGCTAGTGGCCTCAATAATATGAACACGAACGTTTGGGCACTATTCTTTTTTTGTATAAAATTAAAAATTGTAAATAAAAATCTGTCTAAACTAAATTTCTCTTATGTTAAAGTATCACATGATTTTAATAACCTGAATTGAATACTAATAAAAAAAAATACTTTAAAATAATTTAAAAAATTTTCACACATCAAATAAATTATGTATAAACTAAATTTGCTGACATTATTTACAGGTCATTTTAATTTTCGGAGTTTTCGGTGCATTGAGGACTGACGAATTAACGAACGTTCAAGTGCAACACATCAAGCAACAAGGAAATCTGCTTCAAGTCCTGGTTCCTAAAACTAAAACCATGCAACCCTGATCCTTCGTAATTTCTGAAGAGTGTGTCAAATACGTGAAGGAGTATCAGTCTCTTCGACCCGAAAAAACATCCACTGATCGCTTTTTTGTAAACTACCAAAACGATAAGTGTACCACGCAAGTGACAGGGAAAAATAAATTCTCCAGCACACCAAAACAAATCGCCGAATTCCTCGATTTGCCTGACGCTGCGACGTACACGGGCCATAGCTTCCGCCGTACCTCCGCAACAATGCTCGTTGATAAAGGAGCCAACATGGAAACGTTAAAGAGACATGGTGGATGGAAATCAAACGAAGTTGCAGAGGGGTACACATCCGAATCTTTCGGAAATAAAAGAATGATCGGAAATTTGATAAATTCGTCTATCAATTTACCTACATGCTCAAACGAAAATCGCGATTCCAACACATCGCCCTCGTCAAAGCGTTTGAAAAGACACGACTCAGTTAATCTGATAACTTCAACATCCAAAATTGATTTCAACCCGGAACATAAAATGTTCCACTTCGAAAATTGTACAAACGTTACAATTAAATTCATGGACAAACCTCTGTAAGCAATAAGAGTTCACTGTGAATAACAGAAATATTTAATGGTTCGTTAAAAATTTATAAGAAAATTATAATAAAATGTTTTTTTCACATTAGATGTGATTCTTTTATTCTTTCGGGGGGCGAAGCCCCCCGAACCCCCCAGCGGGACCCCAGCCCAACTCCCTCAGCTCAAACTCCTCCTTCAACTTCATCTTTTTATACTGGCTTCCCTATTATCAACGCTGTATAACTTAGCTTTTTGACTATTTCGTCGTTGTTTCTCGTTTCACATGTACTCGGAAATACGTGTTTTTCAACCATCTGTTTAAGAAAATATCGTATGCAACTTGGGATAGAGGCATTTTTTGTCTCGCGCGATGTTTGCAGAACGAGTCGTAGGTCGAGTGCGCATAATATACTATTTTGCCTGAGGACTAATTTTCGTGGGTGGTAACTACCTTAAAACTTGATTATCCAAAAGTCGTACGTCGAGAACGCCTGCGGCGCACTCGACCTACGACTCGTTCTGCAAACATCGCGCGAGAAAAAATGCCTGGTTCTATCCCTCGATGCATAATATACTATTTTGCCTGAGGTCTAATTTTCGTGGGTGGTAACTACCTTAAAACTTGATTATCCAAAAATGTTCCGTTCTGTAATGAAAAAAATTTTGAGGTTATATGTTCCTCTGCGGCAACAAATTATTATTTTGACCTAATTATTTTTGGATTCGAAGCAAAGAACAGATTTAACTTCGGCCTATAACGTACAGATCTTTTTATTTAAAATCGACCTTATAAATAATCAAAGTATAATCAATGCATTACATATACACAAACGTGGCGCACACGCACGATGTGTTTAGCACGAAGCAGAGGAGTGCGAGGGCACAGTGGAGCTGTGTTTGGACGAAGCCTTCATTTGTTCGCACACAGCTCTGCTTCGTCCGAACTGCGTGTGCCCAGCGCGAAGCAGAGATATGCGCTCACACATTCTGGCTACGCGAGGACATAGCTGAGCTGTGTCCAATCGTACATTTTCGTAAGAACACAGAAGGAATTATAACAGGGCCTCGAAGTGACGTAAACCGAGTTGTGTCTGGAGGTTGACCAGACACACAGTGGGTCCACTCATATAGGAGAAAAGGGGAACGAATTATAATGTTTGCTATCAACAAGTGATGCCGCTATTGTCGCTACCGATGTTATTTTTAAACTGCTGTAACCATAGCAACCATATCATTGCCAGTTGAAATAATACGCCCGATGCTCATTTTACTCAACTACGGTTTGAAGCTCCTCAAGTGTCGGTGATATACTAATACATTTCATGTTAACCCACTGACGCATTGTGATGCCCTATCGTAGACAACGTTTTACTCAACTCCTTACTATTTCCTATGTAACGCTTATTGATATTCACTTTGGGTGAATTAGGTATTAATCAAATTCATTTTACCCAACTAGGATTTAATAAATGTTCAAGTGTCCTTAAGTCCCAAGTTTAATCGACAGAGTTGAGTAAAATTACTTCAACTATTTTTCTCCGTGTAATAGTACACTATTTAACTGTTCATTGTGATTCATATTTAAAAATTCTTGTTGTATTTTTATTCTTTCACAAATTATTTTCAACTTTAAATCATGTAAATTTATGAAATGGATTTCATACAATATATTTCAAAATTTTCCGCTCTTTAGAATACATCGGGTTGGGGGGACGGGTGTTTCGAATGCATTGATATTAGTTCTTGCTATCAAAACTTGGCAGCGCTGATGCTCATTTTCACTTTTTAAGTACCCTCCTAAAATACATGGTAGTGGCCGCACTGTGACCAGACACTTCAACCTTCTCGGGAGTCCAGAGGGTTACCTTAGGAATATGGTAAAGTCAGTGGTATCTGGAGATTGACCAGACGCATCAATCCTTTCGGGATACCAGAGTGTTACTTTAGAAAATTAAGTAAAGTTTGTGCAAATCAACCATGGAGTTTATTTTAAAGGCCTGTACCCTGGTAAGTTTTTTAAGCCCTTTTCCCCTGGAATACCAGGGGATCTCTCCAACTCTCCTCCAATTTTTCGGGGAACCGAAAACATCCAGTCCTAAGTTTTTACCCCGGGGGGCACCCGAGCAAACTCCCTCATATCATTCGGGGAACCGGACGATATCCTCCCTCTACTTGCTTTTGGGGAAACGAAAGGAAGCAACTTTTTCCTCACTCTTCCAACTCATTCGGGGAAGCGAAGAGTCAGCCTATCTCGGCACTAGCTCGGGGCTACCTAGGCAATCATCAGTGCA
The DNA here is from genome assembly GCA_030998225.1 of Diplolepis rosae. Taxonomy (NCBI): domain Eukaryota; kingdom Metazoa; phylum Arthropoda; class Insecta; order Hymenoptera; family Diplolepididae; genus Diplolepis; species Diplolepis rosae. Next base: position 25,811,384 of record JAPYXD010000723.1, on the reverse strand, counting down.
GTATTTTTCTCAGGAAACCGAAAAGATACCCCTTTCCCCCCTCTCTTTCTCTCTCTCTTGTCCCCCCTTTTAACCACACCGGGGAACCGGAGTAACTGGGCTAAAAACTTTTTCTAATTCTTTTTAGAAGGGAAAGGGAAAGGGAAAGAGGAGAAGTGTACGTCCAGAGTCAGGAGGGACCTACAGCGGAGTCTTGCCCATGCCGAGCGGAAACGGGCCAAGGAAACCAACGAGCCAACGCCCGGATACAGCCCGACCAAACCGGGGTACGACGCGGCTGTTACAACTCCGGCTGATCTAACAACGCCAGCCTACAAACCAACGTCCAGGGCGCCTCACCAGGGAGAAAACTCCAAATCACCACCGTCGACCCTCCCTGCAGCCTCGCTGTCACCCGCTACAGGCACCAACTCGGTCACCTAGACAAGGACCGGGAAAATCAGTCTCCAATCAATCGGCCACGAAGATCTGGCCATCTCATCCGGTTAGCCCCAGGACGCCGGATACAGCTAATTCCGCCATCACCAGAGGATCTGCAGACTCGGCGCCGACACACCCAGCCACGAAAACCGCCGACCAAGCCACGGGGGCCAAACACGCGCTACCTAGGCAGCCCAGTTAGGGCCAATTTGGCGCCTAGACAGACCCAAGCGACTCGGCCACACCCGTATCAACTGTAGAGGAGTAAAATAAACAGCTTTTAAAGTATTATATTGACCCAAAATTCACAGAATTTTTATTCATTTTGTTATTTTGGCATTGGGTCAGATTCTTTTTATTTTCACATTAAAAATTATCAATGGCAGATATAAAAAAAGTAAAAAGTAAGGAAAACGTTTCGACCACATATGGGGGTCCTCTTCAGTGCCATTAATTAAAAGATAAATTCAAAATTTCATTTAAAGATTAAAATATAGGGGATTATTAAAATAAGGAGAAGCATAAAAATCAAAAACTTATCTCATATCTTGCAAATCAAAATGAAGCAGTCCGGTATGCACAATACGTAATGAAAAAATATATTAAATTCACTGTACATAGACAATCCGATAGAACGAACAGAACTTAAAATTTTGCAGAACGAACCGTCCGAAAAATTTATTTATTTATTTTTTCCTTTTTTTATGAATGTGAATAGATAAATTATGACAAACCGAACACTAGTCAATTTTGGGAATTTTTCTAGAGGACTTTGTTACCGAAGTAAATGCTATCCTGAGAGGTCCTTTCCCTCCTTGAAGTAGACAATTGTCCTATACCTAGTTAAGAAATTCGAGACGGTTGTGGTGATCTCAACGAGTGGAGGGATGCGTGTATTTTTGAATGAAAATTTTTTTGGTATATCGGCTTTACGGAAAATCCATTTTAGATTGAATTTGCAAGCAAGGCTTTATAACAATATAAGTTATTATCATATCTAAATATTTCATTTTACTCAATATTTAAAGAATTTGAAAATCTTTCTGTGGAAAAAATCTCCTTATATCGCCTAGTGGCTCTACCTTGCGGCTGTAAATGATTTGAAATTAATTAGTTATATCGTTTCTTCCCATTTGTCTAGAGTGTTTCTAAATAATTTTTACAGAATAGATATGAATAAAGAAAACGAATATCGGTGCGCTCGAACGTCGTTAAGTAAATTTCCATCCTAAACGCAGTTTTGGATTCGAAAATCTCAAAATATATTTAAAAACTGCCTGAAAGCCTGCTGAACAACTTTCTCGCTGAAAGTTTTCTCAAGTCTAAACTTCCTTGCATACTTTTTTTCTTTGAAGTTGAAAAATGAGAATTCTGCCAGCCGCGGCTGTTACAATAAAAATTATTAACAAATTGAGAATTTTGTTATGTTGAGCATAACCATCTGAAGCTCGAGGGTTTTTTGAGTCTGTTGATAAAATTTCAGACTATTCCGGACAAATTTGTACGAAAAACAGAGAGTTCATTGTAAAAAATTGATTGATTTCGTACCTACAAAAAATACGGTTTTCTTCGATTATAAAAAAAACTAGCGTATGAAACACCCAACACGTTGTTAAAAATGAGTAGGAATAAAATAAAGAATCAACTAATAATTTATTCCCCGGTTGTATTAAACACTCAGCACGTTATTCAAATATGGTAGAAATAAGAATATAATTCAACTAATAACTGCCAGTTTGTGTTAACCACTCAGCACGTTATTCAAATTAGATAGAAATAAAATTGAAAAGCAACGAATAACTGCCTGGTTGTATCAAACACTCAGCACGTTATTCAAATTAGATAGAAATAAAATTGAAAATCAACGAACCGCCTGGTTGTATTAAACACTCAGCACGTTATTCAAGTAAAATATTAGAAATTAAACTTGGTTAAGTCAAAGAATAAAATAGCAAAATGTGTTTGGTAAAATGGATCTAGTCAAGGGACATCCCTAGAGCTAGTCCTGATACAAAGTGTGTCAAATTCCAATTTCGACTCGGTATTTACCAATGCTTCCACCCCCATAAGGGTCATGTGTTAGACGAAGAGTGCATGAGAGCAGATACATTTTATACAGAATGTCCTCAAATTCTCTTAATCTTTTACAAAAGTTGTCATTTTGAATTTTACATTCATTATTTTTGTATTTTTCTAGGTCATATTTTGATCTTAATTCATTGAATTATTAGTTGAAATTTACGTTGTTTAACAAATTGTAACTTTCATATGTAAGAAGTTCTTCAAATTTCTCATATCTTGTATATAAAAATGTTATATCCATATTTTGAGTATTGTGAGTTAGATTCATTCAGGGTTATGCGCAATTTTGAAAACATCAAGCAGTTAACTGTGTCAACCATGGCGAGTTCCATGTATTTATGACGAGCATACTCGCCAATCACAGTTAACTGGTTAATCTTCAATTTTTTCAGAACTACCTGTATTTCAAATCTATAATACGCGTGTGTACATGGCTACATGTTTACATATTCATTAGTTATTGAAACACCTTATGAAGAAAACATATTTGAAATACGCATGCTGTGAAGTTCTATTAAGGTTCAACGGTTTTTTCGATCAAGGTAATACTTGTTTGTTTAATCTATTAAATAAATAATATAAAAAAACAATATTATAGAATACGAACTTATTGGGTGATGTGTTATAACCGGTTAATTTGTTATTGTAAAATTAATAATTATCAAAAAAAAGCTCCCAGGGATACCCGGTGAATTATGTGAAAAAATACTGTGCAAAATTTAAAAACGATTGATCCAGTAGATTTCGAGTTATGGCGTACACGGACTTCAAAAATAACAAGTTTCAGAAAAACGCTTTAAAGTTTTACACACTAAAAAATTTAAAATAAAACTCGAAAAATTATTTTATACTCACACAGAGTCATCGAAGCCAAGATGATCTACAGCATCCATTTGTATTCGTCTACGCAAAACTCTTCCTTCTTTACTATTTTTCTCTAATATAGAAGATAAAAATCCTCTTAACCACATTATACACGGTTTTCCAATTAGAGGTTTCATTTTGAATAGTCCGCTATTATGGCAGCTGTCATAATAAAAGGTGTTACTTTTTGACAGATGCTAAGAATTATGTCAATAATGAAAATGGAACGATACGCGCTTCAAAAACGCATTGAAATTGTTAAAATTCACTACAAAAAATCATTATGAGCGATGAGGCACATTTTCACCTTGGAGGCTACGTTAATAAGCAGAATCGTCACATTTGGGGTTCGGAAAACTCAAAAATGATTATTGAAGAGCCTCTGTATCCGCAACGTGTAACTGTTTGGTGCGGTTTTTGAGCAGGATGGATCATTGGGCCTTATTTTTTTGAAAATCAAGCTAGAGTGGCTGTTTCGATGAATGAATTGCGCTATCGAACCGTGATTAATGAATTTTTATGGTCAGAATTGGAAGATATGGATGTGGACGATGTTTATTTCCGAAAAGATGGCGCCACGTGCCACAGATGTGGCAAAACCATCGGTCTTTTGAGTGAAAAATTTCCAGGCCGAGTGATTTCTCGAAATGGCGATTACAATTGGCCGCCGAGATCATACGATTTAACAACTCTTGACTTTTTTCTTTGGGGTAACGTGAAAGATAAGGTTTATGCTGATGCTTCTCAGTCAATTCAAGATCACAAAGAGAAGATTCGTGTCGTTATTGACGAAATAGAGCCCCAAATGCGCGAAAATTTAATGGATAATTTCATCAAAAGAGCATGGTCCTGCAAACGTAGCCGTGGAGACCACACTGAAAAAATTTCGGTGCACCGGTTGCACCACCTACAGTACGCTGGCTGCACTGCAGATTTGGAGCAACCGTTGCACAGATTTCGGGCGTACAGATGCGCGAAAGTAAGGGTCAAATGTTGTCCCTTATGTGCGGTACAGCTCGTGCCCCGAAACTGAGTCAGTAGTCGCACCATGTGAAGGTGGAATTTACTATACATTCAAAAAATTTGAACTTTTTTTACAATTAGAAAAAATACAAGACATATAACTTGTTTATTATAAGCTTCAATATATGCACAATAATAATGAATTTTTGTTTAAGGAATTTATAGCTTACATATAATAAACATATTTACAAAGCTTTCAATCAAGTTAAAATTTTACACTTGCGTTCAAATACTCCTTTGAACTCCTCAAAATAGTTTTTTTTTGTATAAAAATATCCATCACTATATCATTATTATAAGAACTATAAGAACAACGCGTTCTCCCATCACTGGTGTACCATGGTTCCCGAAATCAAAGAGATCGTTTGCACTATGCAGTTCGGAGAGCGCTTGTGCCGATCGAGTGCATCTGCTGTGCAGAAACGGGGCATCAGCTGCCCCGAACTGAGGTACAAGATTTACTACGGCGTTTGGCGCTGCTGCTGTCCCTATAGGTGCAACCGGTGCACCAAAATATTTTCAGTGCATATGAATGATATTATTTTTCATTATTAATGGCAAACCTTCCGCTATTGAATGAAATAAAAATCAAATTATTTTTTACAAAAAAGACACGTTTTTATTATAAATCAAAATGAAACCTCTAATTGGAATATCCATTATAAGGCAATCCTTTTATTAAGAGAGAATCGCATTCAATATAGGAATTTTTGAATAAAAACTCTGTGTGAAATATAGAAAATCTGCTTTTTACTGGTAAAGAATTATTCTCACTCAGAGAGGAAAATGCAATATTCGACCTCATGCTATCTTTCCTCTCACGAAAAGAGAAAAGTTCTGATTAGTACAGGAATATTTTCGCTTTGAGAGAAAAATGTGAGAGGATTTGAGAAGAGATGATTCTCACTGTAATGAAAACTATTTATTGTCATCGTCATATGAGCATGACTCCATTCTAGCACCAATTTTAATACGCAATATGCCTGGTTCTCCAATCTTTGGAACGATTCGAGAATTCTCGATTATATCGAATTTATGATTCTTGCATTATTTATATATAAAGTGGGACGAGAATCATACTTCCGCTTAATCTTTCTCCTCAGAACATGCACACATCTACATATTGTTCGTCTCTGTGTCATCCAAATCAGCACCATCTGTTGAAAAACGATGGCGGCTTGTTGTTTTCATCGGTCTGGTACCGATGCGAATAAAATTTGCAGGTTATGTAATTGTCATTTTCGGCGCCTAGTTAGGCACATTGCATACTGAAATTGGTACTAATAGAATGGGGTCTTTCTCATGTGAAAATAACAAAAAATAGTATGTGTTGTGCGGGTGCGATAGGTGACTCCCTTATCAATGTGAGGCCTGCACTCAGCTTGGCGAAGACGATGCCTCTTCGCTGGGTTGCCGGTACCTTGTCTCCAGGTCGCTCGACTCGTCTTCGGCTCGTATTCGCATACCCGTCGACTCGACATCGTCTGCTTCTGCGCCTTGAACTGGTCTCACATTCATGCGAGAATCACCTACATCGCGTCCTTGCAACACAATATAAATACTATTTTTCTCCATGTTGGGGCAATTTTTCTTGATAACTATACACTTTGAAGCTTCTTTTCTATAAAAGAAATCCAACGTTTTTTTGAAGGAATTATAGATTACGTTTTAGTATTAGAGTCATTTTTCACATCTTTCAATAAATAGGAAAAATATGGAATACTCAAAGGTTTCCGCGTAACAGGGTTACCACCAGGCAAGTATGATCGTGACTCTTTGCAAAGAGCCGACGGAAAGCATCGTCATTATGGACCTTTAGTTTGGTTCTTCGCGAGCGAAAACTTATAGCAATCACGCGATCTATCAAGTTCTTGCGACCGACCTTGGCTTCTTCGATATTCTTTGGCTCTCTACTCTGACACCACGTGTAGAAATTCCGATAGGGACCTAGTGGGGCACTGGCAAGTTTGCCCTATTTCTAGTCGGAATCTATCGTGGAACACTAGCCATTGCCCCGTCGGTAACGTAACGCTTTTGTCGAGTTGGGCCCCTTCTAGACTTTCTAGTAGGGGTTTAGTGAGGTCAGCCCTTACACTACCCCACCTACAAAAAAGGACACCATGAGGGCCCTATTGAACCTCCGCATTGTATTTAAGGCATATATCAGCAGAGTCACTTGATGAATCTTCAAAGGAATTACCATGAATTTGGTAATAATATTCATGTAGATCGGCAGGTAAATAATTGTCGACGACCTTCTCCTCTGGCCTCCTATCAACATTTAGAGCTGAAGCTGATGTAATTAGTTCGATGGGACTAGTTAATTCATCTGAAAGTATGAAAATAATGGGGTCTTTTTAAAATAAAACTTTTAATTAAGAAATTTTCTGACGAGTACTGAAAAAAGAAAATTCGAACCTACAATTTTGATACATTTCTATCATTTTTCACAAGAAAGATAATTTTGTTCTTAAATTAAATATTTTAATTTCCTTCTATAATTTCTATGCTACATTAAAAAACGCTCTTGTACGCTGAGAAAAAAATGCTATTGAATCAAAAGCATTTCTTTCCAAAAGCATATATACTATTAATTCATAAAAATATACTACAAGAACCAATAAATATGTTATTAATTCTATAGAATATTGATCTGAATCCATGATATACATGCTTTTGGAAAGAAATGCTTTTGATTCATTAGCATTTTTTCTCAGTGTACTAATTTTTTATTATAACTATATTAATTACCTTCTGAGCTGCCCTCTGTATCAATGTGCACTGCTGTAACCTCAATATTTTTTTCATTCTCATCTGAAATGCTATTAAACAAATCAGATATTTGGAAAGATAATTATACTATAGTTATATGATTTCATTTTATTATTTTACACTGTTAAATTAATTATAAATTTATTCAAAATATATTATTTACCTTTCGGAATAAGTTTTTTATGGTCTAGAAATAATAATCGGGTGCTAACAGTGCCCCTACCAGTTTTTTCTATATTAGGAAATTCTAGTCCGGGCCCCATTAGAAGCCATCTTGAAATAACGAAAGATAGGGAAATTTTTACTCGGGATCCCTTGGCTGTCTCTTTTGCGCGTTACCAGTCGCAAATCCAAACAAATTGGAGTAAGCAAGACATGATCATGTGTAAAACAATTTCCGTTTTTCCACATGATCATGTCTTGCTTACTCCAATTCGTATGCATTTGCGACTTGTAACGCGCAAAAGAGACAGCCAAGGAATGTTCCGCCGTGCCTGGATATGGAAAAACTTTTTCGCCGTAAGATCTTCGAAATCAACATTTCTTCGCTGACTTTTTTCCGGTAAAACTGAGAAAATACGGTTTTTATTTTGTATTGGAATATTATAAAATAACATCAAACAAAAACATATTTTCCAGTTCTGTCGAACTCCTCTGCTTTGCTAGAATGTGCCATACATAAATGCACAAAATTCATCGCATTTCATTAACATTCAATCCAGAAATCGTAATTTATGTTTTTAAAAACATTGATTTGAGGTTAACAATTTTTTACAGCTTTTAATTTTTATTATGGATAATACACGGAAAAAAAATTATGAAAATAATTACCATACTTGTTAGGAATCGCAAGACAAACGATAAAATTATCTTCAATTCACAGTCGCTTTTATTATTTTCACTTAACAGCATGATAATATTGCTGAAGCGTTCAGTGCACTTTCCCGTCCAGTATGGCAATTCCTCATAGCTCTAATGGAAAAACAGATTATATTGAAGGTAAAACTCGTTTATCACTCATCAAATTTGATTGTCGATAAAGTAATCTTTACTTAGCGTATTTTTTCCCATATTTTTGGCAAAATTTACTGTAAATATACTTTTCATAGCGCCTCTTTTGAAAATCCGATTTTCGGTACCTGTAAAGCGGGACGAAACTGCGATTTTCAACCCTAGGGGCGAAACTTTAAAGGTAGGGTTGCAAACCGCACTTTCGTCCCACTTCACAGGTACCGAAAATCAAATTCTCAAAACAGTTGCTATGAAATAGTATATTACATTACAAGGGGCGAAACATAGCGATTGCAATGAGTGTGAAGTTTGCTGCCCGAGTGAAGCGAGGGCTGCAATCACACGAATTGCTTTCGCTGTGTTTTGTTTCGAGTAATGTATACTATTTTTCATAGCAACTCTTTTGAGAATCTGATTGGCTGTAACTGTGGGGTTACTGTAACCCTAAGGTTGAAAGTCGCTGTTTCAACCTGCTCTACAGGTACCGCAAATCGGATTTTCAAAGGAGGTGCTATGAAAAATAATATGCATTACTCGAAACGAAACACAGCGAATGCAGCTTGTGTGACTGCAGCCCTCGCTTCGCTCGGGCAGCAAACTTCACACTCGTTTGCGATCGCTGTGTTTCGTCCCTTGTAATGCAATATACTATTGTCTTAGCATTCCAGTCAAGTATGGTCATTTCTCCTCCTATTTTAAGCATTTTTTCGCCTAAATTTCTCTCCGTGTATTAATGGGATTGGAAATTTGTAAGGGGGAAAAAGATGCGCCTTAACGAATTCTATAGCCTATATTTTTTATTTTTTCGAATCGCTCTATAAGTCTGAAAAGATATTTTTAAAAAAAGGATCGCAAGCCGCAGTACTTGGACAGGCTTTTCGGGTTGACCGTAGTACACGGACACAGTGGGAGCAGTACTTGGACAAATGTGAATCATTTCTACATAAATCAACGAATTAAATTTTTATTATATATCATCTTACATGTTATAATAATCTAACAAATAATACTTTATTTGCAATAAATACAGTAAATTACAGTTTCATATACTGATAATTGCATTTTAGATTTTGTCTTCTTTTATTTTAATTTTTGATTGCAACGCTTGTATTTCGTGATGTATTAATAATCGATCAATCTCTTCCAGATCAGAAATAAGTTTTTTTTGCTTTTTTTGCAAGGCACATTTATTTTCTTTTGAGCTTTCAGCATTTATCGATTTTTTTATCTCCCGTATCTGTGAATTAAATTCCTTCTTCTGTTTTAGCAATTCTTTTTTAGTTTCTTGTAATGTTTTGTTCACACTCTGCTCTTTCTCTTTCATTACTCTTATTCTCTCCTTTTCCTTTTTGTTTAATAAAACTTGCTGTTCTTTTATTTTATTTTCATTTTCTTTCTTTTGAAGAACATCAAGTAAGTCGTCGACAACGGAAACTGGTGGAACTTCTTGTTTCATCTTTTTGCCTTTCTTTGGAGTAAGCTTGGGAAAAAAGAATGCATTTTTAAATGTCGGTGGTATTTTTGTGTCTTGGTCGTTTTCATCTGGAACAAATAATTCAGTTAAATAACAATTATTTTTTATCATAAATTATAATTAATAAAGGTAATATTTACTATCTGTGGCGTTATTATTTACATGTAAATTGTTGTTTTTGCAAACTGATAATTTCAAATTATTTTGAGTGTTGTCATTTTCATGTGAAATGTCTTCGCTAACTGAAAATTGATAATAATAAATTAAATAAAATATATAACTTGATACATGATATAACAATTCCATGATTAAAAAATATCAATAATTAACCTTCAGGAGAATTTAATCTTTTTTCGAAGGAGTTGTCTGAAATTGAAATGTTAGTATCCAATAATGAATCATTGTCAATATGTGGTATTGACACGATGAGAGTAGCTGTTCTTTGGTGTCCATATTCATCCCAAAATTCTATTTGATTACTTGTCGAAGTTGGTTCTGCTTCAATATTGTTAATGTTAGTTTTAGAACAATTTTTTTCAATGCTGATTCTGCTGTTTATATTGTCCAAAGTTTCTTCTTCGAGGAATTCCATTCTGTTTTGGCCATCTATATTTACGTTTTGTTGACCCATTGACAAGGAAAACTTATTTTCTTCCGGTATTTCAATACTGATGATTCTACATTTATTACTTTCATATAATAAATTACTAGTAGTATTAAGACTAGTAGATAAACTATCTTCTGTGCTGCTAGTTGGAGTAGTATTCTGTATACCTGTTTCTCTGCTAACAGTTTCTATATTACATACAATACAATTTGAAATTAATTTCAGATTGCAATAGAACACAAAATACCTAATATGTAGCGGGTAAAGACAATCACAAAAGCATAAAATAATTGATTAAGAATGTACACCAATTTTCATTTACATACGTATCACTATTTAAAAATTACCACAAAGAGAGTTTTCAGCTTTATTCAAGACTCGAAAAGTCCTTTTTGTTCTACATCACCACTCCAAAACTGCGACTGTTCATCTTTTTTAAAAGCTTCCAAAACAGTAGAAGATAGAATCCTAGTTTCGAATAATCTTAGAAGTTGTAAGTTAGCGTCCTCACTGTTATAATCGCTTTTATTATTTTGACTGCCATTAGAAGTTGAATCATTAGTTTTTTTTCTGTTTTTATTTAAAATATTATAGTTGACGGCATCTGGATTGAAAGGATATAATCCATCCTCGCTCAGTATTCCCAATACCCCAGCCTGTTGGTGTTCTTTGTAAAACATTTTTTCTAGGCGTAGTTTTCAAATCGAAAAGTATCATAGGTGGTGGTATTATTCCAGCAGCATTAGCCACAAAAAGCACAGTCAAACATGCTTTTTCGTTACTTCCCACTATTTGGTAAACACTTTTTGCACCTTTTTGTGTTATAACCGAATTATCCTTCGGCACAAGCATAAAAGCACTTTCGTCTAAATTAAAAATTTGCTCTGGTGCTATGAACAATAAATTCTTCTTCTCGAGATAATGCTGTACATATGAAAACCACTGTCGAAGGTCCTTCTCTGTAACGGATGCTCTGGTTGTGGTTAGGTTTTGAGCAATCCTTTTTGTTAAATTATTGTGTATACGCATGAATGCATTGTACCAGTGTTTTCCTGGTCTATGATTACTAAAAGGAGTTTTCCTTTTCTCTTAAATGATAAGCCGTTGGATACAATCTAACAATTGATCTTTAGTTACAGGAAAACCTCTTTCCGCACAATACAAAATCCACTTCACAACTTCATCCTCTTCACTTTCAGTTAATACTGTTGGTGGACCTTTTTTGCATTCCAAGGGACAGTGATTTTGCAGTTTTATGTGCAATGTGCTTTTCGGTACTCCGAAACGATTGGCAATTTCTCTTAAAGATCCTCCTTTTCCTACTGCATCAAGAGCCTTTTTTAATGATTCAAGGCTGTAATTCTTCTCAGATCTTTTCATTTTTCGTGATTTTACTGTCTGACTTTTCCTTACTTTCTGCTTTTTATCTTCGATATCTTTCTTCTTTTTTGCCATTTTTAATTTAACAATATACTCTCATTAATCTATAGATCCTAGAAGGTAAATTACTTATTTTTAGAAATCATAGTAATCTTCTTTATTGAAAAATATCTTTTATTCAAAAATAAATCTTTATTAGTTAATTAGAAATAGTTATACTTACCTAAGTAATAAGGTTATGTTTTGAGATTATAATGTCGACCTTTACGTTGAATGTGGTTAATACAATTAACAATAAACATTATTTTTATACCAAAAATGCTTCGATTACGTTTTTTAATACGATACGTGACCTTATCGATTTGCATGAAACGCGAGTAAAACAAAGGGTTCATTCGCAGTTTTTGAGTCACATTTTATGTAATAAATAAATAATATATTCCGCCTATAAACCTATGAAATCTTAATTGATTCGTTTAACTAATACCTTAAATATTATAAATTAGTAATTATTTTTATTGCTTGTATAGTTTTTTTCATTACAAATTGGATTTTTCCCTACTGTCCAGGTATAGGTCCTATTTTTCATTTTATCCGGGTATTGGGTACTTTACCTTACTTTATTGCCTATGCATTGAATATATGATCTGAATTCTTGCTTATGCACATATATTTGTGTGCGTGTGTGTGTATATATATATTTATTGAGGAACGAAACGGCGCCGGCGTGAGAAAACGTCGCACCAGAAGAAATTCGGGCTAACTTTTGAGTGACGCACACGCACAGGTTTGAATTGCTTGTCGTCGCGTGACTATCATTGCCTTGCTTTTAAACCAATATATACACATGATAAATGTATATATAAAATGTCCTTAAGGACGTTCTCTTGAAAATCACTTTTCTTTAGATTTCTTTTAAACTTCGTAAATAAGTACTTTTTACCATGATCTACAAAGCGGTAAAAAGATTAGCATCAAGACCGGTACTTAAAATCGAGAAATTAAGCTCTAAAGTTGAATCTCTTAACACGTGTTAGATAGGCGTAGTTCAGTTTCGCGATACCTTTCTTTACATTAAAAGCACAATTTTCTTTATATTTTTTTGGAAAACTAGTATATTATACTAGAGATTATAAGGAATCATATGCCATCATAAAAAATACGTGTACCGGCACTACTTTTAAAGATATACGTTGTTGAAACTCGCAGTTACACAAATTCTTAGCCGGCTTGCTGAAGTAAATATGGTGACTTGGCAACACCGCATCAACAGCGCGCGCGTACGCTTACATTTGACATTGCTTCCAGAGCTTTGTTTTTACGAGCAGCTGATTTTTGTGAAATAAAAAATCCATTTTTGTTGCGAAATTTATTAGACATCTTATTAGTATTTACAAACTGTCAATAAACTCATAATATAACCTCTCTCACACCATATGCTTTCGACCTTTCGACTCGATATGAGAAAGACAGGAAAGCGGTGTTACCAAATCGCACAAATCGACGTAAAAGAAACATTTTGTTACTTTTGCGCATAAACGGTGCTCAACTCATTCGGTTAGAAAGCTTAACAGTAATTCCACTACCTATGATAGAGTAGGATGAGCACATCTACGGGCAAGAGAACGTCCTTAACAAATAAATTTTTTCAGAACTATATCTTAAGAAAATTAAAACTTATAATTGAGGAGTTATATTCAATAAGGCGACAGGCGCTCGAAAACCTGTAAAAGTATTGTCCGCCTTGTGATGTCATAGTCAAAAATTGAAAATCGAAATTCGAAAAAACCAAAAACATGGTTTTATAGCTCGTGAAAAATGAATGTTAGTTTCCCCTTACAGGTTTTTTATAACGTTGCAAATTTTCCAGTAAATTAATAAAAAGTGTGTTGGTTTTAAAGCATAGAAACCATGTTTTATTTCAATTCACTCGCCTCGAAAAATTCATTAATTAACGGATTGCGAAATTTCTTTTTGCGTTCTACACGTGAATCTCTGGCATAGGCGACAGTGCTTGCAAAAAATTTTTTTGTTCATTGTTAAATGGTTTTTTTTAATCCGAAGAAAAAACTATGTTTTTCGAGCTTCGGACCGAAAAAGCGATCGAGGAAGTTTGAGCTACAGTAAACTTCCCGCGAACAAGTTGATCATTAGTATATGGAGCAACTTTTTGGAAAATATCAACTCGGTTGAACAATTACTTTCGAAAATACAACGAGTTGAACGCAAATGCGAATTAGGTTTAGACGCTCATTTTCATCGCATGCCGCTCCTACTCTCTTTCTCCATCTTCCTTCGCTTCTACTCATCGGCGCGCCTGCATTGCTCGTAACAAAACCGGTAAAATCGCGTCAAAACCTAATTCGCATTTGCGTTCAACTCGTTGTATTTTCGAAAGTAATTGTTCAATCGAGTTGATATTTTCCAAAAAGTTGCTCCATATACTAATGATCAACTTGTTCGCAGGAAGTTTACTGTAGCTCAAACTTCCTTGACCGCTTTTTCGGTCCGAAGCTCGAAAAACATAGTTTTTTCTTCGGATTAAAAAAAAGCCATTTAACAATGAACAAAAATTTTTTTTGCCAGTTCTGTCGCCTCTGCCAGAGATTCACGAGTGGAACGCAAAAAAAATTTCGCAATCCGTTAATTAATGAATTTTTCGAGGCGAGTGAATTGAAATAAAACATGGTTTCTATGCTTTAAAACCAACACACTTTTTATTAATTTACTCGAAAATTTGCAACGTTATAAAAAAACTGTAAGAGGAAACTAACATTCATTTTTCACGAGCTATAAAACCATGTTTTTGGTTTTTTCGAATTTCGATTTTCAATTTTTGACTATGACATCACAAGGCGGACAATACTTTTACAGGTTTTCGAGCGCCTGTCGCCTTATTGAATATAACTCCTCAATTTCTCAATTTAAAGGATAAATTCAATTATAATTACTTTAATTGGAAGTATTGTGTTATTATGAATAATAAATCCAGTTATAATTTTAAATACGACTGTACTTTGAACAACAATAGAGCTCAGTTACTTGAACTGAAAAATTGATGTAGTCAAATACATTCAATTGTAATATCTAGATACTATACTGGTGATTATCTATTTTTCTCCGTGCAAAAAATCATCATCTTATTATCAAAAAAAATCTGCATTTCAGTATAACTTTTTAATAAATTACATAATTAAAAGAATTTACTTTCTTCGACATATCTAAAAAGGAAAAACAATCGTAGACTTTATTTAAGGAAACGATTTTGCAGAACAACGCTTATTTCGTATCTCACATATTTTGGTGAAAAAAATCGAATTTTTTCAATATTAAAAATCAAAACATAAAATATACATCCTGTCCCGAAATTTCTATATCAGAATTTGTAGACCTTATTCAGGCAAACAATTTTCCATCTAAATGTTTTTTTTGTATCTCACATATTTTGTCTAAAAAATGGAATTTTTTCATTTTTATCGTATTTTTTGGAATTGAAACGAAAAATATATCTTTTATCAGAAACTGTGTCAGACAAAATTTGTAGATCTTTTTGAAACGAACAACTTTGTATTCTTACGTTTTTTTGGTATTTCCAATATTATTGTTAAAAAATTGAATTTTGGATTTTCAATCGTTTTTTTTTAATTAAAAAGAAAAATATGCATCTTATGAAAAAATGTTATAATTCAAATTTATAGATCTTTATGTATTCAATAATATTGTATCATAACGTTTTTTCGTATCTCGTATAATTTAACTGGAAAATGGAATTTTGATATTGACTTTTTTCGAATTTGAATATGCTGTAACATTTCTAATTTTGATTTAATCAAAAAATGTTATTAGGATAATTTGTAGAGATTTATGAGCACTATCAAAAACCGGGATTGGAATTTTTGATTTTTTCAAAAAATTATTTTCAAAAACACAAAAGTAGTGCTCCATCCCTCAATTTTGATTGGATGTGGCTGGTTAACGAACTTGTCCTTACTTTTTCGGTTCCGATAAAGTGTACCAAAGCTCAATTCAATCTGATAATTCTATCGAGAGTTATGCCGCACACGACCTACAGACAGACAGACAGACACTTTCGTAAAAACCATTTTTTCTGACTCAGGGGGTCTCAAAACGTAAAGATTTGATGAAAATTTCGAAAGTCATTTTTCACATAAAACCAATACCTTCTCATCCATGATGAGAATGTAAAAAAAAAAAAATTTCAACGAAAGTTTATAAATGTTCACTTTTCGAGTAAAATACAGCATTTCTTATAGTATAAAAAGCATTTCTACTGAAGGCCGAAAAAAGGGAAGCGAGAGAGCAATCTGTTCTCTGCGATGGTATTCATGAGTAAGCGCGCACGGAAACGAGAAGTATTCGGACATCACTTGACAGGAGTCAAGTGGACTTTTATTTTTTTGTTCAGCAATGTCGGCTTTCTCGTGGATGCCCTTCGACGAGGACTATTCACCCATGACGGGGAAAGGAACCTTTATGGCGCTGTTTGCCCTCTCCATTCGAGTGGGAGGGTCGTTTTCACGGCTTTGCTTTTTTGCTTTTTCCGCTCTCGCGCTTTATGGTCAAAGTTTACCCTCTGTCTTTTCATTCGTATCTCCTTCCTCTCACTTTTTCAACCATTTTATTTTTTACTTTTACCATAATATTTTATTATTTTGCTTAACTTCTACCATATTTGACAATGACGCAATAAATAATTTTTTAATCGGTAATAATCATAAAGGGTTATTAAAAAATTGAACAAGGTTTTTGTGAGTGATTCTAATTTTTCTGTAAAAGGAGTAGGGAAAAAAGTTTCATGGGGTGCGTAAGATTAATTGAATATTTCTTTCAATGTGTTCAATTTGAAATACAAGTTTTGCTTGACGGGTTCTGTAACGTAAATTAACTGACAATTCTTTTCCCCCTCTCTCACTTTCTTCATTCTCTGTATCATAAATCCTCGACCCATCCGTAAGTAACGTCGGCCTCTAAAGCTAAAGTACAATTCCCTTTTTTTCCTTTCCTCTGTCAATTTACTTAATATACTGCTCACAATTACTGTATTTAACATTGCATACTCATCGTGCGCGTAATGAGAAATTATCTCCTTCGCTGCACTATATGCTGCGACTGTTCTGGTTATCAACGATAATAAGCATCTCAATACGATTTCTTCATCGATTTAGTTTGCAGGTCTAAGAAATTGAGTGATAATATAATATATATATATATATATATATATACATGAACAGTAAAAACTAGGCACCTTTTTTAAAATGTAGAACTTATTTTGAACTAATTCATTTATATATCGGCAACAATTATATTAGTGTCAGCTAGTGTTTTGGTTTTAAAGTACCTGACTTTGAATAGAAAATTAATGTTATTGGCTCATTAAGTATATATGCATACACTTTTGCCATCTCAATGGTAATTTATTTATGCCTTTTGCATAGAAGCCTGAAGAGCGAGAACCGATGAAAGCGCGCCGGAAGGAAGGAATTTTCGACAGCCTGTTAGGAATTTAATATTTTTTTTTTGTAAGAAGTTATTCAAATTCCGAAACAACTGATAACACAGGTAAACGACCAAAAAACTGCCTCCAGTTTTGCAACTGATTCCTATAGATTTTAGGGCGCTGAATCCAGGCAAAATAGCCAAAATGTTCCATCACGTCACGTTTTCTTACAAAATTTGATTTCATACCCATATAAGGAATGTTCAGATAATTTCTTTTTAGCCGACTGCAGTTTATTTTCTTGGCCCAAAATAGAGGTTGTAATGGTTAACTAACTAGAAACACTCCCTCATGATATTTTAGGAGGTTTTGTATTCATTTTATACATATAACAGGAAGATGGAACACCAATATGATGGCTGATTTCTGCTGGTTGCTGCCTCGGGAAACCCCTGATCAAAAATACGCCAAGCAACGCACCAAGAGAAGCATTCAGGGGAAGAAGAAACGGGCCCACCAGGAGATTCATTGACCCAAGAGTAACTTTACATGTAAACTGTGTTGGCCAATTTAATTTTTTTTTCATTTACTAAATTTTGAAATAAAAATTTGCTGGTTATTACCAGAGTGAAATGAACCTTATTTTTAACCCGATGACTAAGGATAACCCAATGTAGCAAAAAATCTGTATGTGATGGAACAAATTGGTTACTAGATTTGGATTCAGCGCACCAAACAACGTAAAAATCAGTCAAAACATTCGAGGCAGTTTAGAAAAAATATTTTTTCGTATACCTATGTAATCAGTTGGTGGAAAGTCCGGAGAATACGGAGGATGATCGATAGTTTCCAAATCCAATTACAGTATTTTTAATTTCGTCCGGTTTGTAGTGTATGGGTGAGCATTATCATGTAGGAGAATTGGCCTGTTTTTGACCACTGATCTCGGCTGGTTTTCTGTCAGATTCATCATCATCTAGTATCTAGTTCAGTTGGTTACAGTTGATCTCTGCTGTGATCGATTGACCAGGTTTTATGAAGCTATAATGAATTAAACCGTGGCTGCTTCACGGTAACCATGGGCTTATTTTGATGGATGTTTGGTTTTGGGCTGTGTTTTGGTACTTCATCCTTATCTAACCAGCTTTCCGAACGCTTATAATTATCATAAAGGATCCATTTTCCATCACAAGTGATGATACAATACGGTAAACGTTCTACATCATTCCGCGAAAGCACAGAAAAGCAAGCATCGAAATGTTTTTTCATCTAATGCGCGTTTATTTCGTCCGAAACCCATCGGTCAAGCTTTTTTACTTTGTTGATTTGACATAAATGATCTAATATGGTTGGGATAGAAAAACCAAATTCCTATGCTAGCACTATTAATTTTACAAGCTGTCCCCGATGCGTTGGTTCCACAACGAAACTCATCTTTGAAAATTGCACGAATTTTCGACTTATCCATGGTTGCACAAAATATTTTCTACAAAGTGCTATTCAAAAGATAATTGCAAATTCCAAAACGTACTCGAAAGAATAATACTGTAGCTTCACAGTGTACAAAAAGAAAACAAGTGCCAATGCAAAATGTCAGAGATATTGAATGTCAAAATTCATACATAAGAAACTTCCAAATCCATACTTAATGACCCAATACCTAGTGTACACGGAGAAAAAGATCTAACTATTATAGTAAGCTGAGCATTTCCTATTAAAGCACCGAACTTAATGTGCGAAATTTGTATGAGCCTCTACCACTATTGGCATGAAGTCATGCATTTTTAACATGGAATGTCTTATACTATAAAAGAAACAAACGCATGCTATTATTAATAGTGCCATATGCTGTCATAACAATGCTCCTTTCGAAAATAGCTCGACCATTGCCTTGCTATGGTTGCAAGAAAACTTATCCTACTTCAGCAAGAGTTCTCTTACAACCAAGAGAACACGTTACGTGCTACGTTCAGAAGTAGGCATAGCTTAAAATCTCGGTTGCAAGGCGAATTTCGAGCTATTTTCACAAGGCACAACTGCTCTAAAAGCATGAAACTTATAGTACTTTTTTAGGATGAAGGGATATCTCCGCTTAAAATGTATGAATTTTTTACTAGGATAGCAAAAACGAAACCTACTACGAAAGCATAATCAGTATTCTTGCTATTATAGTCATGAAGAAAAAAATCTAACTATTATAGTAGGCTGAGCTCTTCCTATTAAAGCATCGAACTTAATGTGCGAAATTGGTATGAGCTTCTACCAGTAATGGCATCAACTCGTGCATTTTTAGCATGAAATGTCTTATAATATAAAAGAAATAAGCGCATGCCATTATTGCTGGTGTCATGTGCTGTCAGAGCAATGTTCTCGCCTGACTACGATTGTAAGAAACTCATCCTATTTCAGTATGAGTTCTCTTACAACCGAGAGAACACGTGAGGTGATACCTTCGAAAGTAGGCGTGTCCTAACATCTTGGTTGTAAGAGAACTCATACTGAAATAGGATGGGTTTCTTGCAACTATAGTTGCAATTATATTATTATAATTATGTTATATTATATATATAAGTTTATATTTGTAGAAATACATTAATTACATGTTTGACTCATGCAGAAGGTTAAACTAATTAACCTGCTATTTATCTCGACCCACGTATCTTTACGAATGTATTGAAATGTATATGAGGCTTAATGTATTTATTTTTCAAGAGCAAGTTTTATTTTTAGGATGCGAACTTTTGTGGAGACTGCGAATAACCGTTCAGTGTTGCTTTTATCGTTCTCGAGTTTGAAAGTCTATTCCTTTGTTTCTGCAGTGAAACATATCAGTGAACAGTTTATCAAGTCTTGTAAGCATGCCTATAAATCCCTTAAATGTAATACAACTTTTGTTAGTTGCATTCCAAACCATGAACATACCTGACAGTGAATTTAATGATGCAGAACGGCAACTGGCAGATCATTTCAATGAAATACTAATTCAGGCTATGAATGAGTTCAATGGCGTTGAGATTGTTGAAGAAAATACGTTAGACTTTTCACAACTATGATTATACTAGAAGGCACTACTGGAAAAGTTCAGCCCCTTGACGTCTACGGATTTCGCATATGGAAAAATTATGTGCGACATTTTTCAGATTCAGTTGTACTGTTAGACTATAATTTAAATCTGAACATACAAAATAATATTATAAAGTTACAGTCTTTAGTACATAATCAATTATCTTCACCAAGGTATCACAGTTTTTAAATACTCCTGGTTCAAAAGTGGTTACGTTGCAGAAAAACCAGCAGAATTTAAGAATCCGGTAGAATTTTCCTTCACAAAATTTTCTAATGCAGTATGTGAAATTTCAGGATGTCAAAATGTAGCTGCAATTAAATGTTTGTAGTGCAAAAATCTTCGTGTTTCAAGCATTTCTTCGAAGAGCATCACTACTGTACCACGTACAATGAATAAACAAGTCTAATGATGATTTTCGGTCTGATAAATTTTATTTTATTATTGCTTTCAACATACACTTTTTTCAGATTTTTACGACATGAATTAGCACTCATTTGGTGATTTTCTTGTGTGATCGTAACTTCTTTTGGGGTAGTTTACCCCCATAAAATGTTTCGACTAAATTGAGCAATTTATATTTTTCAACCCTCTGAGTGAAAGAATTTTTCCTGCTTGGTTTTGTATGTGAAATTTTCTTTATTTTGTAGAAATATAATAACATGCACTTAAGGGTGGTTACCCCTTATAAATTAATTTCTCATGGAAATGCAAATATACGTAAAGTTTATTTTATTATCGCGTGGAATATATATTTTTTCCAGATTTTTCGGGTTGAAATAATGTCTGTTTGAAAATTTTTTGAATAATTAAAACTTATTGTGGGGTAGTTTACCCCCCAAACATTTTTTTTATCAAGTTGACAAAATCACATATTTTATCTCTCATAGTGAGGATATTTTTCGAGTTGGTTTGATTGTGAAAGATTTTCTTATTATATGTGAAACAATTAAATGGGTATTTGGTACCGCACTTTTTGGGGGTGATTTTTACCCCCTAAAAACCATTTTGGGCACGTAAAAAAATACGTGTCGCTTAGTTTTTCGAGTATTACAACATATGTGCGAACGAACAAAATCGGAGAGGGACACCTACCTAGGGTTCCTTGTTAGTACTTTTTTAGCATGAAGGGATCCCTGCTCAAAATGTATGATTTTTCCACCAGGATAGCAAGGATGAAACCTGCTACAAAAGAGTGACTAGTGTTCTTACTATTATAGTCAGATTTTTTTCCATGTACTATGATAATTATTCAGTCAGGAACTATAGCAGATGCTTGTTATCTACCCGCTCAGTGAGTTAATATAATCACAGTTGAATATATTTGACAGTAGATTATGTGAGAGATATCTCGGTTATTCAGATGTAGTATCTTGGGATACTGAAAAGGTGGGATTAGCTGGTAATATTTAAGGTAATACATTTGAATATCCAACATTCAATATTAGTCTAGTTATAAATGATGTAACTACTTGAAAAAATGATTGTACACGAGGAAAAATATTCGTCCCAAATTAGTAAACTCTTTGAAAATGCATTTTAAAATTTCAAAACGACGTACTTTTTTCCAATAATTCACATTTCTTAGGATTTCTACTATAGAATACGCTAAATTACCGATAAAGATTCCCATCTAGATTGTAAAATAAATTGAATTATTAGAAAATTTTACCATCTAGATGGAAATTTTAATCGGTAATTTAGCGTATTCTATGATAAAAATCCTAATAAATGTGAATTATTAAAAAAAAGTACGTCGCTTTGAAATTTGATCATACGTTTCCAAATAGTTTGCCTATGCATAAATTTGGATTGGGATTCGGTAGAGATCTGGCTAGTCCTCCCTATATTTTGTCAGACGCGAATCAGGAAAAGCAGCTAAGAAGCACTTGACATCGTCACGCTCAACAACTAAGTTCCTTGAAAAGAAAATCTGATCGAGTTCTCGCGAGAGTTAAATTCCATAGTTTTTCTAGAGAAACAGGCCACAACTAGATCCTTATTTGTTCCCATTTGAAAAAATCTTATTTCAAGTAATTATAAAACCAATAAATTAAATTAAAGCAATGAGAAATACACTTTGAAAAAATATATTTTCATTATCTCTTTAAACCCGTTGTTATTTGGATCCCACAATTGAACAGCTTTTAAAGATACGATAGATATACTTTTCCAAAGTATATTTTTTACTATTTTAATGAAATTAATTTCCTAATTACTTAAAATCATATCCTATTTGAGATATTTAAAATATATAAATTGTAATATTACAAAAAGAAAATTATATTTAATAAAGTAAATCAGCGCTCTTTAACTTCCCGCGGAACGGCAGTAAAATAGGACTTTACTGTATCGTGACGAGTTCCTCGAAGGTTCTTTTCAACGACTGGGTACTGCGCGCTGACGAGAGTGCCCCGGAGTCTTCAGTGGGCTGGTCACGTGTGCTGGGCGTGGTATCGTCGGCTTCAACAGCGAGATTTCAGGCAGCAGCTTCCACACTGGAGAGTTCAGCCACTCCTTCAGTGAGCGGTGTCCTGGCGCTAGCGTGGTAGGCGTGTTGGGCGCTTTTCGTGGCGTGGATGGGGATGCTGGGTTCCCCTGGCTTTCCACCACAGGAGTTGCGGCGAACTTCGGTACTGGGAAGTCCCAACGGTTGTCAGAAGGGGGTTGTCGCCGCTGCGAAAGATAGTTAGTGAAGACTCGAAGGATCTTCTGGCGAGGACTTACCAGGATTGAGACGGTGGGGGCAGCAAAACTCAGTTTCTTCTGGAATTCGGTGTATTTGGTAGAGGTTTAGTGCGTTGGCGAGACTTTTCCTCGAATGAATCTGCTAGCGAAAACACGCCCTTTTATCTAGCTTCTCTCTCGTCGGTGGCGCTGTGGAAGGGGACAATTTTCCCCGACTTTCCAAGTTCGCTAGCATCCTCTGTCTTCTTTTTTCTCCCACACCTCGGTACGCACCAAGTACTAGAGCAGTAAGGAGAGACACGAACTGTGTCTTCTACCCTGGAAGATCCTTCGCGGTCTTTCATCTCTCTCCCACCTACGCCAGAAGATCCAATCTGGTCTTCTACTCTGCAAAATCTCTCACGGTCTTCCATTTCTCTCTCCCTCTCTCTCTTGCAAGAAGATAAATAGGTTCTTCTCTCTCGCTTAACGTGCGTGAGAGGAGGGCACGACGCGAGGATATTAGCGGCGCAGCCTACCTACCCCACCACTTCAGCTACTGGACCAGACTTGCCGCCGCCCAAGCTTCGGACGACCGGTGACCTACTGCTAGATCGGAGAGCACGAGACCCAGGCTACTTGCAGTGGCGACAACCTCCTCTGGGCAATCATTGGGACTTCCCAGTACCGAAGTTCGCCGCAGTTCCTGTAGTGGAAAAGCAAAGGAACCCAGCATCCTCCTTCAGACCACGAAAAGGACCCAACATGCTTGCCACGCCAGCGCCAGGACACCGCTCACTGGAGGAGTTGCTGAACTCTTCAGTGTGAAAGCTGCTGCCCGAAATCTCGCCGTTGAAGACGACGCCACTAGGCCCAGAACACGTGACCAGCTCACTGAAGACTCCGAGGAAACTTTCGTCAGCGCGCAGTACCCAGGTCGTTGAAGAGAACCTTCGAGGAACTCTTCGGGGACTGCTCGGACCTCGACGACAGAGGAAGGAAGAAGAAAAAAGGAGAGAAGAAGGAAAAAGATGACCCCCCCCTTTCACTTGCTGAATCCGGGCGCTAAACAGGAGCTATCTAGGTTACCTGGTTTCAGACTCAAGGACCACGAACTAGCAATCTTGCATCACACAACCCACCCACAGCAGTCACCACCTACCACCACCCTAGCTAACAATCTTGACAATTAATATTTGTTTACTTCATAAATTTTTCAAATGCATGCAATTGAATTGTAATTCTTATTATACACTTATACTTGGAATTCATAATTAATTTATAATTGGAAATTGCGTATTACATTTTTTGCAAAATAACTATATTATTTGTTTTCTTTTTGGGAATTGTTTTCTATTTACAGCATAGAATACATTTTTCGATGGCAAAAAGCGAATATACAGCGTGAGGCACATAAAGTGTTACAGAGCGATAGCACTCAAACTATTGATCATATCCAAAAGTGTATTTTTTTTTCGATAACATTATTACCGATTTTCAGACGAATTCAGCGACTTACAACACAAGTTCATTCTAGTTACGCAAAGTATGAAAATAGTCGAAAAATCGAAACACATCGGAATAATCACTTTCAAAAGATCCACTGAACTTGGTTTGGGTCTACTTACAGAAGATGCTCTAAGTGATGACCCTCGACTTTTAAGCACTTGTTAATTCGCTGATGAAAAGACCGTCTAACTTAAGCCAACATTTGTGGTGTAATTTCGATACATACTCGACGTATTCTTTCTTTCATGTCGTCAGGCGTGGTAGGTGCTACCGCCATCAAGCTTTCTTGACAAAACCCCATAAAAAGTAATCTAGTGAAGTTAGATCTGGCGAACGAGGTGGCCAAGCTACGGGGCCGTCTCGTCCTATTCACTTTTCGTTAATAATCTCATTCATCACTTGTCTTGAAGACAGAGCATAATGGGGTGGTGCACCATCGTGTTGCATCCACATGTTCATGCGAACATGCAAGGTCACGTCTTTCATTAATTGAGGCAGCATGTTTTGCAGAAAGTTTGCGTAAACTTGCCCAGTCAAGCGAGTTTCAAAAAAATATGGACCAATGACGTGATCGCCG
This sequence comes from Diplolepis rosae, assembly GCA_030998225.1. Taxonomy (NCBI): domain Eukaryota; kingdom Metazoa; phylum Arthropoda; class Insecta; order Hymenoptera; family Diplolepididae; genus Diplolepis; species Diplolepis rosae. Next base: position 25,786,476 of record JAPYXD010000723.1, on the reverse strand, counting down.
ACAATGAAGCACCAACAATTAACGGACCACGGGTGTTGAAATGGTACAGTTCTCATCCATCGAAGATTCTCATTTGCCCAATAATGCATATTATGCCTATTCACATTTCCCGTATTTGCGAAGTTAGCTTCATCAGAGAAAAGCACATGACTCAAAAATGAGACATCTGTGCGCATTTTTCTACGAATCCAATTACAGAAATTGACGCGTTTTATGAAATCATTGCCGTACAAATCCTGATGTAATGACATACGATACGGATGGAACTTGTGTTGATATAAGATTCTTAATACAGATCGCTGACTAATACCACTCTTTTTTTGCATTTTCCTGCTGCTCGCATGTGAATTTAGTGCAGTAAAAGCTGAGATAGCAGCCGCATTATTTCCATTAACAATTGGTCGACGTTTGACTCCGACTTGACCTTGACGTAGCTTCAGCGCCTCCACTGATAAAAAAAATAGGGTGGTTGAGTATGACGGCCTTCTCGAACACTGAAACTTTTGTCTGAAACATTTTTGTATATGATCAATAGTTTGAGTGCTATTGCTCTGTAACACTTTATGTGCCTCACCCTGTATAAAAAACACATGGTAAATACGATCGCCACGTGCTTTTTTGTTATTTCAGAAATATTTTTCAATTTAGCTGACTGAAGTTTACTGGAAACATCTTTTCATTATTCGTATCCAAACTTTTTCTCTATCGTTAAAATCAACTGAAATATTTCACTTACTCGAGTCGAAATCTCGGAGCAAGTTTTACGTTTTTAGGTACCGCTTACCCCTGCTTTCATACTTCTTGAAATGATTTTAACTTTTATCTTCTGCATTGCTATTATTCTTAGTTTTTATTTGTAATTGAATTGTTATTTTAATAATTCTATGCTAAAAATTGAATATATTTTTTAAATTATGTGGTTACTCGAACTATACTATATATTATATAAAATCATAATATAAATCAATTATATATACATATAATCATAAACAATTGAAATATTGTTTAAATTATAATACATATTATTGGATCTATAACTTAATTCGTGCGGTTTGCTAAGAGATGGCGTAACTTGATTATTATTCCATCGTTCCAATATTCCGAACATGCGTTGGAAAGCTACTGGTCATTGTGCGTCTTTTTCAGTATATGTCATTTATTTGAAGTGTAAACACCAATAATTTTTTTTTCACTCAAATATGTCGAACTTTGCCCCTAAAAAAGTGTTTTTGCAGGGAGTTCTTCTTCATTACTTTAATATGAAGAAAACTGCTGCCGAAAGTCATCGTATTTTGGTGGACGTTTATGGTGAACATGCTCTAGCTGAGCGAACGTGCCAAAAGTGTTTGGCATGATTTAAAAGTGGTGATTTTAGCTTGGAAGACAAAGAACGTCCTGGGCAGCCAAAAAAGTTTGAAGATGAAGAACTGGAAGCATTACTCGATGAAGATTGTTGCTAAACACAAGAAGAGCTCGCAGAATCTTTGGGAGTCACTCAAGCAGCCATTTCAAAACGTTTAAAAGCATCCGGATACATTCAAAAGTAAGGAAATTGGGTTCCACATGAACTCAAGTCGAGAGACGTTGAAAGGCGGTTTTGCATGTCAGAAATGCTGCTGGAACGCCACAAAAAGAAGTCATTTTTGCATCGGATTGTTACTGCTGACAAAAATGGATCCATTACGACAACCCCAAGCGCAAAAAATCATATGTGAAACCCGGCCAACCAGCCAAATCAACGGCAAAGCCGAATATCCATGCCACGAAGGTAATGCTCTGTATTTGGTGGGATCAGAAGGGTGTGCTGTATTATGAGCTGCTAAACCCGGGCGAAACCATCAATGGAGAACGCTACCGAACACAATTAATCCGTTTGAAGAGAGAAATAGCCGAAAAATTACTTTATATGCACAATCATATAATTTCTATAAATTGAGTATATATATTCTATATATATTTTATTATATAAATAAATTATACCTATAAAATTTATTGAAAATTCTAAAGGATTTGAAATCTTTCTGTGGAAAAAGAGACGCTTTCGACTGCGCTGGGATTCGAGCCAAGATCTTTCGATTGACGGTCGACTGCTTTGACCACTGAGCTATACACAGGCGTCCGACATCTCCTTTTCTACAAGAAGACCTCCTTATATCCGCCTAATGGCACTTCCTTGTGGCTGTAATGATTTCAAATTAATTAGTTGAGTTTGAAATTTCTACCACTACCTACATTATCGGAGGATCACTAGTCGTTTGTCAGATAGGATACGTGGCCGACAAGAGTCCTCTTAGACAATTTCAAACTCTTATACCGCAAATAAATGCAAAAAAATTCAAAATTTTGAAGAAGTGGCAGAAATTTCAAACTCAACTAATTAATTTGAAATCATTACAACCGCAGAGCAGTGCCACTAAGCAATATCAGGAGGTCTTCCTGTGGAGAAGGAGATGTTGGATGCCTGTGTAGCTCAGTGTTCAGAGATGTCGGCGGGCAATCGAAAGACCTGGACTCGAATCCCAGCCCAGTCGAAAGCGTCTTTTTTTTACACAAAAAGATTTCAAATTCTTTAAAATTTTTAATTTATTTGCATTTATTTGAGATACAAAAGTTTGGATTTGTCTATGAGGACACCTGTCGGCAACGTATCCTATCTGATACGCGACTCGTGATCTTTCGATAATGCAGGCAGTGGCAGAAATTTCAAACTCAACTAGTTAATATAACATTATTTATATTAATTATCGATATGTATAATCATATAATAATGATAATAATAATATAATAAATACTTATTTTGCAATAAATAAGAATGCAATCAAATTCGTAAATGTGGCTTGTTTTTATAGTCATTTTATTATCACGATTTTTAAATGCAATGATCATGATAAGCGTCATTATCGTTTTTTAATATGAGTAACTATCTCATCTAAAAATATTATACAAATATTATAATTTTCTAAAACTCAAAAAAATTTTGAGAAACTACAAAAGAAACAATAAAAAACTATTTATTTATTTATTAACACCAGCCAAATAATTCAAAAGGTCACGGATCAACAGTGAAGTAGGTTTTAAACTTGTTTCAGATTTCGACTCTGGTGATATTACAAAATTTTTCTTTAAGTGAACGATTGTTCATAATTATAGAAAAATTATTCGTCGAAAATATCTTTTACTTGTTTCTTATATCTATTAAAACATTTATAATAATATCATTAAAACATTTCTCAGTATTTTATGCTGCCTCTAACAAATTTTTCAGTTTTTAAATTTATTCTTACTCATTGCTTGCATGATTTTCGCTCGTATGCGAGCAATAGAATATTTTCTCCTTTTTTTAACGTTTGTATTATCTAGAGGTCTACCAGATCTAGAAGTATGAAACCGGAATTTTTTTGCGAAAGTTACACGTCTGTAGCATGAAAATGATCAAAATATATTTTATTCAAAGTAATCTCGATTGCTATTTACACATTTTTCCCACCTCTCCGGAAGGTGATGAATTCCACACCAATAAAACTGTTCGTATTTTAAATCAAACCAGTTATCCAGCCATTCTCGTACATTTTCGTACGAAGTGAAGCGTTGTTCAGCGAGAGCGTGGCCCAGTGATGCGAAGAGACGGTTATCCGACGGAGTCAAGTCTGGAGAATAAGCGGCATGCGCCAGTATTTCCCAACTGAACGTCTCGATTGTTTCCTTGACCCGTTTCGCTGTGTGTGATGGGGCATTATCGTGAAGAAAAATGACTTTGTGTTGCCTTCTTCGATAATCCGGTCGTTTTTCTTTTAATGCTCGATTTAAATCGATCATTTCCTGTTGGTAACGATTCGTGTTGACAGTTTCACCAGGTTTTAGCAGCTCATAATAGATAACGCCCTTCTGATCCCACCAAACGCACTTTTTCGATGGTTTTCCACGATCTTGGTTTCTCACATCAAAATTACCACTTTTGAATTTTTTAAACCACTCGAAACACTGTGTTTAGCCAAGAGCATGTTCACTGTAAGCTTCGACAAGCATTCGATGCGATTCTGCAGGAGTTTTCCTCAAGTGATAACAAAAAACCAGTGCTGTCCGCAAATCGTAGTTCGTAAGCACAAAACTCGACATGTTGATGCTTGTAGTAAATACACTGATATATCGAACTTGGGTTGTTGTCTACTGAAAATCTTTCTCAGCTGCTAGAGGGAGAAGATGGCGCTGCAGAAGCGATCGTACGGTCCCTAAACTGATGGTAAGCACCATCAATAGGGAAATTCCGGTTTCATACTTCTAGACCTGGTATATCATCCTTATCAAAAAAATCTCAATAAATATGACTCAGTTAGGTGTCTTTTCTCACAATGAAAAACTTTTATACAACGAACAATTTTATTGATTTTTCCATAAAAGATTTTTTATTATAACATGGATTTTTAAACAATTTTAATAGCAATAAAATTACGATTATATCTACTAGTCATGTTTGTCAGATGTGAGGAAATTATTTCTGGAAATTTATCAACGCTATATCTTTCTCTCTTTTCTTATTTTTTAAACTTATCATCTAATATCTATATAATTATCATATTACTTATACTGATATATGTCATTTCTTTTTTATATTACAAATACTCATGTTGAATATTTGCTTTATAGTCTTGATAAGGACCAAAACTGGTCGAAACGTGGACGTTTTATGAATAAACGTCTGCACAAGACTGGAAAGGCTACCTATTTTCTTCTCCAAATGAAAGGAAATTTATTGTTTTTGAATCGTTAATTGTTAATTTATATCATTAGGATAGTGCTCGGTTAAGAAGAACAGATTAGGGTTACTAATCTTAAACCGTGATGACTTCCAGCATTCATGGTTCCGACGAACGGTGTATAAGTAAAAAAAAAAAAAAAACATGCCGAAACTTTGATTTATTTTTAATTTAATAGGTACGATCAACCGTCCTGTTCCCAGAACGCATTTTTATGTTTAAAAATTAGTCGAGACGCACAATCCATGAGCGTATTGGGGACACGAGCCCAGGAGACTGTCAAGTGCAAAGAGTGCTAGTTGGATATAAGAAAACCTTCTATTAATAAATCAATTATATTGATTCAGTAAAAAAATCAGCATTGTATAAAATCACCAAGTCAGCTTGAACAGCAAGTGTAAGCGCATCTTATTCAACTTTTCTGCCAACTATCACGTTCTTCCCAATCGTCTCTTTTCTTCAGTTTTATTTTCTTGAGTTATTCCTCCCTGACTCCCACGTCCTGATCTCCCACATTCTACCTCTCTATGCCATTTTGCTCCGTTTCCACTCAAGGAAAATTCGATGCCCAGAATGGTTTCAGAGTCAGCACTTCGGTCTACCTTCTCTCAATCCAAGACCATCAACTTTTATACTCCAATACACCCACACTCTTAATTTCCTTCCTTAAATTCTAAAAATCTTAAAAAATTGTTTCTTCTTTTTTCGGTAACAACTCTGTAAGACGTCTAATATTAATTTTACTTGAAGAATGTGAATCTTATCACCTTATTTTCAGTACAATTAAATTTGGGTTAGCCTTAAGACTTGTTGAGAACCGCAAAACATTAAGCTGGGATTAGAATATGGGATAAGATAAGGGGAAGTCTCCACAGACGGAGATCTAACCTATCATTACCCACCACCGCGGATAATTCAATTTATTTCCCATATTTATGAGACGCGAACGGAGGGAACATTCCTCGTCTGCCACTATACTGGACATGAGTAGAAAATACTTGCGTGGCTGTACGAGTACATGTACGCTTGTTGCTTATTGGCATTACGTTGCACTACCTCAAGTGCAAACTAAAATATAAAACGTGTCCGTCGGTCAGAAGACTTAAAACATTTCTTGGTCCCTTCCATTAACAAGTGTCACAATAAATTAGGTGTACTCAACTCTTTCATATGAAAAAATTATTCTACAATGTTAAAAATTTCTTAAAATTTAACCACGTTTCATTTACTATAATTGATATAGTAATTAATTTAATTTTTGTTCAAGATTTATCCATTTGATTGAAAATTTATTCAGCCACGATAGTAAAATTTACAGGAAATTTGACTTTTTAGTAAATAAATAACTTATTCATAATTTGTAACGATTATTTCGTTGTTATATCAAATAACCAGATCAAATAAAGGGTGTCGCTTCAAAACTTTCGTAGCAAAAATTTTCAAACAAAAACCATTCACAGGAAAAAGCAGAATGCTATTCAGAATCGAGTTTTTTGTCCTAAACGTAAAAGAACTACTACGGTGATGAATTCAACAACTTGTACAAAAGTATTAAAACGAACCAAATTCTTGCAGCCAAAAAACTACTTTTGTTTATACAATGTCTAATAGAGTCGATGTAAAAAACCGTTTGTGATAACTGCTAATGTAGGCAGTGGTAAAAATTTCAAACTTAACCACCTAATTTGAAAATTTGCAGAACATTCAAGACATATTTTTTATATTCCTGGCATATTCTGTGCTGTACGGGACAAATTTAATACCTTCTTATATGTGATGAAAATGTAATAGTTGAATGAAAAGCTTTTGTTGTGGATCAATCTGGAAATTATTTAATCTATTGATTCAACTCTATTCGAATGATTCTCCAAACTGTAAACCGGGGTAGTATTTTGATTCCTAGAATTTGCCAGGATCATCCACGCACGTAAAAGCCCCTCATGTTATATTAATGATTCGCCGCGGATCGAATACTCCATGATAGCTACCACCATGCCACCCTCTTCTCCCACCGACTTCCTATGGACACCGAAACGTTACCCGTCACAGGAACTGATTGCGAAGCGGGTCAGAGCCACTGATTTTCAATGGATGGGACCCGAATTTAAACTATGATTACCCCGCCAGCCGTGCGCTAAGTATGGGTCTCGACGTCGACGTAATGAAGCTTTGACAAATTAGAGCCTCGAAAATTACGTGTACTTTATATCGGTCCGGCATGATTCTCTGCCGCACTAATCAATCAATTTATCTCGAAAAATTCATTTACTATTTAATTGCATCTTATAGAACTCAAATAAATATAATGCATACTGAGTGGTCGCTATTAATTCTGTGTAGATGAAATGGTAAAAAATTCATCAGTTTCGATGCCTATTTATTATTCAAATATTGCTCAGAAGAAAAGCAAAAAAATGTATAGTATATTTATTCCAATACTATGGTATGAAATCAGATGCATTTTTTATTTTATATCCCAAAATGTTCTATTATTCATATTTTAAATTATGTGAAACATTTTTAATGAGAATTTATTAGAGTTTGTTTCTATGTTACAAATGCTGAAAAATGCAAATGCAACACACATATATATATATATATATATATATATGTAAATAAATTTCCAGAAAGGGATTAATAAAAATTTAGGTAGAGAATTTAAAATATTTTATGTGCCTCCGGCGCGTAAACTCGTTTTTTTGCTACAGTTAAAAGTAGAGCAATGTTGTGTATTGCGCTACAGAGGAGTGTAATGTAAAAATTGAACTGCGCATGCGCCTATAGCCATACAGCGAAGCACAATCTTCTTATTATTCTTCGTACAGCGTTAGCACCCTACTGACAAAGCCTTGTATATTTGAACTACGTATGTGTCTATTAACATCCGCTACTACTACACAAGATCGATAAAATCAAAATGGTCAGAACTAGTCGTGAAATATCAAGTGCAATAGACGAGAATCATGATGAATACTAGATTAGATTCGAGTGTACGCATAAAAACTCGTATGCGCACCGAAGTCACATAAAATAGAGCTTTGCCTCAGCTACGCCTTGACTACGCCTTGACTACGCCTCACCTACGCCTCGATTACGCCTTGGCTTCAATCTCCTGCGATCATTGTCGCTCGTCGCGTAATAACCCTTATTATGCGCCTAGGCACATAATATACTATTAATTTATTACACCTTACAAAGAAATCTGTATATAGACAATATTCAGAATTTTTCTGTATTATTGTAGACAAAAAAAAGTATACATAGATATTGAAGTACAAAATAGAATTTAATTTCCTTTTTCATTTGAAATCATAAACAAATTTAGTAACTTGAAGAAAATTCATTTCACATTTAAAATATAATAAAATTGACTTGATTTTTTTTATTTGTACATCCTTTGATTTTTAAAATACGAGGGGCACTATTTATATTTTGAGCCTTGGCAATACTGAGTGTTCTCAGGTGCCATCTGACATTTGCACTAGAAAGTTTGACATTTTTTACTATAACCACTTTCAGAACGTTTTGTCATATGAGTGTTATTTGTGTTGTTAACAGTGACTTGAAAATTGTGTCTCAGCAAAAAAATGGAATTAATTCGTTAACATTTTCGTGCAATGATTTATTAAGACTTTCAACGTGGATTATCAAGACAAGAATGCATCGATAAACTTATTTCCACTTTTGGCGATAAAGCCCCATCCTATACCACTGTGAAACGCTAGTATTGTATAACGAGCTTAATCGTGGCCGCCATTCACTCACCGATGAATTTCGTAAAGGTCGTCCAAAACCAGTTGTTGGTCCAGAAAACATTAATTCTGTGCAAAAACAGATAATACAAGATCTTCATGTGACATACTATGAGATTGAGGCAGCCTTATTAGGAATTAGTTCCACCAGCATATATAAAGCCGTAAAAAAAATTTGTCCTCGTTGGATCCCACATAATTTGACAAAAGCTCAAAAAGATGCAAGAGACGATTGGCGCAAAAATGCTATGACACATGGTTCGAACGCATGCAAAAGTATATATAATACTTTGAAAAAAAATAAAGCCATTTTTAAATGGCAAATTCACACTCGTTGAATCCGTTGTATTTGGTTTGGAGTAATGCATATTATTTTTCATAGCGCCTCTTTGAAAATCCGATTTTCGGTACCTGTAGAGCGGGTTGAAACTACGATTTTCAACCCGCTCCACAGTTACAGCCAATCAGATTCTCAAAAGAGTTGCTATGAAAAATAGTATACATTACTCGAAACAAAACACAGAGAAAGCATTTCGTGTGATTGCAGCCCTCGTTTCACTCGGGCAGCAAACTTCACACTCATGCAATCGCTCTGTTTCGCCCCTTGTAATGTAATATACTATTTCATTGCAACTCTTTTGAGAATTTGATATTATGTCTGTAGAGCGGGTTGAAACTGTGGTTTTAACCCTACTTTTAAAGTTTCAACCCGTTTTACAGGTACAGAAAATCGGATTTTCAAAAGAGGCGCTATGAAATAGTAGATTGTTCAACAAGAGCTTTGCAGGAAATGATTTACTATTCCATAGCGCCTCTTTTGAAAATCCGATTTTTGGTACCTGTTGAGAGGTTTGAAACCGCAAAGCTCAACTCTAGGGTTGAATCTTTGAAAGTAGGGTTACAAATTGCAGTTTCAACCCGCTCTACAGTTACATCAAATCAAATTATCAAAAGAGTTGCTATGAAAAATATGCATTACTCGAAACAAAACACAACGGATTCAACGATTGTGAATGCATCCCACGCTTCGTTCGGGCAGCAAACTTCATACTTATTTCATTCGCTGTGTTTCATCTCTTGTAATGTAATATACTATTTCACACCCATGACCTTGGGGCGTCCTTAAACGCACCTCTGCAAAAACATCACAGTCAATCGGGTGGGAAAAGCAGACTTTTTTACAAAAAAAATTTGTTGACCTATTTTTGTAAGCTAATAGAAGCTGTGGAAATTGAAATAGACCAAAGTTTCAGAAAAGCTCGTGTTTCAACTTAGCGACTTGTCTGCTGAACAATTTTTAAAAAATTTAACCAGATACTCCAAAAAGGTTTAATCGAAGTGTTACTAACCAGTTTGAAGAGAACGCAACTTTATTTTTATATTTTCGGAGAACGCGTTTAATCTTAAATGACGGAATAAAATATGAGTGGAGAAACTCACGATTTATTCGGCTAGAGTGTATTTCCCAAAATTCTTTATATGGCATATTTCTAATAACTTCTAGATTCGAAATATGCAAGAACAAATAATCGATATACACCATATGACCGATATGGTGATTATTTTTACTGTAAACCTTTGTCCATGTAAAATAAGATATCAAGTCAAAAATGTGTGAAATCAAAGAAAAGGTACCAAAGAAGGTCTGTCAACTCTTGAATTTTTCTAATTATAAACAAAAGTTGTTTAAAATATATTTTTTTGTAAAATGGTACGCTGTAGGAAAAATTGGCATTAGGGTTCAAAAATGATTAAGTCGATTTAATCAGACGTTTCGGCTCAGATCGGGGCCCTCATCAGTGATATTTATTAAAATCATTCACATGGTTGGATAAATATTAAATAAGTTGAACACTTTCGCGGTTGTTGGTTTTTTCCTCTTTTTATTGAAAGGTTTTTCCGAACGACGCATACTGACCACCACAATAAATATCACTGATAAGGGCTCCGATCTGAACCGAAATGTCTGATTAAATCAACTTAATCATTTTCGGATCCTCTAAACCCAATTTTTCCGACAACGTATTATTTTATTTTATTTATATCAAGGGTCAATACAACTTACACTACTTTTAATTATATTTTTTTATAATTATGAAAATTCAAGAGTTGACAGAACTTCCTTAGTGTCCTTTCTTTGATCTCACAAATTTTTGACTTAATATCTTATTTTGCATGGAAAAAATTTTCAGACAAAAAAATTACCTTATTGATCATATGGTCTGGTTGATCCATGGCCTTAAGGATTATATCCCAGTTTCTTTGAATTAAAGAAAGTTCTGTTGATTCAAAAAAACATTTTTGAACTAAATAAATAGATTTTTTTGCATTAAATATAATTTTTTTGAATCAACAGAACTTTCATTAATTCAAAGAAATGCTTGCCTTGCCCTCTTTCCTTTAACTTGTTTTACTGAAGTAAACATTATAATTAAATCTAGGAGAACAATTTCTTTCTGATGATGTTCAGAGATTTTCGGGATCCGGCGTCTTTACTCATTGATAAATTAAGGCTACTCTTTTGTAAGTAAGAATAATAATTGAAATTTAATATAGGATTGCATAAAAAAATATAGGAAAAAGTAATGAAAATCCTTATATAATGAGAATTTTACAAAACAATGACAGCATTCTTGGTTAATTTAAATTAGTTCATTAAGTTCTTTCAAATTTTCAAGATTCTTCAACGGATATTTGATATTGAATTCCTTTTTGAAACTCTTTTTTCCAACGTACTTAGAACTCTTATAAATTTTAATCATAGTTTTTATAACCTTCTAATTTTCAGCAATTTCCCGCACTTCTGCTCTTAATAATCGAATTTCTTTTAGTATTGCATCATATCTGGAAAACATAATAGTAATAAAAAACACACATGTTTCTTTATAATTGCTATAATTAGGAGATGTCACGGAGGTTAAAAAGCAGTACAAAACGGCATTGGTTTTGGTTTAGTCTTGTAAAGTATTAAGCAAAAGCCTCTTCATATGTTCCAAATCCGAAATAAAAGTCTTATTTTGTTTATCTCTTAGTTACAAAGAACACTGTGTACTGATTCATTGAAAAAGTATTGAATTCTCTATTCAATCATTGAGACTTGATACTTAATTAGCATTTGTTTTGGAGGAATGGACTAAGTATTACATTTCGTCAATAAAATCTACTTCGGTTTGTAAAATATGCCTCAGCTGTTCTATTAGTTAGCACAACAATTTTTACATTCTCATCATGGATGAGAAGGTATTGGTATTATGTGAAAAATGACTTTCGAAATTTTCAACAAATCTTTACGTTTTGAGACCCCTTGAGTCAGAAAAAAGGATTTTTACGAAAGTGTCTGTCTGCCTGTCTGTCTGTATGTCTGTCTGTCTGTAGTAGGTCGTGTGCGGCATAAATCTCGATAGAATTATCAGATTGAATTGAGCTTTGGCACACTTTATCGGAGCCGAAAAAGTAAGAAGTTCGTTAACCAGCCACATCCAATCAAAATTGAGGGATTGAGCACTACTTTTGTGTTTTTGAAAATAAATTTTTGAAAAAATCAAAAATTCGAATACTGGTTTTTGATAGTGCTCATAAATCTCTACAAGTTATCCCAATAACATTTTTTGATTAAATCAAAATTAGAAATGTTACAGCATATTCAAATACGAAAAAAGTCAATATCAAAATTCCATTTTCCAGTTAAATTATACGAGATACGAAAAAACGTTATGATGCAATATTATTTTCTACATAAAGACCTACAAATTTGAATTGTAACATTTTTTCATAAGATGTATATTTTTTTTATAATTAAAAAAAAGACTATTGAAAATCCAAAATTCAATTTTTTAACAATAATATGTGAAATACAAAAAAACGTAAGAATACAAGGTTGTTTGTTTCAAAAAGATCTACAAATTTTGTCTGACACAGTTTTTTGATAAAACATATATTTTTCGTTTCAATTCCAAAAAATACGTTTAATATTAAAAAATTCCATTTTTTAGACAAAATATGTGAGATACCAAAAAAACGTTTATATGGAAAATTGTTTGCCTAAATGAGGTTTGCAAATTCTCATTAAGACATTTCGAGACAGGATGTATATATTATGTTTTGATTTTTAATATTAAAAAAATTCGATTTTTTTCACCAAAATATGTGAGATACGAAATAAGCGTTGTTCTGCAAAATCGTTTCCTTAAATAAAGTCTACGATTGTTTTTTCTTTTTGAGAGATTTGGAAGAAAATAAATTATTTTAATCATGTAATTTATTAAGAAGTTACTGAAATGTATACAGAAAATCGAGCGCGAAGCGCGAGCGTCATGATGAGAATGTGTTCCTTAAGGCTGATAGAGCCTTAAGTAAATTGAATCTCCTGTTTCACTTAAATTCAAAAATAAATAGAGTGACTTTGAGAAAATGTGTAATTCACATCATCTGTAATATTATTATAAAATTGGTTTGAGCTTCAGTATCAAATTATAAGAAATAAACTTAAATGTATGCGAAGAGCACAAGACCGAGCGCGAAGCGCGAGGTCCAGAAAGAACGGACATATTTAGAAATGGTGCTGCATTTTGTATTTAGTTACGTTTAGTTCAGTGTAGAAATTACACTTGGAATATTATTCACATGTGTACTTGTCTAAAGATATATTAAAATGAAAAATATTTTGGTGATCCAATACCGTTTTTGATGAAAAAAAACAGATTTTTAACTAGTTTAATTAACCCCCTACATTATGTCTCATAAAATATACTCTAATCCATATTTTTTTATTTGTTCTAGGTAAGTTCATTCATAGAATCATTCACCTTCTTCCTATAAGTAGGTAAGCAAAAATTTATGAACAGAAATAAGTATTCACTCCACGGGAAAAACAACTCAAATCAAACAACAAATCAAAATACATTTGAAACTTATCCTTTTCAAAACTTTCTTAAATTTTTCACTACTTTGCAAATAACACTTATGTAAATGTCCTGCAGTTTTGAAATTGTGAGGAAGCTGTAAAATGCTTCATCTGTTATACTTATAATTAGCTACAAATTGTCTCCTTTCGTTACACTTTTCCAAGATCTCCGATATTCTTCCAAAATCTAGTTTAAAATTAAATATAGAAAAGGGTCTTTCACAGATTTCGCTAAGAAATTTGTATGAAATGAGTGTGGCGCTACTAGAGTTGTTAAACGCCAGCGATGCTTCTTAAACGGTAAAACAAAGGAATTTGTAAAAGGATTTGTGAATTAGAGGAGTAGAAAATTAAAATTCGAGAGCGTGAAAGTCCTGCTTTGTCTTATGCGCTTTCCTCGTTTTGCGTCGGCTCATCAACCCCTCGGCACATTCGCATTTTCAAGGTCTGGGTTAAAGGGTTTGAGAAGGGACTGGTTCATGGGCTGGTGTTTTGTTGTCGGCATGACAAAAGATTTCACTGGCGCCACCAACCCTACCTTTCCTTGTGTTTCTCTCACCTATTTCAAGTGGTTTTCATTTGCATATCACCTGTTCAAAATGAACATTTCCCTATCTGACAGTAATGCTAAAAAAATGCACAGCAACCCCATGTTTGTTCATTTTCCAAATGAAAAAACTCTGCAATATCATAGGAATGTCGAGATATTATAGCCATTAATTTAGAAATAATTTTGATATAAAATAATTCAATTCAATAGAATGAAATCATTTTTGAGAAACAAAATATAAACAGAGTTGTAGAAAATTTCCTGAAGACGAAAATGAGTCATGAATAATTTTATTATTGACCAAAAATAATAATTTTGTACTAAAATCATTATAAACTATTATTGGATATAGTTTTGACCTCCGATTACTTTGGAACTACGTATATTTACGTATTTTGATGCGCTGATTACGAATAGCATAGTGAAAATTGGCGCAAATTTGAATTTAATGATGAAAACCATAAAAAACCCATAAAATAATGGTTTTTTCCATTTATTTCTGTAAATAATGTAAATAATGTAAATTTTGAAAAATATTTCAAATAAAAATTGTAGAGCATAAAAAAATACATCTTTTGTGTTCAGTACATTTTTTTCTCTAAAACCATTTATATACTGGTAATAACCGGTTTCTGCATCCAAAGAACAACAATGCTACAGTATTTAGTCATGCCCCCCCCCCCTCCCCCTTTCAACACACGATGAAGGAAGCAGAATAGTAACCTTAAAGTATTCTGTACCTGCTCCACCCTGTTACAACTTCTAAACTTTGTCTATCTTTTTCTGGAAAACTATCACCTGTACGATAAAAATTAATACAATATAAAATGTGCACCTTGATGATATCTACAACTTTTATTTGAAATATTTTTCAAAATTTCCATTATTTACGAAAATAAATGGAAAAAAACATGATTTTATGGGTTTTTTTTATGGTTTTCATCATTAAATTCAAATTTGCGCCAATTTTCACTATGATATTCGTAATCAGCGCATTAAAAAACGTAAGTATACGTAGTTCCAAAGAAAACGGAGGTCAGACCTTTTCGGAACTACAACCGATTTTACAAATCAATATAAATATTTCATTTATTTTGTGTTTGAAATTTTGTTACTGATGATTTCTAAAGAAATATGGCCCTGTTTTAATTATTTATTACTTTTTACCATTTGTTGATTATTGAAATTGATATTATACAATGTTTTATTTATCCAGGAAAGATTATGAGGTTTAGATATTTTTGCAAAATTTATAGACACGAACCAATCGTTTTGTCTTTAACACTAAAATTAGAGTTTAATTGGAAAATTGAAACTTAAAATCCTTGACAATCCACTAGCTTTATCAAATTATTAATTCCTGATTTCTGCGGAGAATTATGAACTTATCAATGTCAAGAATCCTATATAGAACAGACGATAATTCTTTAATGCGGTAATGACTATGATACGTGGCTCGGTAAGTATTTTATCGAAACACACGTTCTCATTGCAATAGACCAGCGTCATTCCCAGAAACTTCCCTTTAATAATTTATTAGCGAGATAGCGGGGGAGTCCCCTGATTGTGTCGTGTAGCCTGTCTCCAGCAGAGTATATCGAAACACCACGGGTGGTTTTTGACGTGATCCTACAACTTCTGTTTGGTAGCAGTTATTAATTCTATACTAAATGCCAAAATCAATCAATTATTTACAACGCTATTACTATCCTCTATCTGCCAAAGATTCACGCCAGGGAAATAATAATAATAATCTGCAGAGTATAAACTTCCTTTATGACTCTGTTAAAATTTTTGTACTAAATTTAATATAATAGTATATGAAGTCATTTATATATTCAGAATATGAAATATGATATACACAATTATGAAAAATAATATATGTCAAACTGTCGATATAATAAAAAGTGCTTGCAAATTAGGATGAGTATAATTTTTTTTAAACTGTGATATAAATAATTTATGAACAATTAACGTACATTATTATTTATAAGCTATAAGCTAAATTTACTACAAAAACCATTGAAAAATGACATAAAATAAAATTATTTTAATTTATTATTTATTGTATATTAAATTTAATACGCGAGTTTATTAATACACGAATAATGAACGTAAGATATATTTAATAGAAAATTTTATATAGAATTTAAGAATATTTTTTACGCTGGAATTTTTTTCATTGAACAAAATCGATTTGTCGAATTTATAAAGTATTTTATTGACTTATCCAAATAAATCTAATAAAAATTTGAAATTTATTACATTCAGAGAAAACTTCTGTTCACAATAAAGAAATCGTTTGTTCACCCTTTTCTTCTTGGTTCGAAATGAAAATTCGTTTATATCCCAAAAAATATGTTTCACTGGATCAATTAAATAATTTTGTTGGACGAACCAAACATTTTGTTGTTCGTATGACAAAAAATACTACAGATGAACCAAAAATTTTGAATAATTGATTTCTCAATAAATGAATAATAACTATATTTTATTTTTAAACAAGTAATAATTCTACACTGCGAAAAAAAAAGTTTTAATTCAAGTTGAATAATCGGCTAACTTCAAGTTCTAAAATAAACAAGACTTTTAGAAAAGGATAGACTTATACGCTTGTACAGTGAGTGGCTAAATTTATGCCGAAATCGTCAGTTGGACGTAATACATTGAAGATTTTTTTTCTGCGTATCTGGCATCATGAAATATTTAATAATATGTAACAGAGATCGAAGACAAACAGAAAAAGTTAAGTCATACGCATACGTTTTCATGAAAGCAAGTTCTGCCCTTTCGTAAGTAAGAGTATTGCGGACGTGTGCAGAATCATCAATAACACCATCAGGAGATTTGTTTAATTACTTAATTGCGTTCCTTGAGGCTTCACGATGTTACGAACTTAAAGTGAACTTCGTGCACTCACGTACGCATTAAAGATGTCGTAACCCTTAGGCCAGAATATTAAAAAGCACGTTATCTATGTACGTCCACAAGACTTATATCGAATTGACTTCGCTCACATCTACTTGCACATTTACATATGCAATAATTATATATCTATTACAAAAAAACATTTTTTAAGTTCTTCAGCATTTAAATTTTTTGAATATTATTCTAAAAGAATAGTGATTTCACAGAAAAAAGTCATAGATTTCTTATGTCTTAATTTCTTTCTTTTGGTTTAAATTTAGCCGCTCACTGTATAAACGCATAAGTCTGTCCTTTTCTAACAGTCTATTTTTTGTTACATCTTGAAGTTAGACGATTATTAGACTTAAATAGAAACTTTTTTTAAAAGTGTTGATCCAGCTATTTCGGTTTATGAAATACACAGAAAAAAAGTTTTTAAATGTATTACGCAATAAAGGACCGAAAGATTTAATTTTCCTTATTTATAAGTTATGCGTAAATTTACGCGGATATTTGAGGCAGATAGGAAAGTGACATGAATCAATCATAACAGTATTTGCCATTAAGCGGTAACACCACTTTAGCGGCCAAAAAAAGGCCTAATTTCAAGATTAATGTTTCTGAAATATAACAAAGGGAATAGAAAATTTTTTTAATGGATTTCTTTAGCATACATTTGTCTATAGAAAAAAATATTTTTCTTACTATTTCCATACAAAATAGCGACGAGAGAGCTAATCTCCACAATTACCTTTTTAAAAAGTAGCAAAAGTATCGAACCGTTTCCCCATGAAAAATATATAAAAAAAAGTTGAAATCGGATCGGAAATTCCGTACGTCGTTCCTTGTAAAATGTAATTGTGAAACTAAATGCAAAAATTCAACTTGATTCATGCAACCGTTTTGAAGCAATCAGTTCGCTACTATTGAAAAAATTCGTTACTAGAAAAACGCGTTCAAAGTTCCACAAACGTTTAAATCCTTGAAATTCTTGTTTACTTCCAACTAGCGATGTCTGCATCTTGTTTTTGTGATTTCAAAGCATTCTTTAAGCCAAAATAAAAAATTCCGGGTTTTTTGAAAATTCTAGAGTGGTGTTACTCCTTAAAAAAAAACATAAATAACAAAAAGAGCGTCTCATAAACTCATCACATCCCTGGGCTCTGGAGAACATGGCGCCTATAGCATGCCGAGTTTTCCACTGGTTTTCTTAGTGACATCATAGGTTAACCAAGAGAGGTAGAATCTAGACCTCAGTGCTAGAAACAAGTATCGCGAACTTCTTTTTTCAAGCTAAACGACATGTAGTATTTGCTGTTCCCTTTACCACAGAAATGTGCAAGGACTCTTCACCCGGAAGAAACCCTAAAGAAACAGTGGGCGTTGTTATGTATGCTTTTGTAATACTTCTGTACACGAAGGTCTAAGCGTGGGCCAGTGCAGATCTTATTGTCTTCTCGTAACGACTACACATTCGGTCTTCACTGTATTTACTGATAGGTGTGTGCTCTTACACCACTGCCTTACTATCCTTAGGGCCTCTTGAGTCCACTGTATTAACACCTCAAGATGTATTTCCCGGAGCAAGATGACAATGTCATCAGCATGCGCCTGTGTGTAATAGCCCTCTTTTTTTAGGTTGCAGATGAGTCTGTCGACAACCAGACACTTCATTAGTGGGAATAGTACACCTCCCTCTTGACTTTTACCGTAGACCGAACACTTCGCGCTGATTCCCTCAGTCACCACGAGGTTCCTGTAGCACATCATTCCTCCCAACTAACCCCCAACATCTTGCTTGGCGCACTACCTCAAAAAAAAAGATATAAGACATATTGGTCTAAAGTTCGTAGCCTGAACAGAACTTGCTGGCCGTGGTTTTAGTATTAATATCACCTTGGTTATCGTCCATGCTTTCGGCGTGTTCCCCAACACTAGACATGCTCTCAACACCTTAGTGAAGTAAATTATCAAAGCCCCTTGTTCTTTCTGTAAGAAGGCCAGATATATGACATCCGCTTTTAAAGGTTCAAAGATTATGACGGACTTTTCTGGGAGACCACTTTTGCAGCGAGCTCGTAATCCCCGTGTTTCCGCTCGGACTATATTGGTGGCGTCTTTACTATCCTTCGCTTTAAGCCTCTCCCACTTTTTTCATGATACTCCCTCAAAGCCTTTTTGTAGACTTCGTCCCTTGATGGGTCCCTGGAGAATACTGTGGTGTTCCGGATTTAGAGGCGTCAGGATGGCCCGTGAGCCCTCTGAAGGTTTGGTAATCTACGTCATCATCATATGAAACAACTCAAGGTCCGCCACGTCCACGACCTTCAGCCAATTTTCCTCCCATGGATGAAGCGCTGACACGGTCCTGGTAATCCAATCCCATAACTGTTCATCCGCATCCTCTACAATCATTTCGCCCCCTTTCAGATAAGTATCATTGAACCAGGGAATAACTCAATCCTGAATGTCATCTATAACCTTCTCGTCGATTACACTCACGAGCCCTAGCTGTCATTATGATCCTACGAGTAGCTAGAAAACGACGAGGTTCATCCATACAGAACCCCGTATGCAGGGATACGGCTAATTAGTATGTGATTTCGTCTAGCCTTCCATAGCCACATCCCACACCTCTGCGTCTGAGTGCCTAAAAAGGGGCACATACTTCCATGTGATCACCCCTTGCACCACCACGCGAATTTAGTAACCCTAGTCCATTTCATCCATCGACATGATTGGCACATCTTGATGTCCAGGAAGTTAGCACCGCCATTTTGTTTTTTGAAAAAAACAAAAGTTGTGCTGAATTGTGCTAGGCTTGTGCTAGATTGTGCCGCAAAAGATTTAAAAAAAAAATGAAAATTGGGGCCATAATTTTGAAAAAAACTATTTTTTTACAAGCACCGCCATTTTGTTTTTTCGAAAAAGTAAAAGTTGTGCTGAATTGTGCTAGGCGAGTACAATAAATCTCTTCCTTATCAATTATCTCTCAGACGCATCCTTTTCAAAATAAATACATATTTGTCAATTTCAAAATTTTTTCAAACATTTAATTTAAAAAAATGCGAATTTCGAAAAAAGAAAAAATGTGCTGAGTTGTGCTAGGCGAGCACAATAAATCTCTCTGTTATCAATTATCTCTAAGACGTATCCTCCTCAAAAAATATTCTTCTCAAATAGTTCTAAAAATAAGTCCAAATACATTTTATTCTGAAATTTAAATTCATAAAACTATGGTACTTCAAAGTATTCGAATAATTTTTGTAAATCTCATTTTCAACAGTTTCAAGAGTCCTGTTGAGAGTTCTTTATTCAACTTGAATAGTTCTACAAATAAGTCTAAACACATTTTGTTGTAAAATCGAAGTTCAAGAAACTATGACACTTCAACGTTTTCAAAAATCTCGGTTTTGAGATTTTCAAGAGTTCTGTTTAGAGTTCTCTATTCCAGAAATCTTTAATAAACTTCTCATTGGAAGTTTTTTCAACTCTAAAGTTTCATTGATACTTTTTCTCGGCGAACTAAAGAAACATGTTTACCGACCGGGCTCAATTTGCCATTCAATATTGTATTATTAGACAAATGGGGAATTTCAGGTTTTTGATGACATTGCCGACATCATTAGAACTAGGGTGACCATAATTGATTTTCGAAAAGTAGGACAAAAAGGTTTAAAAAAATGAGGACAAAGTAGGACAGAAAAGTTTGAAAAAGAGGACAAAGTAGGATAGAAAAGTTTGAAAAGCGAACAAAGTAGGACAGAAAACACTGAAAAAAATGGTTAGTGAAACTGACTACTTCGGTTTGTAAAATATGCCTCAGCTATTTTATTAGTTGGCACAACAATTTCTTTTGTTGGTGTTACTATCTCAATTGTTATCACAAGAACTTGGGTAGTAACACCAACAAAAAAAATTGTTGTGCTAACTAATAAAATAGCTGAGGCATATTTTACAAACCAAAAGTAGTTGGTTTTACTAACCATTTTTTTCAGTGAAGTTTGAAAATGAGGACAAGATAGGACAGAAAAGTGACTATTTTATTAAATGTTATCAACGCTTAACATCCTATATTTTTATTTCTGAACCTTGTTGCATTTTAATAAATAATCTATTGAGTTGAAAGATTATTTTTGAGTTGTTGAGGCTTGCCAATTGACGAAGAAATCGTTAGATGGCATTGAATGATAAAATTTTGTACAAGAAAAGATCCAAAAGTTGATTAAAAAATAAAAATTTATTTTTTGAAAAATCCGGACAAAAACCTGGACAAAGTCAAAAATCCTGTAGGACAACTCACACAAGCCCTAAAATGAGGGCATGTCCGGGGAAATCCGGACGGATGGTCACCCTAACTAGACCATACACTGTGTGCATGCCAAATTTAAATCAAATAAACAACATTTGTCCAACTTAGGACGATTTATATTTTTCATAGCGCCTCCTTTGAAAATCCGATTTTCCGTACCTGTAGAGCGGGTTGAAACAGGGACTTTCAACCCTAGGGTTGAAATTTTGAAATTGACAAATATGTATTTATTTTTAAAAGGATGCGTCTGAGAGATAATCGATAAGGGAGAGATTTATTGTGCTCGCCTAGCACAATTCAGCACAACTTTTAGTTTTTCGAAAAAACAAAATGTCGGTGCTTGTACAAAATTTTTTTTTTCAAAATTATGGCCCCAGTTTTAATTTTTTTTAAAAATCGTTTGCGGCACAATCTAGCACAAGCCTAGCACAACTCAGCACAACTTTTGTTTTTTCAAAAAAACAAAATGGCGGTGCTGGTAAAAAAATCGTTTTTTCAAAATTTTAGCCCTAATTTTTATGTTTTTTTAAAATCGTTTACAGAACAATTCAGCACAAACCTAGCACAATTGAGCACAACTTTTGTTTTTTTGAAAAAACAAAATGGCGGTGCTAACTTCCTGGACATCACATCTTGACTTGGGGCATGAGGGCTTGTTCCCTCGATACAACAATGCACTTCACCAATATCCATTTGAGGAACCACTTTTAAATCCAGGTCCCGCAGGCGCAGGCCCCTCAGCTAAGCACACTTGAAAGGCATTGCTAACAGTCGTATATACCTAACAGTCCCATCGGAATCTTCCCCCTTCCGACAATTGCATCGGAACCAGCGTCCATAGTCACATGAAGACCCCGGGTTATAATCGGTTTTCGTCACTTGTTCAGTAGAATTAAGACTTTATTCTTGTGGATTATTTCCTAAATGAGAAAAAAGCCTTCAGTAATTTAATAAATTGATATGACCCACTGAAAGTCACTAACACAGAAATTGTTCCTTTTTGAATTGTCGTGTCATTTTTTGTACGCTTTAGAAAATAATTGGATAATGTAGATTGTGGCTGATTTTACGTAACTCGAATGTGTATAATTGCAAAGCCATAATTCTTGAATATTAAATTCCCAAATTACAACTAATGATTACAAAATTCTCTTGATTTTTAGCTTGAATAACTCCACTGCTTATAGTATATTATGTGCCTAGGCGCATAATGAGGGTTATTACGCGACGAGCGACAATGCTCGCAGGAGATCGAAGCCAAGGCGTAGTCGAGGCGTAGGTAAGGCGTAGGTGAGGCGTAGCCGATGCGTAGTCGAGTCGTAGCTGAGGCAAAGCCGAGACTCAGCCGAGACAAAGCCGAGACCAAGCCGAGGCGCGATCAGTCCTGCAAGCATTTTAAGCGAGTCTCATAATTACCCGAATTGTGTGCATTGGCACATGTTCTATTTTATGTGAGTTCGGTGCGGATACGAGTTTTTGTGCGTACACTCGAATCTAATCTAGTAAAGGGTTTCCCAATAAGGGTGATATGTTTTGAAATTGAAAAAAAACACTGAATATTCATTCGGAATTGATCGAAATATTTTTTATTATATTGGATATTCTATGCCATTTATGATTTAAACAATATATCGGCCAAATGTCCCCCGAGACTTGAGCCAAAAATGCGCCTCATCAGAAAAGATGATTTTTTGATGAAAATTGGGATCATTTTCAATTGATTCCAGAGCCCAATCCGCGAACTCCCGACGCAAACGATGGTCATTAGGCTTCAGTTCTTGGGCCAGAATCATCTTATAGGGATGCAGGCCAAGATCCAATCGCAAAATACGCCAGGTAGTCATCCTGGACAGGCCCAATTCCTGAGATCGGCGTGGCACGGACAATTCACGGTTTTCCTCGATACTGGCCTGTACGGCGACTATATTCTGTGTAGAACGTGCGGTACGCATACGATTGTTAGGCTTAGTATCCAATAGAGTAAATTCACTCTCCAACTTATCGATTATTCGACGAATTGAGAGCGCGGATGGAGCAGAATGACGACCATATTTTGCACGATATGCTCTTTGAACACCGACAAAACTTCTCGAATTTTGATAAAATAATTGGACAATTTCCAAACGTTGTGGAAGCGTGAAACTACTCATGATTAAATGGCAAACCTTACTGATGACAACTGACAGCAGACGTCAAAAATTTCAGTTCAAATTAGCCCGATAGGGACATTCAAAATCATATCACTCCTATTGGGAAACCCTTTATTCATCATGATTCTCGTCCATTGCACTTGATATTTCGCGACTAGTTCCGGCCATTTTGATTTTCTCGATCTTGTGTATTAGCTACAGTTGAGAGTAGCGTAATGTTGTGTATTACGATACAAAGGAATGTAATGTAAAAATTGAACTGCGCATGTGCCTATAACCATACAGCGGAGCGTAGTCTTCTTCTTCTTATTCTTCTTCTCCTTCGTACTGTGTTGGCACCGTACTGACAAAGCCTTGTACATTTGAACTGCGCATGCTCTATTACAATACGCTACTACTACACAAGATCGAGAAAATCAAAATGACCGGAACTAGTCGCGAAATATCAAGTGTAATGAATGAGAATTCTGGCTCCGGTGTTGTAGTTGTCCTCCAGTGACGATTGTCGTCCGCTCGCCCTAGGTTTGGGCGATGCGTTCAAAGATTTCGGCTCGCTCAACGATTTCAATACGTTCAGTGATCCCAATGCTTTCAACGATCTTAATGCGTTCAAAGATCTTAGTGCGTTCAATGATCTCAAACGCGTTCCATGATCTTAAATGAGTTCAATGATCTCAAATGCGTTCAACGATCTCAATGCGTTCAATGGTTTAGTTTCGGGTCCGTGGATTCGGTCCCACACGTCAGAAGTCCGTGATGCGACCCAAAGGGCATCAACGAAAACTGAGCTGGGAGGGAACCAGGGCCCCGCTGGGGGTGAAGCTGCGTCGTCTGGTGGTGAGGCTGCTGATGGCTACTGCTGAGGTACCTTTGGCTGCTACTGAGGTTGCTGATGAAGCTGCTGATGGCTGCGGTTGAGGTAGCTTGGCTACTGCTGAGGCTTCTTGGCTACTCCCGGGGCTGCTGATGGTTACTGCTGAAGCTGCTTGGCTGGTGGTGAACTGCGTCGGTTGGTGCGGGAGCTGCGTCCGAGGTGATGAAGGCGTTCAAGGTTTCGTTTGCGTTTAAGGTTTCGATTGCGTTCAAGGTTTCAAGTGCGTTCAAGGCTTCAAGTGCGTTCAAGGCTTCAAGTGCGTTCAAAATATGTTCGTTCGAAGTTCAGTTCGTTTAAAGATGTTTGATTCTTTCGTCCTAAGAAGGACGGGTGTATATTAAATTTGTCCTTAAAAGGACAGTTGGTATTATTATAAGTTGAACAAAATATAGAATAATCTTGCCCTCAAAAGGGCAGTTGAGGTTGTTAAATCAATAACTGCTCGTTCCAGGTTTAATGCCAGCTTTTATTCATTCACAAGTCGAGAATAAATATCGTTGCGTAGAAGGGAGAACGTGGCAAGTCATCGAGATTCGCACTGTAGAATCGATGAGCAGCGGAGGAGTCGATGTGGAGTCGACGGAGTCCCAAGAGGTAGTGACTTCTGTGTTTTTTTTTTTTTTGTTGATGAGTCGGGGAGGGGAGATCTTCAAAAGACACCCAAAGATGGGTAGTGTCGGATTCGCTTAATGCGCCTACCGACTAAAACCCCTCCCCGTTGGTTGCCAACCCAAGGGTTATAAACCAGGAGGTTAAACGGATGGAGAAGGTGGTCCAAGCAAATAAGCTGCAAGGACACTCGCGCTTGAAGCGAAACACGATAAGAATTGAAGGCAGACTATTGCGGGGGAGCGAGAAGGCACGACCTTCTGAAAAGGTCGGAGGATTTACTCGTGTAGTTTGCAAGTACATTGATGCTGGGATTCGGGTGGTTAGCCACTGAGGAGCGAAGGTTTGCAGCGAGAGATTGGGCTGCTTCAGTGATGGAGAGAAGTTTGGTTTCTGCCAGGATTTGCTTGTTGCGTATGTAGTAGGGGATGTTCAAAGCAGAACGGAGAAGGTGCATATAAGTGCCTTGGAGCTTTGACAGGAGATTTGGGGTGGCAGAGCCCCAGATTGGGATCGCATAGGTGCAAATGCTCCTAATTATGAACCTGGGAGGCGTGCGCATGCGGCGAGAGAAAAAGACTGCTTCGGATTTAGTCTTGTTGATCTCAAACCTCCACTTGGAGTACCAATCAAGGATAATTCGAGTAAATCTGTTTATGCGAGAGGAGCAGTGATTTATAACTTTGGAAGTTTGAAGGAAGCAGACGTCGTCGGCATACTGAGCAGTTAGAATTTTTTCATTGACAGGAATGTCGTGACAATACACATTGAAGAGAGAAGGAGAGAGTTTGGACACCTGGTGAACACCAGAAGTGATGGATTGAGGTTCCGATAGGGATTTGCCAACACGAGTTCTGAAGCTTCTGTTCGAGAGATAGGATTCAATCAGGCCTATTAGGTAGGCTGTCAAAAGCCTGCTTACAGTCCAGAAGAAGCATGGATGTGTGTTTACCCTTGTTGAGATTGTCAGGAATGTATTCAGAGACACGCAGAACTTGATGGGCTGCACCATGACGCTTTCGGAAACCGTGCTGGAAGTTGGGTAATATATTGTTTAGCGAGACAAATTCGTCGAATCGAGTGAGTATGATGTTTTCAGCTACTTTGCTAAGAATGCAGAGTAGACTGATGGGACGGTAGCTGGAGGCTGAGCTCAGAGGTTTTCCTGGTTTTGGAAGAAAGATAACAGTGGCCTCCTTCCAAGCAGAAGGGAAATATTTTAGCCGCATCATTGCATTAACAATGTTGCAGATAGCCACGACATGCTTGCGGGGGAGAATTTTTAGGACACCGCTAGCAATGGTATAGTTGCCGGGGGCTTTTCTGTTATGGAGAGAGCGGATGGTGTCAGAGATTTCTCTGGGAGAGGTTGGAGGAAAAACTTTATCTGTCGCAGTGAAGTCCTGAACAGTTTTTGAGACATGGTCATGAAAGGAGGTGAATTGGTCGAGATTAGGAAAGAGGGAACATTGGTCCTTAAAGGAGTCTGCGAAGATTTTTGCTTTATCCTCATCGAGAGAGAAGGATTGGCCATCTTTGACAAGGGATGGGAGATGAGGTTGTCTGTTTCGAAGAGATTTTATGACTTTCCAGCACCTTCTGGGATTTTGTTCAGCTTCAGCAATGTAGGTTTCGAAGTGAGATTTATTTGCAGTCTGAAGAGCATATTTGAGTTCTTTTTGGATGGAATTGAGGTGGTGACGAAGCCCGGGATTTCGGTAAGATTTCCATTGTTTTCTGGCTTGGTTTTTCTTATGAATAAGATGACGGGTGGCGGAAGAGAGCTTGACTTTGGGTGAAGAAGAGGTTTTGGTTATGGTGGCGAGTTTGATGGAGTGTTGGATATCTTTCGTCAGGGCTTCGACTGCTGCGTCGATATCTGATGCAGATAAGATTTGGCAGCATTTGAAAGAGGAAGTTTCCAGTGTGTATTTGAGGTGAAGATAGTTTATTTTGGGTACCATTGGTGGAGAGAGCACAGGGCTACCTGTTAATTCCAGGAGTACTGGGTTATGGTCGGAGCTAAGTTCCGGTAGAGAGCATGCATCTTTGTCCGTAACAATATTTTTTGTTATAAAGACATCAAGAATATCGGGTTGAAATTTCGGAGAGCCAGGGAAGTGGGTGGGTTCGCTGGGTGCTTCAATGGTAAGGTTGTGTCGGATGATAGTTCGCAGGAGAGCATTACCCTTGGGATTGTTTTTGAGGCAACCCCAGGATTTATTCTTAGCGTTGAGGTCACCAGCAACTATAGTGGGAGTGTTTGGGTCGAAGAAGTCCGGTATTTCCGAGAGGTCGTTGATATGTGGTGGAGAGTAAAGAGAGAAAATGCGGAGCGGGCCAGAATCGAAAGAGATTTCGACACCCGTTACATTACAGGAAGATGAGTCAGTGTTTATAGCCTTTTGGCAGAGGGTGTTACGAACAAGGAGTGCCACTCCGCCACCTCTTGATGAAGCATGATCATTTCTGTATACCGAAAAGTTAGGGATATAAAATTTATCTTTAGGTTTTAGGTGAGTCTCGGTTATGCAGACAACGTCAATAGCTTTCTCGTTAAGAAGAAGGGTGAGTTCAAGTCGTTTGGGTGCAGAAATGCCATTGGCATTCCAGGTAAGTATGGTCAGTTTGTTTTTATGAGTGTTTTGCGTTTGAGAGTTGGAGGGCAGCTGTGAAGATGGGGAGGAATTCGCGAAAAAGCTGCTGAAGTTGTGGATTATGTGAGGGGTCAGGGATAGGAGAGAATTGACCTTGATTAAGAGTTTGTGGTCGGGGGTTGGGGGAAACTGCGCTGGCGTAGGATCGTTGCGGCTTGGAAAGGTTGGAGACGTTCTGTGGACTAGGTAGAGTAGGAGAGGGTGTAGAGGGTTGCCTGCATGGTGCAGAGGGGGTGTGGGACCCTGAAGTGGATTGGGTATTTGAACGTTGGTGATTAAAATGGGACTTGGAGCCTGGCTTTTGGGGAACCTTGGGGCATCCGCGGTATGTGGCGCGGTGTGGGCCTTTGCAGTTGAAGCAGGAAGGGGTGGTATCCTTTTGGTCCTTAAGGGAACAGGCGGTGGTGGCATGGCTGCGCGCACAGAAGGCGCAGTTCCAAGGTGCGTGACAGTAATTTGCCGTGTGGAAGAACTTAAGGCAACGAAGACACTGAGGGATCATGTGGGATTTGCGCTTAGCTTCAACCTTGACGCTGAGTTCAGCTATAGTATAACGTCGAATATGGATTTTGCAGTAGGGGCAGACGGGTCAAGATAGACGACAATGAGGGGCCAGATCTTATCGCCTTTTTTCATGCGGTGAATGCTTTTTACCGACGGGATTTTCATTTGAAGTTCTTTGAGGATAGATTCGTCAAGAAGGGATTCGCTGACACCTCGAATGACAACGATGAGGTCTTTGTCCTGATGAAGTTGGTTAGTGGTGTAAGTAATATCGTGTTTTTCCAAATTTGTTGTGATGGCACGGAAGCTATCAACGGTTTTAGGGTAGACGAGAATGGCGTCAGTAGTATTTTTTGCTGAGCGGATAGGGATATCAGCTTTCAAAAGGGCCTGGTGTATTTTTGGCCACAGGTCTTTGCGGAGGATTCGGATTGGTGGGGGGCTCCGTTCTTTGGGTACGGGTTGATCTTCGTCAGAAGAGGTGGAGAAGATAGAGTCGTCATCTTCTGAGTGTGTGGGGATGGATGATTTGGTGGTGCTGTAAGAGCGCTTGCGTTTGGACCGTCTAGATTTTATGGTTTTAAAGTCCTCGATGTTTATGTTATTCTCTGATGGAGAGTCAAAAGAGGTTCCAGTTTGTTCAGTATCCATGCTGGTGCCATTGGATTTTGAGGGGGGCGAAGCCCGAGAGAGGAGGGCAGTTTCGTAGGAGTTGAGGATTTTGCGAATATCGGATATGGAGGTGGTAAGCTGAGTGAGGGAGAGAGAGTCTGGGTGCGGAAAGCAGACAGGTGTTAGCTGAGTGGGAGGTTGGGTAGCCGCAGTGGAAGGAGAGGAAACTGTGATGTCCATGGTGCGTGGCTTTAGGGATACGATTCAGGAAATCCAGTGAAGGGAGGGGGCAGCACTGCAATCCTCCCCTCCCAAAAGCAGGGCTCGAGAGCCGACAGCTAGTAAGGGGAGAGTGAGGACCGAGCTGAAGGAGAAGTTGGTAGCAGCGTAGTGTACTTAAGGTAAAGATGGTGTGAAACACGTTTTTATGTGTAAACTTCTGGACAGAGCGCCGGAAGTGGATGATGGTGTGAATGATCTGATGAGGGCGAGCGAGAATAGGTTGTGAGAATAGATTGAGAGAAAACCTAGTCCAACGGTGGGCTGTACTCGAGAGTACAAGTCCGAATGTGACTTTTGTGCTTGGCGGGGGTCTACTTATTCACTCCTGAGCATGGTAGCGCGCACCAATCAGAAGCGTTGCCAGGGCTTGGGTCTCGTGCTCTGACGTGATTGGTCGAAAGGCTGGAGAGCGCGCACCAATCAGAGGCGTGGAAGGGACCCTCGGAAAAACCCGAGCGTCATTCAGACGAGTTGGGGTTTGGGAACTGTGCTTTGACGTGATTGGTCGAGAGCTCGAAAGGTCCCGCACCAATGAGAAGCGTTGAAAAATCTCCTGGAGGACTAGCACGTTATTAAGACGCGTTGAGTCTTGGGGACTATGCTTCACTGTGATTGGTCGAGAGTTGAAAGGCTCCGCACCAATGAGAAGCTTTCAAAGATGTCCTGGAAAACCGCGCGCACCAATCAGAAACGCTAGAGCAACAGTTCTGATCGGTTTTCCACCCGTCTCTGTCTCTCTCTCAGAATTGCGTATATCAATTCTCCCCCTCTTCGGATAGATCCTTTCTGCATCCTCGTTTTTTCTGTGAATTTAATACACTAGTCGTTTTCTCATCTTTCATCTTGGTGTGAGTGACGCTAATGACGCCTCATCCGAGAGGCATATGGTCGCGCGTCTCTGTATGTCGCCGGCCGGCGTATTCGAAGGTCGTAGCGCCCCCTGGCGTTACGCGCTAACCCGTCTAACTGGTCCCAGGGTTCTGGGTTCTGTGTTTCGGCTGAAAAATCTGTCGGGCTGGTGTCCATTTTGGGCACCGTGTTTGTTGCTAGTGGTAGTTGGAGGTGCTTGGCTTCCAGTGATGGAGGAGTCGCCTCGTGTACTGGGAGGTGACTCTTGATACGTGGGTGAGCCTGTGCGGCCGCACCCGTGGACCCTACGTCGGGAGTAGATCCATGTTCTGCGAGACGCGCCTGTTCGACGGCGTGCGCTACCTCTCCTGCCTCGCCTGAACGGCGTGTCTCTTCGGCGGCTTCCTGTTCCTGGGCCTCCTCGGCCACTGTGGAGTCGATGTCTTCCTCTCTCGCGACATCGTCTATCTCAGCATCTTCTTGGCGAACCCCCCCCTGGGGCTTCATCGTCACCCTGCCTGGGTGCGGCTGGTACTTCGAGAGGTTGTGCGGCGAGTACCAGTTGTGTTTTGTGGAGTTTGTGAGGTCGATCGTATTTCTGGACCCAGAAAACGTCGGCTGAGGCTACGCCGATGACCTGGTGTGGCCCTGTGCGCTTCGGTGCAAGGCCTGCGTTGTACCTTTCAGCTTTGTTAGACAGTCGGTGGTTTGCAGCGTAGACCCAGTCAACGGTATCTACGGGCTGCAGGGCCCATTCTCCTGGTCGGAGAATTTCGCGACCCATGAGCAGGTAGCTGGGAGTGTATCCTGTTGCTGCGTTTCTTCTTCTGCGAAGCCCGAACAACAGCTCCGGAAATTGTTCGTCCCAAATTCGCCGGTTTCCTGCGGTTAGGCGCAATCGCAACCCCTTCTTCACTTCTTGGTTGCGGCGTTCGGTTGGATTTGCCCGTAGGTGATACTCTGGGGTTGTCCAGAGTGCGCATTCCCATCTTTGTGCAGCCTCCGTCCATGTGGTGCTCGTAAACTGACTTCCGTTGTCACTGAACAGGTGGCGTGGGTATCGCAAAAGGACAAAACACCTCGTCTTCGAGTGTTCTGATGAGAGTCGGTGCGTGGGAGTTTCGTAGTGGGAACGACTCGATCCACCGAGTGAACATGTCGGTAACGACGAGTATGAAGCGATTTCCTCGCTTTGTGGGAGGGTATGTGCCCATAAGATCAACGGCCAGTGTCTCCCAGGCGGTGCGCGTTGTGCGAGGGCGTTGTCCGTCCGTATGCCTCCCGTGTAGGGGTTTTGTGCAGATGCACAGGTGGCACCTTGTCACGTATCTTTTCATTTCGCGGCTCATTCCAGGCCAGATAAAGTGCTCCTGGATAGCGCGAGTTGTCTCTTCTGCTCCGGGGTGTTCGGCGAGTGGTACGTCGTGGTAGTCCCATATGACTCTCTGTCGGAGAGTTGTGGGGACACGCAGCTGCCAGTGTTGGTCATCGGGGCTGCGTTTCCAAAGGCCGCGCTCGCCATACATATTGTTTTCGACAAACTCTTCGTCTTGTTGATTAGCTGGTCCGTGCTGTCGTATTTCAGACCATTGCAGGATCATGCTGCTGATCTCGGGGTCTATTCGTTGTGCGGCCGAGATCTCCTCTGTAAGAGTTGAGAACTGGTATAGTGGAATGGACTGGAGCAGTGGGTGCCTCCCTCCTAGGTGGCACCATACGTTCAAGGTCGGGTTCCACAGATGTCGGCTCTCCTGGATCCGGCTGACGAGATAGTGCGTCTGGCAGCTCGTTGTCTTTGCCGGGACAATGCTCTATTGTAAAGCTGAGCTCGTTCAGGAATATGTGCCAACGATTCAGCTTAGCACGCGAGTCTTTCATTTGCCGCAGCCATGTCAGCGTCTTGCTGTCTGTGCGGAGGATGAAGGGCTGATCTTCCAGGTAGGGGCGGTACTTCTTGATCGCCCAGATGACCGCTAGACACTCCTGTTCATTGCAGTGGTAGCGGGTCTCTGTTTTAGAAAATTTGGCGCTGGCGTAGGATATGATCCGTCGGTTTCCACTGGGCCCTATCTGCATGAGCACGGCTCCCATGCCGACCGCGCTGGCGTCTGTCTGGAGTACAAACGGGAGATCTGGATCGGGTCGACTAAGTTGGCTCGGGTTGCGGATAGCCTCCTTCAGAACTTCGAAGGCATGGTTGATTTGCGGAGTCCATTTAAAAGCCACCGTGGGTGAGGCGAGAGTAGTTAGTGGCGCGGCGAGTTCGGAATACTTAGGGATGTATTCCATCAGCCAGTTGCAGGTACCAATAAACGATTGCAGCTGTTTCCGGTTTTTTGGTGGCTCTGCGTTCAGAATTGCTTCGACGTGACGTGGTTGGGCATGGTTACCGCCCGTGGTAACCACGTGCCCAAGAAACTCCAAATCGGTCCTTCCGAAATGGCACTTCTGTGGGGAGCAAGTGAGTCCGTAAGTGTGGAGCCTCTTGAGGATGAGCCCGACGTGGCGGATGTGGCTGTCCCAGTCGCTAGAGTAGACGATGATGTCATCAAGGTACGCCATGCAGAATTCGCCGCAGTGACCCGCCAAGACGTGGCGCATCAGGTTCTGGAAGGTTCCGGGTGCATTCTTGAGGCTGAATGGCATCACCCGGAATTGATACTGCCCGCCCGAGGGTGCAGAGAAGGCGGTGTATTTCTTTGCGTCGGCTGCCATGGGTATTTGCCAATACCCGCTCTTGAGATCCAAGGTGGTGAATACTTTGGCCTTTCTCAGATCCTTTAGTATATCGTGGATGCGGGGTAGACATTGAGGTGCGTTGACGGTCTGGTCGTTGAGCCGGCGGAAGTCGATACAGAAGCGGTGCTCGCCGTTTTGTTTGGTGGCGATGGTGATCGCTGATTTCCAAGGTGAGGTCGTTGGCTCGATGATGCCGTCTGCCAGCATCTCGCGTAGTTGTTCGTCGATGTACTTCCTCTTGTGCATCGACTGGCGGCGCGGCGGTTCTCGGAAGGGATGTGGATCCAATATTTGAATGTCGAGTTCCACCGCTAAGGTTTGGCGTAGTCGTCCACTCTGGTGAAACACGGAAGCGTAGGTTTCCAAGGTCTTCCAAAGACGTCCCTCAAGCTCTGGTGGTATTGTGGGTGGCAACTCCAGCTCCAGTTGGTCCTTCGGAGTGCTCTGCAGATCTGGCATTGGGACCAGATAGATGCGCTGTCGGTCGTTGGCACCGAGGTATAAAGAGTCGGTGCGGTGTTTGTGGTGGACGTCGTGCTGCTTCAGCCATGTACGTCCGAGCGTG
Source organism: Diplolepis rosae (assembly GCA_030998225.1). Lineage (NCBI taxonomy): Eukaryota > Metazoa > Arthropoda > Insecta > Hymenoptera > Diplolepididae > Diplolepis > Diplolepis rosae. The sequence goes on along the minus strand of JAPYXD010000723.1, from coordinate 25,753,457 downwards.
AGTTCGGCGCGGAGTTCGTCGCTTACGTGGAAGTATCCTGAGTATTCTCCGTCGCCGATCCTGGGAGTGAGATATACGATTCCTTTGAGCCTCAGGGAAGTTCCTTGTCCAGCCAGGAGTGCAGAAGATGGTCCTCTTTTCGTCGGCAGTGAGTAGTGAATATTGGACGAAGTTGTCCGAGGCGCATGAGTCTATTTCAGCCACGACCTCGCGGTTTCCGAGGCGAACGGGGGTTCGTGGCAGGTCCTGACTCGAGGAGTAGATGGAGTTTAGTTCTATGGTTTCGCTGGTCGGGCGGGGGCGGTCGGAGCGTCTGCAGCGGCCGCCCGGCTGCGCCAGTTTCCCGAAGCCGTGTTTCTGCGGGCTGCGAGAACAGGGCAGTCTCGGTGGTAATGGAAACCAGGGCAGTTTTCGCACGGCGGTCCTTCCTTTCGTCTCTCTGCTTCATTTTGGAGTGGTGGGGTTGGTTTCTGTCTCTGCTCCTCCTTTCTTTGTTCTCGGTGGGATTGTTCTTTAGCCTCATCGGCCTCTGCGTCGACGGCGCGGTCGAAAAGTTCTCCAAAGGTTTTGGAGAGGCGGCGCGAATTACGCGGCGAATGGATGGCCGCAGGGACTCTAGCAGGATTGCGGTGGTTTCTTCCTCTGGGGCAACCGGTATGAGACGTTGCGTCAACAGGTATTTTTGTTGTAGAAATACCGCAGTGGATTCCTTCTCATTTTGCTTTCTAGAATAAAGCTGCGCGTGCAGGCGCATGAGAGAGCTTGTATTCGCGAAGCGGTGTATCATGACCTCGCGAAACTTTTTCCAGGTCAGTGAGAGGGATTTGTACACCTCCCACCATTTTCCGGCAGCATCTTTGAGTGCTCCGCCGGCTAGTCGTGTCCACTGTGACGATTCCATTGCCGATTGAGCAAAATTTTCCTCACAGTCTCTGAGGAAGGTGTGTGGGTCCTCGTGATCCAGACCGGAAAATGTTGGCAATGGTGGTGGTGGAGCTCTGATGGCTCTGATGATGGCTGTCCAATCAGCCAGAGTAGCTCCTCCAAATTGCGCGGGTGGTGCGGCTTGGTGTGGTGGTGCGGCGTGTACGTTAGCCACGGGTTGTGGGGCAGATCCTGGTTGTCGTTGTCTCTGCTCGAGACGGGGATCATCAGTCCTTCCTGCTGCCGTTTGGTCGTCCATGCCGTCGGCTGTCTGCTCAGAGGGCTGTCTGAACATATGTGGCAGTTGGCGAAATGCGACATAAGCCGTACCTTGGCGCTGGGTAGCGGGTGTGGATGCGCTACGCCGTCCTAGCATCAAAGATCAAAGATCTTAGTGCGTTCAAAGATCTTAGTGCGTTCAATGATCTTAAATGCGTTCAATAATCTTAAATGCGTTCAACGATCTCAATGCGTTCAATGGTTTAGTTTCGGGTCCGTGGATTTGGTCCCACACGTCAGAAGTCCGTGATGCGACCCGAAGGGCATCAACGAAAACTGAGCTGGGAGGGAACCAGGGCCCCGCTGGGGGTGAAGCTGCGTCGTCTGGTGGTGAGGCTGCTGATGGCTACTGCTGAGGTAGCTTTGGCTGCTACAAGTGCGTTCAAAAGATGTTCGTTCAAAGTTCAGTTCGTTCAAAGATGTTTGATTCTTTCGTCCTAAGAAGGACGGGTGTATATTAAATTTGTACTTAAAAGGACAATTGGTATTATTATAAGTTGAACAAAATATAGAATAATCTTGCCCTCAAAAGGGCAGTTGAGGTTGTTAGATCAATAACTGCTCGTTCAAGGTTTAATGCCAGCTTTTATTCATTCATAAGTCGAGAATAAATATCGTTGCGTAGAAGAGAACGTGGTAAGTTATCGAGATTCGCAATGTAGAATCGATGAGCAGCGGAGGAGTCGATGTCGAGCCGACTGAGTCCCAAGAGGTAGTGACTTCTGTGCTTGGCGGCGGTCTACTTATTCACTCCTGGGCTTGGTAGCGCGCACCAATCAGAAGCGTTGCCAGGGCTTGGGTCCCGTGCTCTGACGTGATTGGTCGAAAGGCTGTAGAGCGCGCTCCAATCAGAAGCGTGGAAGGGATCCTGGGAAAAACCCGAGTGTCATTCAGGCGAGTTGGGGTTTGGGGTCTGTGCTTTGACGTGAATGGTCGAGAGCTCGAAAGGTCCCGCACCAATGAGAAGCGTTGAAAGGTCTGCTAGACGACGTGAACGTTATTAAGATGTCTTTGCAGCTTGGGAACTATGCTTCGATGTGATTGGTCAAGAGCTTGAAAGGTCCCGCACCAATGAGAAGCGTTGAAAAATCTCCTAGAAGACTAGCACGTTATTAAGACGCGTTGAGACTTGGGGACTATGCTTCACTGTGATTGGTCGATAACTGAAAAGGTCCCACACAAAATGAGAAGCGTTGCAGGTCTTCCACGCGTCATTTAGAAGTGTTGAAGCTTGGGGACCGTGCTGCGATGTGATTGGTCGAGAACTGAAAAGGTCCCGCACCAATGAGAAGCGTTGTAGGTCTCTTTGTAAAACTTATGTATTATTAAGACATGTTGAGTCTTGGGGACTATGCTTCACTGTGATTGGTCGAGAACTAGAAAGGTCCCGCACCAACGAGAAGCGCTAAAATGTGTCTTGGGAAAACCTATGCGTTATTAAGACACGTTGAGGCTTGGGGACTATGCTTCACTGTGATTGGTCGAGAGTTGAAAGGCTTCGCACCAATGAGAAGCTTTGAAAGATGTCCTGGAAAACCGCGCGCACCAATCAGAAACGCTAGAGCAACAGTTCTGATCGGTTTTCCACCCGTCTCTGTCTCTCTCTCAGAATTGCCACATATCCACTCCACTCACGATATCATGAGTTAATTTTGTTACATGATTAATATGATATATCTAATAATAGTAATGCTGATAGTACTTAAATAATAATAATGGTAATAATAAAGTTAAAAAAGGTAATAATAATGATAATAGTAATAGAATCTCTAACATAAGACTAATATGGTAATACATTACAAAATAGAAATGAAAATAATAAAACAAGAAAAATGATGATTTAGGAAGGATTGTCCTGACGAGAGACGAAGGTTTAGCAATCCCACCAATTAGCTTTCCATTAAAACATTAAAGCTTTCTTCATCTGTCGTCTTATATGCCCCTGGCGTATATCAGCATTTATATTGATTTTTCATGAATTACAAAATATTCATTTTTATTTACCATTTTTATATTGTAATGCATTAGAAATAAAAAAATTTGTAGTAGTATCAAGAGAAGTATTGCAAATTAAGCTAAATTATGTTGATCAAGCGTTTTAAGATTAACATAATGATAGTAACGAGTGATGGTTTACTAAGAATACTTATAAGACCGTACAAAAAACTTTCTTGTTACTTATCATGAAGAAATGATTTGGCCTGTAGTTCTTTAACAATGTACACAAGTAAATGGGTTTCAATTATCATAATCATCAGTGTAAGCATGTCTCACTTCATGTTAATTTTACTTAAAAATAATAACATTTATTGACAATGTAACGCACACATAATGAAGAATGTAATTTATTTGTATTTTCTGTCAGCACTAATCAGGGTATCATGATGATCTCTGAAATTAGAAAGTTTAATGTTTAGAAAATTTATTCGAATTTCTTGTCCTTCAACCTGAAATTAGAAATATATTACTAGCAATTACGTGTTATCATTGGTTAAATTATTTTTTATTCAATTGAAAAGAGAAATTATTCACCAACGTCGATCTAATTTTTTTATTAGCCAGAAGATACATCTAATGACTTTTCAGTGTTCACGGATAGCAAAAATGTGATGATTTAGTACAGAGGATAATTTGAAAAAATGTGATCCAAGCGCAAATTAACTTTACCAGCACGCCCCCAACCTAGTGAACACTCGCGGAGTCGGCAACACGTGTGAATTAATCACTGAAGGGTGCGTTCGTTCTGTCGATCATGCGCGCATCTGCATGTGTATGTGTGAATGATACATGTGTATTTCGGCCTGCGTATAATAACAGGTTGCCAACGTGACCATCTATCCCCCCTTCATGGTCCTCATACCATGATGCGCATGCACTAATTGTGAATCTCTTGGTATGTCATATTTTTTCTTTAAAAAAGCTATAAAGCTGTTCCTGTGCCCCTCTCCAACATCACATATAGCTTTTTGTTTACAACTCATGGCTCTTAACCCAATATTATTAATTTTAGCTGAATGAATTCACATTAAACAAAAACTTCGATTATTTCATTGACATGCACAAAAAGAATTAACTGTAAAAATGTAAAGTTTTCTAACAATTTTGCATATGAAATTTTGCATTTCAGATGGAGAACTTTATTTTCCAATATAATCAGAAATTTTCCTATTATTAGTATTATTAAACGAAGATATTAGAAAAATTTATCAAAACTGTTTTTGGAAAACTGACCATTTATGTATTTATTGCGCCCCAAAAATGTTTGGAGAACTTGAAATAAAATATTTGCAGTATAGTTTTGTGGACAACATTAGTGTATTCTGGAAATGTAATTGATGATATTGGGCTCGTCGCAGAAGTAATTGTCGATTTTTTCATACAAATTAAAGACATTTTTTTTAATACAAGGAATGAACTTTAATCAAGGATATATTTTCCATTTTGATCAATGACTTCTTGCGATCTTTCTGGTAACGTTATGATTCCACGCTCATAAAACTTGTGGTTCATTTTCCTAAATAATGAAAAACTTCCAGTTATATTGAAAAAAAAATTTTCCTCCGTAATTTGTAAACTATGCTCTGATTGATACTCGTCTCAATTTCGCTATGAAAACAACCACAAAGAAATTGAACTATAATGACGATCCCCATAGAGACATTAGGGTACACCATGGCAGAATGCTTTGTCGTGATCGCAACCCCTAATCGTTTCAGAGTAAATATCCCCACCAGCGCAAATAGAATGCCTATAAATAATAGTGGCCACCCCCGGTGTTGTGATTGCATTACCTACTCGAGATGTGAATTCATTATCGCACAATGAATTCTCTTCATATATACATACTAACATTCAACGAAGGGCTGGGGAGTCACAGGAATAGTGAGGGACGGGACGGGGGAGATCTCTCTCAACTAGAAGGATAGGGGATTCTGCGGCAGATTAAATCTCCGCTGGTTAGCGTTTGATTAAACTTGGGATTGAGACCGATGTTAATACCCGGTTTGCGCTCGATTGCATGCCGTCGAAATTGACAGTGCTACCACCGTGACAACGCCATAAAAGTAATGCAACCCAACACGCTTAACGTAGAACTTTAGCACGCTCGTAAATGAAAAGACGCGGATAAAAGTCTCTACAACCTCGGTGATTATCGCGTCTTCTTTTACCACACACTATGCACTATAGCATAGTATTTATTAAAAAGATGTCGATTTATTAAAAATGTTGATAGTTCTTTATCTTAATGACAATCTTGACGTGAAAATTTGATCGATAATTTAATATTCTCTAACGAAGAAGCATTTTCAAATTAGCAAAAGTTGATAGTCTTTTGTTCACGTTTTTGAAAAAGAATGTAAAAATTATTTCTAATTGGTACCATGTAATTTGATATATCCTTGAGAACTAATTGAAAATAAAAAGATTACTATTTTGTTTCTTCCAAGGCTAAAAACTATATTTTTTAATATCTCAGAAGATAAATCTTAATAGCTATGATTATAGGTTTCAATACTCAAGAAGGTGAATTCCATAGTTGCCTGCAGAATGTCAATTTCGAAATCTAATATAATTATCACATTAGTGATGCCGTTCGAGACGAGATAAAACGAGAAACTCTTATTTCCGTCTCGGATATTTCTCGTTCTTTTACTCCCTTTTCTCGTTTGGTCTTGTCTCATTTTTCCTCATCTCGTTTTCTTCTTTCTCGTTCTCGTCTCAATTTTTCAAGTATTACGTGCCAGATGTGTACTAACAAAGCAGATGTCCTACGTAAGTGTTTTGCTTAAAACATTAACGTTGTTTAATACGTTTTTAGAAAGAAATTATTAAAACATATTACAGTTCTTTATTTATCAGCATTTAATTTCATACCAAACACGACAATGTTTGGATTTCCCCCATAAATACAACTTTAACTCTCTTGAAATATATTTTTTCCTTATTCAATACAAATATTTCCTGTTATGAAAAAAATCTGCCCTCTTCACGTGCACATTCTTAACGCTCGCAAATTTAAGCGCGCGATTCAGTCGTCGCACTTCACGTTCGATCTTACGTTCATTCCATATACATTCAAGTTTATTTCTTGTAATTTGATACTGAAACTCAAGTCAATTTTATAATATCTCAAAGTTTAGTTTATTGAAATATTTGAGAGAAAATAAATCATTTTAATCATGTCATTTCTTAGAAAGTTACAGAAATGTATACACACGGAGAAAATTCATTTGTGAAAATTTAATCAAAAGTTGAGTAAAGCTGGGACATAGTGGCTTTTGGTGAAAGTTTAAAATTGTTTGCGTATTCATTCAATAAGAAATTATAAAGTTTAATCAACTGTTGTTGACTTAACTATAAAACAGTTGATTAAACTTTATAATTCGTTGTTGAATAAATACGTAAAAAAAATAAAACTTTCACCAAAAGCCACTATGTCCCAGCTTTGCTCAACTTTTGATTAAATTTTCGCAAATGAATTTTCTCCGTGCAGAAAATCGAGCGCGAAGCTCGAGTACTATGATAAAAATGAGTTCCTTAAGGTAGAAAGAGCCTTGAGTAAATTGAATTTCTGATTTCATTTGAAATCAAAAACAACTTTAGTAACTTTGAGAAAATGTAATTTTTATATTTACAATATTAAAAATTGATATCTGGCAAGGAATTTTTCAAATAAACGGGACTAGAACGAGAAAGGACAAAACGAGACGAGAAATACCGAGACAGCAAGTATGTCTCATTCTCGTCTCGTTTCACTCCTCGGTATTTCTCGTTCGGCGACATCACTACATCACACGTACACTGCTAGAAATTTTTTGCCGTAAATTCCCGGAACACAGAACTAAAGTTTAGTGCATTTACTATTCTAAACAGAAGAAAAATTGATATATTCAATTTTTAGATCTGGATAATATATTTTAGTCTAATATCGTTTCAAAATGAGGTAAACTGGGTTTACGCATCAGAAATTAATGTAGTGGTTTTCAGGCAGCAAATTTAACATTTTCGTTTGAATAAATGTAATATATGGTCTACTAACTGTAAATAAAGCCTACGAGAATTTCAAATTCACTATATTGAAGTTTTCTAACGGGTGCAAAACAAATGAAAGAATGAGGGAGTTCGGTGCTGAAAAGAGGAGAGAGATTTCAGTGGAACCGTGAATACAAATATTATTATAATTGTACCTTATTTATATGTTTACTTATTCAAGTATACAATGATACATTATTTGTAATCGCAAGCTTGAATTAAAAATATGATAATCGCGTTTGGATTCGAACCCTCTAACCTACCTACATCTACATAACTAAACGCATTCCTAAACCCTAAAGCCTCTCGGCTATTCTCGCTTGCCATATTCCGAAAGAAATCTCGCTTATAAACCATTATTGACTTTGATAGACTTGTGTCGAGTCTACGAAGCCAATTGGAAAACGCCGTAACTGTAATTAACAATATTATAAGCATGAAAATTCGGGAAAACTTATTCAGTTATTCTTTCAATTGTAATGGATGTTTCTCGAACTTTTCTTCGACAAGTATTAATATTTTAAAATTAATAATTTTCTTTTCTTTTTACTAAATGAATTTGTCAAATTTTGAACGCTTTAAAATTCTTTATTCAAATTTGAGGTTCGAGAATGAAAAGATTTCAAATTTTCAGTCCATAAAAATTAATTTAATCAATAAGCAATTTTATAAATTTTATGAAATTAATTTCCAAATATAGACAGTTCTAATATATTCAATTTAAAATTTCTGATTATTTTATCTTATAAATTATTAGGCCTCTTGAATTCAAAATTTTATTGAAGAGACAGTGCATTGTACACTTTTAATTCCTTTTGAAGTTTCTAAAATTTAGTTTTAGAAATTTCGGATTAAAACTTTGAACATTTACTGTCTGTAAAATCAAATTTCAATTAAAAAATCTTCAAACTTGAGTGTTAAACTTTATGAAATATCACAATCATATAAACAAAATACTTCATATACGCGCGGTGTGTGCGGATCTCTCATTTTTTGCAACTGTCGACAAAATTTTATAAGTCGAGGTGTCCGAATTCATTAATTTCTCTTCATTTAAATTATCTTTAATAAGAAATATAAAACTTTGTTCAAAATAATATATAATCTGATAAACTTTATTTTATAAATGTACAAAATTATTTTTTAAATCCTCTTTCAAATTCCTCGACTATCCATTCAAACTCCAGAGAAACTTTTTCAAATATTGTTAAACCTCTGTTAGAGAAGATCGCTTATTTATTAAAATAAATTTTATATAAGAATTAGGCGACTTTTTTTCTGCAACCATTTTCTAAAAGTTAGTCGATTTTATTCCACATCTCATAATTTTTTCCGTGTACCATCACATTGTGGGGTTAAAAATATTGAAAATTTTTTAAAAATGTAAGTTTTAAATATATATTCGAAAATACTAATTAGGCAAGAATAAGATAGTGAAAATATATTTTAAAGTGACATGCTTGATAACATGTCTAGTATTATATTGACCCAAATTCATAGAATTTTTGTTAATTTCTTGCTATTTTGGCATAGGGTCAGTTTCATCTTATTTTATTTGATTTAAAATGTCACTATTAGATGTAAAAATGCGCAAAAAGAAAGAAAGGCAAAAGTTTCGGCCACATATGGGGTCCCTCTTCTGTGCCATAACTTCAAAGATTGATTCAAAATTTCTGTAGAACATTAGAATATAGGAAATAATTAAATTAAGAATTATCATAGAATTCAAAAACTTATCTCATAGTTTGCAATTCAAAATGAAGTAGTCCAGTATGCAGCATCATGAATTGAAAAAATCTGCCCGCTTTGCGGGCACATTCTCATCGCACGCTTCGCGCTCCGATCTTTCTGGACCTCGCGCTTCGCGCTCGGTCTTGTGCTCTTCGCATACATTTAAGTTTGTTTCTTATAATTTAATACTGAAGCTCAAACCAATTTTATAATATTAAAGATGATGTGAATTACTCATTTTCTCAAATTCACTACATTTCTTTTTCAGTTTAAGTGAAACAGGAAATTCAATTTACTTAAGGCTCTATCGGCCTTAAGGAACACATTCTCATCATGACACTCGCGCTTCGCGCTCGATTTTCTGTATACATTTCAGTAACTTTTTAATAAATTATATGATTAAAATAATTTATTTTCTTCCAAATCTCTCAAAAAGAAAAAATAATCGTAGACTTTATTTAAGGTAGTACGATCACGAAAATTAGACCTCAGGCTAAAATAGATAATTTCAAATAGATAATCCTTTCAAGAATAGCAATATTATTTTTGAAGGGCTAATTTGAAAGAGAAAAGATTATTTTTCATGAAAAAAATTTGAAACACAAAAAAATAATGTTATTAATAAATTTAATTTTTGCCCAAACTTATTTTCTTATCGCTTCGAGCCAAATTTTTAAAAATGATGCGATTATAATAAATCACGGTTCATTTTTTTAGGAAAAAGATTCTCTACAACTTGACCGTTTCCGATTTTTGAAGATGAATTCTTTAATGGCTTTGATTATAAAAAAACAATTTTTCAAAACAAAATTTTTATAAACAAATTGCTGTATTTGATAATAATTAATTCAATTTCAAAAATAGGAAACGGTCAAGTTGTAGAGAATCTTTTTACTAAAAAAATGAACCATAATTTATTAGAATCGCATCATTTTCAAAAATTTGACTCGAAGCGATAAGAAAATAAAATTGGGCAAAAGTAAAATTTATTAATAACATTATTTTTTTGTGTTTCAAATTTTTTTCATGAAAAATAATCTTTTCTCATTCAAATTGGCCCTTCAATAATAATGTTGCTATTCTTGAAAGCAAAATTATCTATTTTTGTCTGAGGTCTAATTTTCGTGATCGTACTACCTTAAGGAAACGAATATTAAAAATCAAAACATAAAATATACATCCTGTCGAGAAATTTCTTAATAAGAATGTGTAGACCTCATTTAGGCAAATAATTTTTCATTTGAACTTTTTTTATGTATCTCATATATTTTATCTAAAAAATGGAATTATTGAATTTTAATCGTATTTTTTGGAATTAAAACGAAAAATATATGTTTTTTCATAAACTGTGTAAGACAAAACTTGTAGATATTCTTGAAACGAACAACTTTGTATTCTTACGTTTTTTTCGTATTTCACATATTATTGTTAAAAAATTGAATTTTGGATTTTCAATAGTTTTTTTTGGAATTAAAAAGAAAAATATGCATCTTATGAAAAAATGTTATTATTCAAATTTGTAGGACTTTATGTATTCAATAATATTGCATCATAACGTTATTTCGTATCTCGTATAATTTAACTGGAAAATGGAATTTTGATATTGACTTTTTTCGAATTTGAATATGCTGTAACATTTCTAATTTTGATTTAATCAAAAAACGTTATGAAGATAATTTTTAGAGATTTATGAGCACTATCTAAAACCAGTATTAAAATTTTTGATTTTTTCAAAAAATTATTTTCAAAAACACAAAAGTAGTGCTCAATCCCTCAATTTTGATTGGATGTGGCTGGTTAACGAACTTGTCCTTACTTTTACGATTCCGATAAAGTGTACCAAAGCTCAATTCAATCTGATAATTCTATCGAGAGTTATGCTGCACACGACCTACAGACAGACAGACAGACAGACAGACAGACAGACAGACAGACAGACAGACAGACACTTTCGTAAAAACCCTTTTTTCGGACTCAGGGGGTCTCAAAACGTAAAGATTTGATGAAATTTTCGAAAGTCATTTTTCACATAAAACCAATACCTTCTCATCCATGATGAGAATGTAAAAATATTTAGAGTTCACTGTGAATAAAAAACCGGATAAATGAAAAAACATAAAAAATTTTGCACACGAACCGACCGGAATTTTTTAGAAAATTTTATTATTAAAGAAGGATACCAAATTGGTTATCAATGGCAAAACGCGAACATAGTTTATATTTTTCAAAACTTTGCGGTGAAGACTTTGTTACCGGAGTCTCTCCACAGAATGATCTGAACTGTTTTAAAAACCGACTCGAGACATATGGCTTTGCTGACCAAAAACTTTTTTTTTTATTGGGAGTGCAGAGTGAGTTATGTAACGAAAACGATGTGAGCCATTATTTCTTTTATTATTTAACACCTTTATCTAATAAATATAGTAATGAAATTAAAAAAATCTGCCCGCTTTTGCACATTCTCATCGCGCGCTTAGCGCGCAGCTCGCAAGTTTGAGCGCGCCTAGGGCACGCGATTTGATCGTCGCGCTTCGCGCTCGGTCTTGTGCTCTTCGCATACATTTAAGTTTATTTCTTATGATTTAATACTAAAGCTCAAACCAATTTTATAATATTAAAGATGATGTAAATTACTCATTTTCTCAAATTCACTAAATTTCTTTTTCAGTTCAAGTGAAACAGGAAATTCAATTTACTTAAGGCTCTATCGGCCTTAAGCAACACATTCTCATCATGACACTTGCGCTTCGCGCTCTATTTTCTGTATACATTTCAGTAACTTTTTAATAAATTACATGATTAAAATAATTTATTTTCTTCCAAATATCTAAAAGAGGAAAAAAAATCGTAGACTTTATTTGAGGAAACGATTTTGCAGAGCAACGCTTATTTCGTATCTCACATATTTTGGTGAAAAAAATCGAATTTTTTTTATTATTAAAAATCAAAACATAAAATATACATCCTGTCCCAAAATGTCTTAATGAGAATTTGTAGACTTCATTTAGGCAAATAATTTCTCATCTAAACGTTTTTTATGTATCTCATATATTTTGTCTAAAAAATGGAATTCTTGAATTTCAACCGTATTTTTTGGAATTGAAACAAAAAATATATGTTTTTTCATAAACTGTGTGAGACAAAACTTGTAGATCTTTTTGAAACGAACAACTTTGTATTCTTACGTTTTTTCGTATTTCACATATTATTGTTAAAAAATTGAATTTTGGATTTTCAATAGTTTTTTTTTTAATTATAAAAAAAAATATACATCTTATGAAAAAATGTTACAATTCAAATTTGTAGGTCTTTATGCAGAAAATAATATTGCATCATAACGTTTTTTCGTATCTCGTATAATTTAACTGGAAAATGGAATTTTGATATTGACATTTTTCAAGTTTTAATATGCTGTAACATTTCTAATTTTGATTCAATCAAAAAATGTTATATGGATAATTTGTAGAGATTTATGAGCACTATCAAAAACCAGTATTAAAACTTTTGATTTTTTCAAAAAGTTATTTTCAAAAACACAAAAGTAGTGCTCAATCCCTCAATTATGATTGGATGTGGCTGGTTAACGAACTTATCCTTTCTTTTTTGGCTCCGATGAAGTGTGCCAAAGCTCAATTCAATCTGATAATTCTATCGTGAGTTATGCCGCACACGACCTACTACAGACAGACAGACAGACACTTTCGTAAAAACCATTTTTTCTGACTCAGGGGGTCTCAAAACGTAAAGATTTGATAAAAATTTCAAAAGTCATTTTTCACATAAAACCAATACCTTCTCATCCATGATGAGAATGTAAAAAAATGTGCCAAAATGTGAAAGGTTTCTTATTCATCCTAGACTTCTAGTCGATGCATTTGAAATGAAGTTCGGAATCGAAGATCCCGCATGATGGCAAAGGAGAGTAATTACGCGTTTGCGCTCGTTGCGGGAGGAGAATGCCACCTCCATGACTCCCGGTAGTAATTATCGAATCCCTTCTTTTTCCCTGACCCTTTCTTCCATATCTCTCCTCGCTTCACGAAGCTTCACGGTGTATTATTATTCGGTGTACCAACCATCTAGTCGCAAGAACATCGCAAAGGAACAGGCCACGTATCCCGCAGCATCCGGATGGTCCGGATCAGAAGCTGTTCTGACGGGGAGATTACTAGAATTAAGCAACCCTTGCACCGATCCAACTGCAGACTAAAGGCGATCCTACACGGATAGAGAAGATGTACAACGTCCACATATACACTTAACTAGATATGCACAAGATAAAAAATTATTGCAGGTGATGGCTATCATCCTGTAATTATTATAGTTCACACTGGATTCCAATGAAATGTAAATTATCACTGGCCAACAAACATCTTTAAAATATACTTTTTGTTTGTTTCTCCGAGCGTACCTACTTTTCGGAACAAAACTAAAATTAGAAAACAAAATTGTTCCTTTCGAAAAGATCTACAAATAAGCTTTCAACTATTTTGTCATGAGTCATATTTTTTGTTTATCATAATTTTCATATCCCCGTATATTTATTTACCCTAATTTATATTAAATCTCATTTCTTTTCTTTTTAATTGATATTTATCATAGAAATTTTTGTTCTAATTGTCATGTTGCATTAATGTGGTTTTTGTCTGAATGAATATGTGTGAAAATTTCCACTTATCCAAATTACACTGAAAGAAATTCATCGTGAATACAGACAATTTTCTGGGCATATTAGCAAAAGAGTTTGACTGACTCAGATACAGCTAAACTGTATGGGTGTTTCATAAAAACAGTTATAGTTGAAGGGATATTACTGCACCAGTAATATATTTTCAATACACAAATCCAAACTGATATGGCTGCAGCAGATGAAACATGGTTATGGTTCCTTTAGCCAAACTCTGTTTTGGAAAATCAGCTCAACTTCAAGCAGACACTTGTCTGCTAGTGATGCGTAGTATTTTCAGAGGTTAGGGATAAGGAAACTATTATATCAGTGGTTGATCTTAATATTTTAAAACTATCAAATAACTAATTTCCTAGATCTATATATGAATTATTATTAAGTGTACAAGTTTGCTTTCGCCGTTTTTCGATAGATGGCTGCAGCGGTAATTGCTAGTCAAAATCGACAGATCAAAACTGTCACACAGTAAGCGGCAAAGTTGTACACCTTATATAAAATTTATAAATCTACAAAAAATAAATTAAATCGATGCCGGCAACACCATACATATACATCCTTGAAACAATAGTATATTACATTACAAGTGGCGAAACAGAGCGATTGCATGAGTGTGAAGTTTGCTGCCCGAGTGAAACGAGGGCTGCAATCACACGAAATGCTTTCGCTGTGTTTTGTTCCGAGTAATGTATACTATTTTTCATAACAGTCGATGGATAATACAATCAGAAGGACATTTATGAAAGTTTCCTGAGCTGATAGCTAATTTAAAGACATGTCATTAGCTCAACTAGTATTTGTTATTTTCTTATTCATACTTATTAACACACAAAATAATATAACTGAAGTAAGAAGATTTTCTTTCTAATTTGCATAGAAATTCTCTAACAAACTCGATAAGGTAGAAACACAATACCATTTCTTTCAGTGTACATTATCATTTGACATAAATTTCATAACCACTTAAGCTAATATTCACAGAAAAAATAGTGTCATGTTAACCTGAAGTTTGGTGTTGTATTTACTTAGAGTCTAGTACAGAATATATAATCATTACTAGAATCCGGCGTTATATCAATCGAGTCCTACACCGAAAAAAATCTCTTACTTGTTTCGTATGAGGCGCCATTACAATTTTCGTAAACGACTTTTTATATGATATTAGTATAAAAGAATACGAAGAAAGCACACCACTCTGCTTGCGAAAAACGCACGGCACCCGTACTCTCTCGGTATGGCCAAGTTGGTTTAACAATGTATTGCAATACATTAGATTCGGCAACTTCAGTCTACTGCAATACGTTGTCAAACCAACTTAGTCATACCGAGAGAGTACGGGTGCCGTGCGTTTTTCGCAAGCAGAGTTGTTTACTTTCTTCGTATATCGGCTTTCCTATTTTGGCATACTGATGTCCATACGAAATTCGCTGAAGTTTGTGCAATAAAAGTAAAACAAATGTGTTGCGATTTTAGTAAATTCAGATTTGTACGAAATTCGAAAGAGATTTCTTTCGGTGTATAGGTTAAAATATATGGACCCTAATGCCAAATAAGTACACTAAAAATATCCAAATTTTAATACTAAGGGTCGATATAAGTCCTGTTTATTATTATTCTATCTAGAATCCAGATAAATATAACACCTGGTTTTTTCTGTCTACATTTGTATAAATCATCACTTGTTATACTTCTCACTTTAGCGAATCATTTTATAACATAAATTTCATTTTAAATACGCTATGTATTCCAACCATTTTATTAATTTAGGTTTATTTTAATAAAAAAAAAATTCCTTTTATATACGGTCAAAGAAAAAGATTTATTCATTTTAAAGATATTTTTTTAGAAACTAAAAAATTTCTTTTAATCCAAGAAAATGTGTTCTTTGACCACATATAATCCCATATTATACCTTTTATAACGTTCCTTGAGGCCATGAGCATAGCTCAAAATTTGGTAAATGTATCAGAAGATAATAAGGAACGTCTATTAACTTCGTTTTAGTAAAAATTCTGAAATTTTTTTTATTCTAAAATATAAAACTGAAGTGTTATCGGCAATTACAGCTCTGTAACTACATTTCCACGGATAGTGGAATATCGTCTTGAAATTTCCAGCAATTAATGAAAATTACTGAGACAGGTCTGTTATGTCTTGAATTTTCGTAATGATATAAATAAATGATTATAATAATAAGCAATTTGCTGAGTATGTTACCGACAGTGTTGGTGGACACTTAGCAGATACTATTAATAAGATTAAAAATTTCCTTCATTTTAATGCACGTCTCTCTAAATCTGAATCAGTGAAATTTTCACTGATTTGACTTTTCACTGATTCATCAGTGAAAAAATATTTTTCACTGTTAAATCAGTTAATTTTCACTGATTCAAATTTAGAGAGTATGATTTCCCATATTCCTTCTATATGCTATTATTTATTATTCCCTATATTTGGACTGATTTATTTTGATTTAAAATTTTTCATATGGAGAAAAAATCTATAGCCAAGGAATGAATTGGTCACATCACCTCCATACTTTCTTCTGAGCACATAACTACATATCGATATCATTCCTAAAGACTACTTATATACTAATATTGGGAAATAAAAAGATACCAAAAATTATACACGGAGAAAAATGTTTAGTGGCTCCCACCCTTGCAAGGGTTAGAGCTACTAAACGGAATAAAAAATTATGGACCGGCCAACTCGTCGGTAGAATCTACTAAACGCGACTTTAGTCGATTTCACTGGTCACTGAAGAGTAGCTTCTACTGTGTACGCAGTCACACGTACGATTCTTGTTTAGTAGAATATACTGATGTTGAGAGCGTTTTACTAAACAAGAATCGTACGTGCGACTGCGAGCGCAGTCCCGAGTCGAAATTTCGAGGGCCTCATATGAGCCTCTTGATGATTTTGAAGCTCATTTGAAACATTTTAAGCCTCCACAACCTCTTTAAAACCTATTGATAATCGTTAAGTCATCATTTAACCCTCTTTAGCCTCTGTATTTTATTTTTCAACCTCCTTTAACGCTCAGGAACCTCTTCGATCGAGAAGAGCCTCACACCGTCGTAATGTATGGCCTCATTTGAACCTCTTGAGCCTAAAACGGACGTAAGTCAAGTCTGGAGGCTTAAAAGAGGTTCAAAAATACGAAGAAGAACCTCTTTTACCTCTCTTCAGCCTCAAAATTATGTCGCAGAGGCTCAAATGAGGCCTTCGATTTTTCGACTCGGGGTAGGTGCTACTCTTCAGTGATTAGTAAAATCGCGCTTAAAATTATAAAAAAGAATCCTAAAAAATATATAATTATACATAGCATATGATATTTGTTAAGATATACATGGATCTACTTATAATTAACTGGTAATCGCAATTTTCAACGCTCACTTATTAATTAAAAGTTCGCACGCAATGGGGGGGATTCGAACGCCTAACCTAACGCACACAAATCAACGAGCGTAACCATTCGCCTATCGAGACTAGTTGTCAGCAACTTGAAAAACCAGGAATGAATTCTTAAGCACGTTAATCAACGAAACATGTGACACTTAGTAACAACGCATTGATGACGTCAGAACGTACACGCATCGACGATATGTGCGAATCTTAGGACACTTTGTGGGACCAGCCTCACTCATACGTTTATTACGATTATCACGAACACGAACCGGCTGCCGGTCAGCGGATCAGAGAGGTTAGTATTATAGTCAGGAGCGTCAGGTGAGAGGGCTATACAGTTGATTCTACTAAACAGATAGTCAGCGTTCATACTATTCTATTTAGTAGAATCAACAGAACGTTGTTCAGTATTTCTGAACCAACGAGTAGTTGTTATTACTATAAATTAGCTTACTCAACGGGAATAGTAGCATATACTCTAACAGTTCTCTCCGTGTAGATTAACAATTTATTTAAATTTTGGAGAAATATTTCCTTCTTCACATTTCTTGATGCACCTGCTAAAGTGGAAAAACGGATGATTAGGAGGCTCGTGCCTCTTATGAATAATCTTGTGCAAAAGGGGACAAGACCTAGAAAGTCGGTACGTCAGTGGCTAGAAAGCTTTCAAATTTAAAACCTTAAGGGTTCCTAACAACTGGTCTGTATCTTGCTTTGGAGGTAATATAATTACTTGCTTTCGACCGCGGCGGCTAAAACCACCAACCAAAGGGAAAAATTTGGTTAAAAGTCAAAAATTGCTTGTGTCTACTCTACTGATTTTTTCTGAATCCGATCATCACTCCAAGTTTACTGAAATTCAGTATCTTTGAAAAGTCATAAATTTTTCCACAACGAAATTAAAATACAAGTTTACCTTCCAAAGTATGATTTCCATCTTACAAAATACCACAGGAAATTAAAGGAATAGACAAGGTTTTTATTACCTTAAAATCTATAAATATATCAACTTTCTCTTGAAGAAAGGAGAAAATAGACTTATTACCTGCACCTGAATTACTTTTTGAGACGAAATAACTTTTTCTCTTGCATATTTTCGATAAAATGCATAATAACCGAGTTACCCGGGGGGTTGCATACATTTATACACCCTATGTACAGCCATACGTTTAATGTTTCAAAATGAAATTGAGTAAAAAATTGACTTTATTAAAATCAGTATAAATATATTCACAATTCAGTCATTTTTAGCTGCAAATCAATAAGATTGACTTTGTTTGCATTATTCTTTTTCCAATACAAAAATATTTTTAAAATAAAGACAAATTTATTTTATCTCAATAAATTTAATAAAGCGAGTAATGGTTTTACGCATCTATTTTAGTAAATGCAAAAATTCGGAAAATGTTTCAAACGAAATTTGAAAATCTCATTGAAATTCAGATTTTTGATTTTTGGTTGGATTGTAACAAACTTAAGCTCAGTAAGCGTCAAGCCTTTCTTCAGCATTCGCACTTAGGATATTTCATAAAAAAGTTTTTTTATCAAGAAAAAATATCTAAAAAATTATTTTCAACAATATTTTATATTTTTCCAAATAATTCTTCCCATTGTGTATTTAATTCTAAAAATAATTTCTTATATATTTATAAATAACATATTTAATTATGTGTTTTGACGTGCAGAAATTTTGTCGCGACGACGATCAGGGCCCAACAGAACATTTTCTAATTCAAAATGAAACGCTACGCCTGGTCTGGGCCCGATCTGGATGACAGATAATTGCAATGCCCTCCGCCGGATTTTTAACTTCCCAGATCGGGGGAAAATCGGTGTTAGATCAGAAAATTTCTGCACAGATTATTCCAAAATCGCCTGCTCTAATTTTATAAGTCATTTTTTCCATCGAGTATCTGCAATATATTAGTCTTAATAGTATATTATGTGCCTAGGCGCATAATGAGGGATATTACGCGACGAGCGACAATGCTCACAGGAGATCGATGCCAAGGCGTAGTCGAGGCACATTCCTCTGTATCGTAATACACAACATTACGCTACTCTCAACTGTAGCGTAAAAATGAGTTTACGCGCAGGAGGCACATAATAGTATATTACGTGCCTAGGCGCACAATGAGCATTGTCGCGAGTCTCGTAATTTCCCGAATTGTGTACATTGGCACGTATTCTATTTTATGTGCCACCGGCGCGCAAACTAGTTTTTTCGCTACAGTTAACAGTAGCTAGATAGGCTGTATTTTCCCCAAGTTTGTATAAAAAAATTTCCATGGTGAAAGTTGTTCATCACTCAATTATTGACAAAATAAAAACAAAATCAAGTTAATAGGTGTAGTAGACTCCAAGATTTAGGGGCATGAAAATGACCAAATTTCATCAGGCGCGGGAAATTGCCGACCACCGGTAAGTGTCCGACTTGTCATGTCATACATCGTACTGAAATGTCCTGTTTCTAAACTGCAGTTCAACCAAAATTTCTTACATAGAAGTACTCGACTATTTTAATCTATTTTGCTAATAATTTTTTTTGTGGATCAATATGATCAAACTACCCGTGCGAAAATTGCCTTATTTTGCCTTATTTAAAAAAAGGCTCGGACCATGTCCGGAGCAGGCTGCCTGATCAAAAAAGTATGAAACGGCCCTGATAAAGTTCGTATACGGACTGAATAAGCTACCCTTATTATTAACTTTTTAACCTTTTCAAACCTGACTAGATTTGTAAAAATAACAAGATTTTTCTGAATTTGCTTTACAAATAGTTAATTACACTGATTTAGTGGGATTCTTTCGAAGCAAAAAAATTTCAAATTTTGAAATTGCAAAAAATTTTCCAACTTGTATCTTGACATTAAAATGTAAAAAGTTGTATACTATGTAAACTATTACTAACGTACTGTAAAAATTTATACTTTTTTATATACACTTTTGATTTTTACAATGAAAATGATGGTAAGTTAATAAATAAATTCAGTTTATAAAATAGTTAAGGTTGAAAATATTGGGTTGGCAACAAAGTCATTTCGTTTTTTTTTCACGATTTTCAAAGCAAGTTTATTAATACAAATAACAAATATTAATCAATTATGTATTGACCATTTTGTTCGATGACCTTTTGCCATCTTTCAGTCAGCTTCATAATTCGTAGAAAGTTTGATTCTTAGACGCAAAAAACTGAATCGACTCATTTTTGAAGCCTTATTTGAATCGAATGTTTTTCCATTTAAATGGTTTTGAAGTGAACGGAATAAATGATAATCGGATAGTGCAAGGTCAGGACTATACGGTGGATGAGGCATCACTTCCCAGCCTAACTGCAATAGTTTTTTGCGAGTGACCAAAGATGTAACACGTGGATCAATAAGTCCCGTGACTAACTAGGAAAAACACATTTTTTTTCGCAAAACTCGACTTTATACATCAACATAGTCTCCTTCAAAAGCAACAAAATCAGTCCAGCGCTTCTCTAACATTTAAATACCTTTCTTCTGAACGATTTATCTTTGGCCTCGAAATAAGCGTTTGTTTCGGTGATGACTTCCTCGTTGGAGTAGAATCTCTTTCCTTGGAGCATTTTTTTGAGGTCTGCAAACAGGTGGTAGTCGTTGGGGGCTAGATCCGGTGAATATGGTGGGTGTGGAAGCAATTCGAAGTTCAATTCATTCAATTTCGCCATGGTAGAGAGCGACTTGTGACACGGCGCATTGTCTTGGTGAAAGAGCACTTTTTTCTTCTTCATTTGGAGCCGTTTCTCACCGATTTCGTTCTTTAAACACATCAATTGGCCAATGTAACGTTCGCTAATGATCGTCTTACCTTTTTCAAGGTAGACGATGAACAAAACTCCATGAGCATCCCAAAATACTGAGGCCATAACCTTACTGGCCCACATTTGCGTTTTTGACCGCTTTGGACGCTTCTCACCGACTGCAGTCCACTCGGCTGACGACCGCTTTGACTCCGGAGTGTAGTGATGGATCCAGGTTTCGTCCATTGTCATATACCGACGCAAAAAATTCGGTTTATTTCGGCGAAACAACTCCAAACAGCGCTCGGAATCAACGACATGTTGTCGTTTTTGATCCACCGTGAGCAAACGCGGCACCCACTTTGACAACAGCTTCCTCGTAGATAAATGTTCATGCAAAATAGCGCACACACTGCCGTATGATATCTTTAAGGTGTCAGCTATCTCACGCAATTTTAATTTACGGTTTTCGAAAACGATTTGCTGGACTTTTTTTATGGTTTCCGGTATAACTACCTCATTTGGCCGGCCGGAGCGTTCAGCATCTTCAGTGTCTGTACGACCACGTTTAAACTCAGAATACCACCGACAAATGGTTCTTTTTAATGGAGCAGAGTCCCCGTAGCACTTTTCAAGCCATTGATGAACTTGCACTGTGTTTTTTTTTCATCAAAAATCAATGGTAAATCAACACACGAAATTGTTTCGAATCCATTGTTTTGAGAATATCAAGACTGGCGTCACTTAAATCACTGTAACTAGTGGACCAAACGTCAGAATGTCATGAAATTTTGACAGGTATCTTTTGATGGTCGGTACTCATGAAAAATCATACAGAACCTCTGTTGGCAACGCCATCTATGTGTCAGTCCCGGGACTTATTGATCCACGTGTTATGTGGTCTGGCGTTATCTTGATGTAAGATGACGCCTTTACCATTTTCTAGTTCTGGCCGCTTTTCCTTGATTTCTTCGTCTAATTTCATTATCTGGCGACAGTAGACATTCGAATTGATAGTTCGATTCCTTGGGAGCAGCTCAAAATAAACAATACCTTTGAAATCCCACCAAACACTCAGCATAACCTTCTTTTGATGAATATCGGTCTTTGATATCGATTGTGCAGGTTTATCTCGTTTGCTCTATGATCTTTTTCGCACGACTTTATCGTAATCAACCCATTTTTCGGTTTCGTTACGTTCCAGCAGTGAATCGCAAAAGGAAATTCATTTGGTGAGCTGAATTTCGTTCAATTTGTAAGGAACCGAAATATCGAGCTTGTTAACGTAACCAAGTTGTTTTAAATGTCTTTCAACGCATTTATGTGATATGTTGAGCTTCACTGCGATCTTTCGTGTCGTACTACGCCGGTTATTTTCTATCATTGCTTTTATTTTGTCGTCAACTTCAGTTGGGCGTCCAAAGCGTGGTGGATCTTTCAGCTCAAAATCTTCGGAACGAAAACTAGCAAACCATTTCTGGCACTTCTTCCGGGAATGCACTGCGTTTTTACCTTTTCAAAAGTAATAAAGTAAAATGTGACGAAAATGATCATCTGGAATCTCCATTTCAAAACAAAGCAAAACAATAAATAAACATCTAAACTTGAAACTTTTTTTTACTGAATAATCTATGAAACGTCAGCTGTCAAATACCATATTTCCATTATTTATTTGATACTAAATTAGTATTATACATTACAAATAATTCCATACAATGTTTTACATCTACATACTGCTAAAAATTGAGCCCCTTAATCGGTATTACTATTTCAGCCGCCTATTCATTCTCAGTTACAGTCTCTTTTACAAGAGCGGATACGCCAGATCTACGAGATCGATTTATGGAATTAAAAAAGCTTATAGTATTTTAAAGTACATCAAATATATTTTATAATCATTACCCAATAAATCTTTTGGGCATAAGTTGCAGCAAGCGACCTCCTTATTTAATGAACTTGGTGAGAGAGCTGCTTAAAGTTGAATATACGTTTCCTCTGAAACTTCCTCTTCATGATACATATATCTCACTCTGTCAATTGGATTAGCATCAGGAGATTGTGAAGGCCAATCCAAGTCGAGATGCCATTTTTTTCTTTTCGGTGTGTGCTTGAGGTCGTTATCCTCCTGTAATACCCAGACATCGGTTTCCTCGCAAGAAAACTTTTCGGCAGAAGGTAACGAGCCTCGCTGAAAAAGTGCCTTTCATTCTTGCGGCGTTGAGGTTCCCTGTGAACACGCATAAAGAGCAAAATCACCAAAGAAAAAACAGAATAAAGTTTCAGGTTGGAAGAAATCAACTGTCTATTTAAAATTAGTTTGTTCCCTTTCAGTAATAAGTGCCTTCACTTCACTTTGTTTAATTTTTTGTACTCTGGTTTGTAACGTCATTAATTTTTCTGTATTACGTATTGAATATTTAAAAAATAATAAAAATAAATTGAAGTTAGGAATATCAGTTTCGATCAAGAACTCTTTGAAACGAAAAGATGCTGATAGAGCAAAATGCAAAAGCAAACATGCAGTGCAAAATTAAACATGATTACGTCTGAAAGAGGCCATGAATTAATAACATATCACTCAATAAGTTCGCAGGATGACTAATAAAACAACAACTTTTAGGCAAAATTCGACTTCATTCATCAATATAGTCTCCTTCAAGAGTGATACATTCCTTTTAATGCTTCTCTTACATTTCGATGCCTTTTTAGTAGAACGATTTATCTTTGGCCTCAAAATAAACTCCAGCTTCGGCAATGACATCTCCATTGGAGCTTCATTGCCCTGGAGCATTCTTTTTAGGTCTACAAACAGGTTAGTAGTTATTGGGAGTCAGATTTGGAGAATAAAGTGGATGGAAAAGCAATTCAAAGTGCAATTCATAAAATTTTGCCATTGCTGTGATACACTTATGACGAGGAGCATTGTTTTGGTGAAAGATCACTTTTTTCTTGCACATTTGGGGTCGTTTTTCCGTAATTTCTTCCTTCAAACACACCAATAACGCCATATAATATTCGCTATTGATGGTTTTTCCTTTCTCAAGGTAATTGATGAATGAAATTCCGTTTTCATTCCAAAATACGAAGGCCAAATCCTTACCAGACATTTGCGTTTTTGGTCGCTTTGGACGATTTTCCCTCTTTGCTGTCCACTTACCTCTGAATCGTCGACGCGTTGTTGTTTTTGATCAACTGTAAGCAAACGCGGTAACCATTTCAAACAGAGCATTCTTATGCTTAAGTGTTTATGCAAAATGGTGAATACACTGCCTTCTAATGTTTTTAAGGCGTCATTTATCTCACGCAACTTCAATTGACGATTCGCGAAAACCATTTTGTGGACTTTTTTTATGTTTTCGGAAAAAACTGCCGAATGTGGGCGACCAGAGCGTTCAGCATCATCGGTGTTCGTACGGCCGCGGTTAAAGTCCCATTAAAATGCAATCCTTTATCAACACACGAAATTCAGATTTTTCCATTCTTTTGAAAATTACAAAAATAGCGTCACTAAACCACTGTAACTTGGGAACTTGACGTCAGATTGTCCTGGAATTATTTATTAATTATTTAGTTGAGTTCGACATTTTTGTGATTTTAACCCAGTTCCTTACTAAAACATTTGGCGATCGTAGCAGGACAGGGAGTTCGTTTTCAGTTATAATTGTGAATAAATTAGTGTTTGTTCGAGAAGATGGAATTATTAAAAAGAAAGAGAACTGTGCTGTGGATTGCATTTACTAAAACTTACAATGCTTTTCACGCTCTGATACTTCAACATGAGGGATCTATTGCAGAAGTAAACATTAGCTTCTTTACCGGAAGAATTTTTACGTGCTTGACAGCGAAGTTCGACGCATAATAAGGCAACTCAGGCAGAAAGTTCAACGAAACAGTCAAAGGACAGATTAACGCAACTTATTAAATTTTTAGGAGGAGAATTGCAAAGTTAGTTAAAAATATCTATGGCCATGAAAGGGTTCAATTTAAAGGCAAATTACAGCAAAGACAGTGAGAAAATCCGGAAAGAGAAAACATGCCCATACAGGGATATTCCGAGTGCAACTGGCTTATTGACGACAAAAAATAAGAATAAGTCTTGTTTGTTTTGCAGTGTTAGTGATCACGCGAGTGCATGTTGTGAACAAGCAAAGAAAATGCCACTTTCGGAGAGGCAAGAACTCGTGAAGAGACAATATGCTTGTTTTAACTGCTTAAATGTTGGGCATAGCTGCAGACAGTGCCGAGTAAATGTGGGATGCGCGTGGTGTTTTCGACGATACGTAACTTTAATGTGCCTGTCCGTGGAAAAAAAAAACGATAATGAAAACAAGACAGATGAAATAGTGAAAAAAGAGTGTAATTTGGCTAGTTTTTATCATGATCCAGAAGTTTTCTTACAAACGTTACGGATTAAACTATATAATGGAAATGAACAGATCGCTGCACACATAATTATTAATTCGGGCTCGCACAAATCGTATATTACTAAAGAAGTGGCATCTCGCGTTTTTACATATAAGGATTCATGAAAAAGACAGAGATTTCTCGCGATTTTCATCGTACGACAAAGATGGAAAGGAAAGATGTTCGGAGTTCAATATTTCCAAAGAAAAATGTTTCAAAACTTTTGAATAGCTTTTATGTAGACAACTGTGTTACTTGCGTAAATTCTATAGATCAATTAAATGAATTTATTTATGATGCTAAAACAGCGATGCAGTTAGGAGGTTTCGACTTGCAAAGGTGGGAGTATAACGGTGATAACTCTCACAAAAACAAAACTGCAGTGTTAGGTATCTTATGGTGTAAACAGCTAGATCTATTGGCTTTGAATACACCGGGTATAGATCAATTTATTGATGAAAAGGCTATAAAAAGGAGTATTTTATCTATTGCACACAGAATTTTTAATCTGCTAGGATTTTCATGCTCGATAGTGCTATGTCCGCTAATATTATTGCAAGAAAAACGGTCTTTCAAATTATCATACGACGAAGAAGTTAACGAAGTAATTAAAAATAAAATTCGAAATTGGCTGCTCACTTTAAAAGATTCAAATAAATTACAAATTCCGCGATGTTTTTTAAGAAATATCTCAAAAGATGATGATATTAGTATTCATATGTTTGGTGCATATGAGTGCATACAATTGGCCTAGTAACACGTTAGGGTTTAACGAAGAAGAAATTAATAAGGAAACGAGAAAAACTAATTGCAAAGTTGAATTACAAAGCACGATTTTGTTTTTGGCATCAGCAAAAATCAATTCTGAAAAAGACAAATCATGGTATTCTGAAAATTTTTCAAAATACACTAGCCGTATACGAGTTTTAGCATAGATTAATCGATTTATTTTCAATTTTAAAAACAAAGCAGAATTGCGTAAAAAAGGTAATTTATCTTTCTCAGAAATAGAAAATTCAGAGATTGATCTGATAAAGAATATCCAATCAGAAAGTTTTATAGATGTAAGTGACGCACGGATTAACCCTTTAATGCCCAGATGTGCAGAATTTTCACATTGACTAATGTTGTACCATTTATAGAACAAAGGTGAAAAAGGATCGGAAACTCCATATCCTACCGTTTTTGGGGTCGCTCTTTCGAATGGCACAGTCAGAATTCTCAAAAAATGACGCCAAACCCTTTATTTTCCCAAAAGTACCCAAAAACGCTATATTTGGGGTACGATTTTTTTTTAAATTTAAATTTTCACTATGTTCTCGACACTTAGGCAACTTCTAACTTATCAGAAACGTGTTCTCGAGACTTGTACTTTTAAAATATGCATTGAAATATTTTGTTTTTCTTTGTTTTCTAATTCAAAATGGCGTCTGGACGTTTGAAATTTTTTGAAATTGAGAATATTGATCCTATTTCGGATTTTCCAGATTACTTCATAGTGTGATCATGCAAATAAGTTATTACAAGTTTTGTCTCACCGATTACGATTGGTGGAAGCAATATTAGCCCATAAAATTAAAATTCAAGATGGCGGCTGCCATGAACCTAGTACAAATACGTATATTTCGCGTTTTATTACAAACCAGGATGGTGTAAAATTTGCCAATTAGCAATCTCATAGGTTTAGTCATCACTAAATTCGAATCTTAGGTGAGTTTTTCGAAATTTAAAATGGCTGATCCAATATGGCGGACCCGTTATGTAAAATTTGATATTCCTGAAATAAAAAATTACTGCTGCATTCTACGCAAAATTTAAAATCAAAATTATTCTTGATGTTTTTTTGATTACAAGAGTTGTTTTCGAGAAAAAAATTCCAAAATTATGAGTCTTCCGAAATTATTCAAAATTTACATATATTTATATTTTTTGTCTCAGACTTTGCTAATATTTCATAAAATAATGTTCATATGAATCATACATGAAACTTACTTATAATAATATGTCATTCTGATGCTGGTGTAACTTACTAATTATGCTATAGAAGTAGATGAACATTTATAGATAAATGGTAGGGTGTGAAAGAGACACTAATAAATGTTGGGGAATTAGTAAATTTATTAATGTCTCTTTCACACCCTACCATTTATCTATAAATGTTCATCTACTTCTATAGCATAATTAGTAAGTTACACCAGCATCAGAATGACATATTATTATAAGTAAGTTTCATGTATGATTCATATGAACATTATTTTATGAAATATTAGCAAAGTCTGAGACAAAAAATATAAATATATGTAAATTTTGAATAATTTCGGAAGTCTCATAATTTTGGAATTTTTTCCTCGAGAACAACTCTTGTAATCAAAAAAACATCAAGAATAATTTTGATTTTAAATTTTGCGTAGAATGCAGCAGTAATTTTTTATTTCAGGAATATCAAATTTTACATAACGGGTCCGCCATATTGGATCAGCAATTTTAAATTTCGAAAAACTCACCTAAGATTCGAATTTAGTGATGACTAAACCTATGAGATTGCTAATTGGCAAATTTTACACCATCCTGGTTTGTAATAAAACGCGAAATATACGTATTTGTACTAGGTTCATGGCAGCCGCCATCTTGAATTTTAATTTTATGGGCTAATATTGCTTCCACCAATCGTAATCGGTGAGACAAAACTTGTAATAACTTATTTGCATGATCACACTATGAAGTAACCTGGAAAATCCGAAATAGGATCAATATTCTCAATTTCAAAAAATTTTTGCTGTCCAATGATTTTACCTCGTAACAATGAAATAGTAAATTTAAAAATAAAAGAAAAATACGAAAATATTAAACATGCAGGTGACGAAATAACCATGAGCGCTACAAGAGAAAAGTTTTGGGTTTTGGCAGGCCGTAAACTATTAAAAGCCGTTATTGAAAAATGCATGAATTGTAGTAGATTTAATTTATTTGCCTACCTGCGCCTTATATACAGCGTGTCTCACCAATTGTGTGCCAGTCGATAAAGGGGGGTAGAAAATAAAAAATTAAGACGAAAATTATGATGCAACACGTAACTTTTTTGCTCTGTAGTTTATAAACAAAACACCGCACAACATTGTTGCATTAGAATTTTCGTCATAATTTTTTATTTTCTATCCCACATTTCTACCCCACTGGTACACAAGTGGTGGGACACGCTGTGGAGCAGTACATTTAAAGGTAGTGACCTCATTGTCTACCGCTTCATTTCTAAGCGCACTAAGACGACACATTGCACATCGAGGGAGGTCCAGGGTAATATACAGTGACAATGGCACGAACTTCTTTGGACTAAATTAGTAGATTCTGTACCAAGGCCGGGATGGTGGCGATTGTGATGAGTGCGAAGCGTACCCGCCTGAGCGTAGCGAGGGCGGTATTCACACGAGTCACATCGCCACCATGTCCCTCGAGGTACACACGACGTTTTGTGACCCAATTGGTGCAAAAAGTCGCATTGCGTGCGAACACGTAGTTAGCCGCGGGGATTCAAGTGTCGGGCGGTATGAACATTTCGCCCGATTGCGTCACCGAGGCGCAATTGGCTGCATGCCGCTGTGCGCGCAAGCGTGCAATGCGAATTTTTCCGCGCGTTTGAACACAATAGTATATTACGTGCCTAGGCGCACAATGAGGGTTATTGCGTGACGAGCGACAATGCTTGCAGGAGATCGAAGCCGAGGCGCGATCAGTCCTGCGAGCATTGTCGCGAGTCACGTAATTTCCCGAATTGTGTGCATTGGCACGTATTCTATTTTATGTGACTTCGGTGCGGATACGAGTTTTTATGCGTACACTCGAATCTAATCTAGTATTGTAGTTGTTTGCGGCGCTAGTCATTACACTTGATATTTCACGACTAGTCCCTGCCATTTTGATTTTATCGATCTTGTGTAGTAGTAATGGATTTTAATAGACGCATGCGCAGTTCAAATGTACAAGGCTTTGCCAGTAAGGTGCTAACGCTGTACGAAGAAGAAGAAGAATAATCATTCCTCTGTAGCGCAATATACTACATTGCGCTACTGTTAATTGTAGCGAAAAAACGAGTTTGCGCGCCGTTGGCACATAAAATACATTTGAGCGTCTGATGAGGTGGATTTTGGGATCGATTTTTTAGTATTTTAAAACTGTTAGGGGTAGAACTCTTTAAAAATCGTGTTTAGATTACGAGGAAATACTGACGATACTGTTAGATTGCGAAGTTGTAATTAATTGAAGGCCAATAACTTTTATGTCCGAAAATAATCAGGAAGTTGCACCGTTAGCTCCATCCATGTTTTTGAAGGAATTTAAAGAAATATGCTTTTTATATTTGGATTAAATAGAAAACTGTCAATTAGATAAACATTATTTATATCGTCAGAAAATAAAAGAGGATTTACGACAAAGATTTCGTCGTGAATATTTAGGAGCGTTATTAAATCAATGAAGCAAAGGGAAAAATGTTCAAAAAATATCCGCAGGTGACGTTGTATTTTTAAAATGAAAGTGTAAAACGACTAGACTGGCCGTTAGCGCGAGTAAAAAATGTAATATCAGGCAAAGATAACAATGTACGAGTAGTTCGATTAACTACTGCTACCGGCGAGTTAATTAAACCTATACAACGAATATATCCTCTAGAACATAAATTCGATAATGGTGAATCACACGATGACAAATGCTTGACGGAAAAATATAAGAGCGTGAAAAGTCAAAAGTTGAAAGTAGTAAGTGATGTTTGTGAAAATAAGAGTGAGTATGACAAACGTGAAGGACAATGCGTTGTGACGAGAAGTGGTAGAAATGTGGTGAAGCCTGATACAGTCACGTACAGTCTATTCCACAAGAAAAGGAATGCGTTTACTCGGAAAGTTTTAAAGAAAACCTCATTTTTCTCTTTTGGCACAACAGTGCGCATAAAGCACTAGGGCGCACTCACCTAATAAACCGTACAATCGCCGTTTTTCTGGATAATGGCCTGGCACCTTTTGGGCATGCTCTGGACTAGTTATTCGGCATATTCCGTAGGTAGAGAGCGCCATACCTCCTTTATTTTTTGAGCGTTGAGGTTCTCAGTAAAAAGCTCTAAACAGCAAAAACCGCGCTGTGAGAAGCATCCCCAAACATGGATCTTTATGAAACTGAAATGAATCGGTGGTTGCGCCGTAGCCCTTCGAACGTACAGTCATGACATAAAAGAAAGGAATAAAAATCTTTGAAACTTTCTGAGAAAACGCGTACCTTTTCTTTTGAAACAGACTTTACTATTAAAGTTTTATGTGACGTGTGATTTTCTATTCTATGTATTTTTTATTTTTTTAAATATCTTCTATTTTAATTCAGATGAAGAGAACAATCTTCATCTAAATAGTGGGAGGATGTTAAATTATGCTTATTTTTTCTTCCAAACGAAATAGGCGTTAATTTATGATCTGAGCATCTTGTAGACTGCTCGTCTCAGAAGTTTATGTTTTATTTTATACTAGACTTAATATTTTCAGACCAGGTGTTGAGGATTTATCTATTTTTTGAATCATAAAAGAGAAAATTGTACATGCGTTTTCCCGAAATAATACTTTTTGAACTTTTACCAGTATTGTCGTTATATACTAGATTGTGTATCAAGGGCGTTATGGTGGCGATTGTGACGAGTGCGAAGTATACCCGCCCGAGCGTAGCGAGGGCGGCATTCACACGAGTCACATCGCCACCATGTCGCTCGAGCTACACACGACGTTTTGTGTCCAAATTGGTGGAAAACGCCGCATTGTGTGTGAGCGCGTAGTTCTCTGCAAGCAGTCAAGTGTCGGGCGGTATGAAAATTTTGCTCGTTAAAGTGAGCGGTATGAAAATTTCGCCCGTTGAAGCGGGTGATATGAATCTTTTCGCCCGTTACAGCGGGCGGTATGAACATTTCGCCCGATTGCGTCGCCGAGGCGTAATTGGCTACATTCCAAAAAGAAATTCAAATTTGTTGAGAATTACGACCTGTGGTGGATTATGAACAGAACATTTTGAATTCCTGAGACTGTGCGCTGGACGATTTATTTGATCTAAATCCTCGATTGAAAGGATATCATAGTTTGTAATAAAGTTTTCTATAAACTCTCTTTCAGTGTGTCTTACTGTGATCGGAGCCCGGGCGGCCAAATCCGTGCCCTGGTCAGGCCGAGTATTTCATCTCTAATTTGGGATACCAGATCTGCGACTGGCCAGAACCACAGCCATATTTTGGCACAGGGCATAAAAATTTACTCTTCACATAACTATATTATAAAAGCAGTTGTTAGTTATAAAATTATATTTGTTTTAGAAAGGTTTCAATTGCTCTTAATCAACTTTTTTGCAATCCTTTTTTCTCAATTTTCATAGCAGGACATCCATGTAAATGGGAACAAGAAATGGAAGCACCGAGAAGATGTTACTAACGTCGAGCTCGAATCATTATACTCTTCACGTGTTGCTGCCTCAGCAACCTCCAAGAACGGAGCACAAAACGATCTTGTACAGAAAACAAACAAGACAAAGACGAAAATAAAGAAAAGTGCTAAATCCTACTAAAAGTATCTCTTGCTGTAGCACACGTGCCCAATGAGGTGAATGTAAAGTGACAGTCATATCACGAAAATCAAATAAAAATTAATCAAAATTACCTTATTATTTTATAATCTCAAAAATAGTGGCTCAGGTTCATCTACACTGAGAGAAATCGGCTTTGGTTCCTGTGCACATAGCACATAAATTTTTTGTACAATAGTTGCCTTGACCAAAAAAGTTGAGAGAAGCTACTACTTTTATAGTTATCATGACAGTAATTTGGACTTTTTTGTGTATTCGGTTGTTGTGACCAAAGTTGATGATTAGAATGAGCTTTATACGTACCCCAACGGTTAGTACACGTACATTTTCTTTATGTGTACTGCCAAGCTCCTTTGGTTACTACAACCGCAGCGTTCGCTGTTGCGCTAGACAAATCAAGTATAACTTTCATTGAAAGATATGCAGCCTAAGTTGAATCCTGCCAATTCTCGTTCTCGATTCCTGGACTATATTTCACCGTGCCAAGCATTATCAGGTAAATAATTCTATTATAAATATAGTTTGACAATTCTTTCTAAATGATGAACGATTTTGTTCGGGGACAATGCAATGCGTTCCAATTTTGCTGTCTCGTCGTATTTTGTCAAAACTATAGTCAGTCAAAAAAAGTTTATGGTGATGAAAAAAGTGACAATTTTTTAACATAATCGACGAAAGTTATCATAAATATCATTATACCGGATTATTTTTCTTAGATCTTTTCGGTGAAACTTTATTTTTTCTCATCAAATTGAATTTGTATTTTGATAACTAAGAGAACCATACCTATAACCTCAAAAATAATTTTGGCTGGGTATTTACTGTCCGTAGACTTAGTTATTTTAACTAAACTCTATGCGCGGTTTTACGATGGACTTTGGTTCCTGTAACCGCAGCGCTATGGTATTTCAAGTACCAGAATCGTGGTCTCAGTAACGTTCCTTGCAGTTGAAGTAAACACTTTTCCAATGTATGACAGCCACTACCATGGTTGTCATGAGAACTTTAACATTTTTGTAAAGACGATTTTAACAAAAAAACTTTGGTCAGTGAAACCTAAAATTTCTCTCTGTGTAGCACTGGAATTTAGCATAGTAGTAACAAACACTTGATCATTATCTACCAACTCATAAACTCATATATCTGACCTTAATCTGTAATAAAACGCTGTGCCCGATCTAAGAGGTTAAAGATCCGACAGAGAGAATTGCAATAATCCGTTCCCCATATCGGGTCCAGACCCGAATCAATCTGAATAAATGCAAAGTCGGAGTAATTCGGATTGAGTCAGATTTATTTTCATCCGATTGGCGTTGAACGTGATTTAAAACCTTTTTGGTATTGGTTTGAATGATTCGGCACGATTTTAAAACAGATTTTGAAATGGCTCGTAAAGGCTCTGATAAGCACGGATTGAATTTCAATATGACAGTTTAGCTAGGGTAAATTCCAATCTTCAAATTATTTAGTTGAATTCGGAATTTTTGCAATTGTCTACATTATCGAAGGATCATTAGTCGCGTATTAGATAAGATACGTTGCCGAAAGGGGTCCTTGTAGACAATTTCAAACTCTCATATCGCAATAAATGCAAATTAAATTCAAACTTGAAGAATTTGAAATCTTTCTGTGGAAAAAAGACGCTTTCGATATAAAATCGATCAACAGAAGGTTGTTGTAACGCCGATTAACAAAACGTAAGTACAGCGCACCATTATATGACGTATACTGCCTGAAACTTTACTCAAATCTTTAAACGCGTTTTTCTCAAAACTACTTTTTTCAACACGGTTGACATGATATCTCAAGTTCTAATGGACCGATTTACTTGAAATTTAGCATTAACCTTATATATAACCCTCTATCGCCCCTACCAGATTTATGTCAAAATTTTGTTTTCTATTGGATCTATAACTTAATTCGTGCGGTTTTCTAAGAGATGGCGTAACTTGATTATTATTCCATCGTACCAATATTCCGAACATGCGTTGGAAAGATGCTGTCATTGTGCGTCTTTTTCAGTATATGTCATTCATTTGAAGCGTAAACAACAATAATTTTTTTTCACTCAAATATGTCGAACTTTGTGTCTGAAAAAGTGTTTTTGCGGGGATTTCTTCTTCATTACTTTAATATGAAGAACACTGCTGCCGAAAGTCATCATATTTTGGTGGAAGTTTATGGTGAACATGCTCTAGCTGAGCGAACGTGCCAAAAGTGGTTTGCACGATTTAAAAGTGGTGATTTTGGTTTGGAAGACGAAGAACGTCCTGGACAACCAAAAAAGTTCTAATTGTTAAAAACTGTCCCCGTTGCATTCAATGCCTCCTCTAGTTCTCTTTCGATATTTGCTAGCAAAGAAATATCATCCGCAAAACGTAACATTTTGATTGTTTTCCCCTGAACTTCAACGCCTAAATTCTTAATTTATCCTTTAATTTTATTAGTAGCTTCCTCTGAGTATAAATTAAGCAGAGATGGTGATAACGAGCAGCCTTGTCTTATAAAGGGTTTTCCAATAGGGATATAACAATTTTATCTATGAATAAAACACAGAAATATTTGAGATATTGAGTTCAAATTTATTGTGGGTGTAGTGCAAGCATTACATTTTATGAATGAAATTTGATATCGATCATATGACCACCACGAGCCCGTTTACAGCGGTCGATTCTTTGGATCCAATTTTCCACCACTCTAGCACACATTTCGACCGGAACGTTGGCAATTTCGCGTTGGATGTTGTCTTTGAGGTCGTCTAAAGTTGCTGGCTTGTTGGCATAGACCAGTGACTTGATATGGCCCCCTAAAAAGAAATCCAATGGCGTTAGATCTCATGAACAAGGCGGCCATTCGACCGGACCATTTCTCGAGATAACACGTTCACCGAATTTACCTTTCAATAAATCGATTGTGACGCGTGCTGTGTGGCTATTGGCACCGTCTTGTTGAAACCACATATCGTTCATGTCAAGTTCATCCAATTCTGGCCACAAATAATCTTGAGCGATGCCCAATTCTTGAGAACGACGTGGAATCGACTGATTTGGCTCATTTTGAATCGATGCACATACGGCTGCGATTATCCACTATAGCACGCACAGCCTGTCGGGTGGGACGATTATTACGGCCGAAAATTGGAGTAAGCGTTCTTAAAGTTGCGATCACCAACTCAGAATTTCGGTAGTAATTTTTAATCATTTCCAAACGTTGCTCGTTCGTGAACTTTACCATGATAAAAATGTTGACTTTTACTAACGTTTTGATATTGACAGTTCATTAAAAAAATTTAAGGGTGCGTTCATATAAAGATACGAATTTGTTATGTCCTTATTGGAAAACCCTTTATAATCTGTATGCAGTACACACTCCACGAATCATATCTAGGCCAGCAAAGTAGAAAAGCCAAATTCGAAACTTGAGGTGTTTTTTCCGCTTTAGTTGGAGCAGATGATTCATTTCGATTGGTTTAGCTCCTCATAAAAAGCAGTTGAATGGCCGGATGCAAGAACGGGAGATGTGCTTGGCCAGTAGGCAGGAGAGGAGATGACACGCGACACACGGTGACGAATTCATTTACAACGCAATAATCAACTCGTCATATTTTTGGAAATAATTTTCTGATTGAGTTGATTCTTGAGTAGAAACGTTTTTCAGGTTTGAGCGCTTCTTACTGATATGATCTCGTGGTAAAATTGTGTGATAAAAATCGGTTGGACCTTTTAATGTCTCCTTATTTTGCATACATCTGAGTTAAAATATTAAAGTTAAAGTTAAAATAAAATAGGTCAAATTTTTTTCCGAAGTGGTCACACGAATGCGTTTTTGGTCGATTGTGAGCAATCGTGGCATCCATCTTGCACAGAGCTTTCTCATGCACAAATGTGTATGCAAAATATTTCCCACACGCTCAGTTCAGATGTATATGATCTCAGCTATCCCACGCACTTTCGAGGCATTCAAAACAGCAACATGGATTTTTTTGATCATTTCTGGTGTAGTGATCTTATTTGGACGACCTGGACTTTGTATGGTTTTTGTGCTCGTACGACCACGACGAAATTCGGGAAACCACTTCTGAACTATTCCATACGACGGAGCAGAGTCCGAACAATATTTATCCAGCTTGACCTTGGCTTCTAATAAAGTTTTTCCACGCAACATTTAGTGTTTAATCAACATTTGAAATTCAATTTTTTCCATCTTTGCAAAAAAATTGGAAGCTGGTTGCTTTCAAACACTGTAACTTGTAAATTAATGAATGGATTTGGTTCAAATTTTGACAGAAGAGATTTGAAAGATGGAACTTGTCAACAGTTGTAGTCCTATTGGATGGTACTTTTCACTAAAAAAATTACATCATTTCTACAAATATTTATTAAAGTGGATGGGGTACAATTTTTGGGTTTTGATGCAAGATCTTATCTTCAAATATTTGTAACTTTTTTTCTGATGCATGAAACAAACTTTCGCCTAAAATGTTTTCAATCGATTTTCTTACAAATTTTCAGAGGGTCATAAAAATTTTTAAACATAATTAAAATTTAATAATAAACAGGATTTATATCGACCCTTTGTATTAAAATTTGAATATTTTTGTGTACTAAGTTGGCTTTAGGGTCCAGCAAAAATGTAAACTCTAGGTTTCATATTTTCAAACGTTTCGACTCAGGTTGGAGTCCTCATCAGTGAAAATTTATTTCTATAAAAAATACAAAGGAGGAAAACTTAAAAATTGCCCGTGTGACGGATAAAAATTGTGGTAAAAAATGATGTAAAAGAATTACAAGTGTGAAAATATAAAATTGGACTAAATAAATAAATCTGCGATAAAGTAAAATTGTACAAAAATTTTTTCTGTAAAATTACTAAGTGGAGAAACTTAAAAAATAGCACGTGTGACGAATAAAACATTGTGGTAAAACGACATAAAGGAGTTGTACATGTGAAACTATGAAGTTGGTCTAATCTAAATTTACAAAAAATAAAAATATACCAAAAAAATTGTTTTCTATACAAATACAAAGGGAAAGAACTTAAAAATTTTTTGGCACGTGTGACCGATAAACATTATGGTAAACCGATATAAATCATTTGCACATGTGAAACTATAAAATTGTTCTGAATAACTAAATTCAACGAAATAAAACTGCAAAACTTTTTGCCTACAAAATTACAAAGGAAGAAACTTAAATAATTTGCACGTGTGACGAGTAAACATTGTGGCAACAAACGATATAACGTGCGTGTACGCGTGAAGGCTGTAGAAACGATCTAAATAACAGAATTCACAAAAAATTGTACGGAAAAAATTTTTTTTTCTTTTTTTAAATTTCGCCTCAGGAGAATTTTATATGCAGTAAAATTATAGCAGTTAAGAAGTATCATTACCGCATAATAAGTCTAAAAACTGCGAACTCATCCCAATAAAACATTGCCAAACAAAAACTGACCTGTTATTTTGTTAAGTAGATGGACAAAACGATGGTGAAAAAAATTGATCTAAGTGACACAATCACAAAATTCCTTCTTTCATCTTTCTTTTTTTTTCCTCGCGAACAAGATGAGCACGTAATTTTGTAAAGCAACTCTTGTCATTACGAATTTTTCTTTAAAACTGAGTTGCATTTGGAAACAGACCTGGTAAAGGCTTTGCAAAGAGAAAAAATGTGTAAAGTGGTCCACAAGATGACCAGAATACTGTGATAAAGGAGGGCTATGAAATATGGAACGAGTCATAACAGTTTGTGTATAACTGTTAGAAATTTCTACCACAATCTTCTGAAACATGTGACTGGGGTTTTTTAACCATACACGGTGTCGCAAGATTAAGATTGAAATTAAATTGAGTTGAATGTTCTGATACCTGTATCTGGAAATTGTGAAATTTGTAACAGAAATAATTTTACGTTTTTTTGGAGTTTTTAATGCAGATACAAAGTGTTAGATATTCTGATACCCGTATATGGAATTATGAAACTTGTTACAGAAAATTTTGCGTTTTTTGGGTAAATGTAATTTAGTGCAGTTACATGTAGCTGAAATTTTTGTTAAAGTTTTGCAATTTAGTGATAAATTTCATAAATTCGATAAAATGTAAAACTTGAACTGCGCATGCGCCTATTACGATACAGCGGAGCGTCATCTTCTACTTCTTCGTACAGCGTTGGCGCCGTACTGACAAAGCCTTATACATATGAACTGCGCATGCGTCTATTACAATACGCTACTACTACACAAGATCGAGAAAATCAAAATGGCCGAAAGTATTTGCGAAATATCAAGTGATATGGGCGATAATCACGCCAATTTCGACCTTTTCAGATTCGATTCGAGTGTACGCATAAAAACTCGTATATGCGCCGAAGTCACATAAAATAGAATATGTGCCTATGCACACAATTCGGGTAATTACGAGACTCTCTTAAAATGCTCGCAGGACTGATCGCGCCTCGGCTTCGATCTCCTGTGAGCATTGTCGCTCGTCGCGTAATAACCCTCATTATCCGCCTAGGCACATAATATACTATTATGTGACTTTGGTGCATTTACGAGTTTTTCTGCGTACACTGGAATCCAATCTGAAAAGGTCGAAATTGCCGTGATTATCGTCCATCTCACTTAACATTTCGCGAATACTTCCGGCTATTTTGATTTTCTTGATCTTGTGTAGTAGAAGCGTATTGTAATAGACGCATGCGCAGTTCAAATGTACTAGGCTTTGTCAGTACGGTGCCAACGTTGTACCAAGAAGAAGAAGAATAAGAAGAAGATTACGCTCCGCTATATCGTAATAAGCGCATACGCAGTTCAATTTTTACGTTATGCTCCTCTGTATCGTAATACACATCATTACGCTACTCTCAACTGTAGCGTGAAAACGCGTTAATGCGCCGCAGGCACGTAAATCTCATTAAGACTTAACGTTGACTTTGTAACATAACAATTTCATAAAAATCCCGAGCATTTACAAAATTGTAAATTTTTTTTTTTTAAATTGAACAAGAGAAGAGTATTTTACAATTTTAAAAAAATATGCATAATTTTAAAAAAGGAAGGATGTGTACAAGATGACCAGGGTGCTGTAACAAAAGGGGCTATAAAATTTGAAACAGCCCAAGTGCGAAATTAGATACGGCCCAACACTGGCCCAGCATCGCCAAAAATTTGCCGAAGATCGGCTGCAAATATCCTGCCGTTGCTGGAATGATAACTCCGGTATGCACTTGGCGGCCAATGCTGGCCCAAACTCTGGCCGCCAGCACTTGTTTTCGTCACAGCAACGGGCCAATGCTGTGCCGAACTCTGGTTTCCTCACTTCCAGGATGGTTTGCCGTGGTAAAAGTGACACATGGCCCAGTAATGTGCCGTCCATGAGCCCGACTCTTGCTCTTCTACTTTCAGAACTGGATGCCATAGTAAAACTGACAATCGGCTTGGTATAGGGCCGATACTGGGCCAAGTTTCGGCTGAAGGTCGGTAAATTTAAACAGTCGAAAAAGGCCGCCGTCGTCGGCCCAGCACTTGACCGATGCAAACAGTGACACTGGCCCAATAACAATGGCCGACTCTTGGCTGCCGAGATTGGGTCAATATTGTGCCATATTATCACCTTCGGCAATTCACACTTGGGAGGTCATAAAACAGTCTTATTGTGTATAAAGATATTGTGTTGGTTAAAAATATGTATTTTTGCATTTTTAGAAAAACGTAATTGCAAGGGGGTTGAAGTTAATTGTTTAAGAGGGGGAGGTAAAAAACGAATAGGTTGTCTGTGTCTGTTCTTTGATTCACAGCATGGGGGTTACTGGCTATATGAGTCATTTCTAATAACATGCATTTTCTGTAGTTACTAGATCTGTCAACTATGTTTAAATTATTCAAATCGAATTCATGGTATTGGATTCAGGAGAGTTTGGTTAATGCAATCTATTTATCCGAGGGGTTAAAAACATCTTTTTTGTGTTCAGTAATTCTGGTTTTAAGTGAACGTTTGGCTGTGCCTATTTAGGAAGCTGTGCAACCTGTACAGGGGATGTTATAAATTACATCAGCCGTATCTAGTTTATTAATCTGATCTTTGGATGATTTGAAAAAATGGGAAAAGTCATTTTCATTGCGAGGGGCAATTTTGATATTAAAAGGTTTGAGAATACCTGACAGTTTTTCAGAAAGCCCTTGTACATAGGGCAAGCGCATATATTTAGGGTTTTGAGCTGTGGAGTGTGTGTATGTGTGAATGTGTGTGTTGCTTTCAGATAAGACTGGCGACTTACGAATGCCCATAGTCTAAACATATGGGGAATGAGGTGCCAAATGTCTCCAAAAGGACTCACTTTGCTCTGGTTGCTTGTCCTGATCACTTGCTCTGAATATTCTTATTAAATACTTGTCAAATTTAATTGTAACTGATAGTTTAAATATATAATTATATTAAAAGGAATTGGACTAATTACTCCTTACATTAGTAGTACCCCTTCGTTTTTAAGCGTTGGGGACACTATTTCGTATAAATAATTATTCAGTAACATGAATTATCATAAGTTTATTGAATATGACATCGAATGTTTTCTCGACGACTAATCGTGGTCAACTGGTTACAAGATTGAGATTACTAAAGCTAAATCAAGTGGGGATGGATGAAACAAAACTTTGATGTTTCTTTCGGTACTCCTTTGTGCGGTACTGCCGTGAATGGGAGACATTAAAAGTATATGTTTACTATAACTAATCAGTTAGCCCGAAACAATAGAGGTGAGATTATAAATATAATTCGAGAGACTCTCATGAACAAATGATAAACAGACCACCAGCTATGTTATGATATACCTTGTAAGATTCATATAGATATTTCAAAACATTAATATTTTTCAGAACACAAATTTACATAAATGGAAATAATCATACATATACCATACATTGATTCTTAACACATATAATAAACGAATTCAGACAATATTAATGTTGTTTGAAATCGGTAGTTTGGATAGCCTCCGCGCGTAATTATTTAATATGAGGTGCGCAATTAAGTTCCCGCGGTTTGTCAATAGATGGCACAATACGAGCAGAAGCACAAAAAAGTGATTTTACAGCATGACAACGCTCGGCCTCACGTTGCCAAACCCGTTAAAACCTATCTGGAAACCCTCAAATGGGAAGTCCTACCCCACCCGCCATATTCCCCAGATATTGCGCCGTTCGATTATTACTTGTTACGGTCGATGGCACATGGTCTAGCTGATCAGCAGTTCCATGAAGAAATTGAAAAATGGCTTGATTCGTGGATAGCCTCAAAAGATGAACACTTTTACCGTAACGGTATTCGTGCTCTACCAGAAAGGTGGGCAAAAGTTGTAACTAGCGATGGACATTACTTTCAATGATTCATTTGTAACCATTTTTCACAATAAAGTTGCATTTTCATCAAAAAAGCAGCAAGAACTTAGAAGCGCACCTAATAATTTAAATAGAACCTTTTAATTGCATAACTCTTTTATATTTAAGTTAATTTAATAATAGCAGTACGCAATAAATATAGATACGATTCTCTTACAGTATATCTAGAAAAAAAATCACTTCATCTAACCATACCATTTTGTTAAATGAACCAATACCTTTGGCTGATCAATCAATGGAAATATACGTTTCATTCGACCAAATCGTATCCAAAAAAATAATATTGAGTAGCATCAAACAAATTTTTTAATTGAATCAACCAAAAATTTGGTTATTTCTATACAATAAGTAAATTTGTTGGTTGATCCAACTTAATTTTTGTTGGATTAACCAAATATTTTCCTGTGTGTAGATAGATGGTAACATCATCCACACAATGGTTGACCCAATCAATAAATGCATAATAGCGTATTATCTTTTTTTTCGTTCATGGAAATTCTTGTTCGATTTTTAAGAACAGCTCAGAGCT
Source organism: Diplolepis rosae (assembly GCA_030998225.1). NCBI lineage: Eukaryota > Metazoa > Arthropoda > Insecta > Hymenoptera > Diplolepididae > Diplolepis > Diplolepis rosae. Next base: position 25,711,697 of record JAPYXD010000723.1, on the reverse strand, counting down.
GTACTAGGACACCTACGCGCATCGAAGCCATTGAGGAAATATTTAATTCAATTCATATGTATCCGATGCGCTTGCGTGGTTGATTGAGTTTATTTTAAAAAAGGTACAGCCTACGTGAATTTATCAAGAATCAAGATTCTTATCGCTGAGTGGTTTCGAGCATCGCTAGTAAATATACTTGCCCACATAAGATTTAATAACACATATATCGTGGGTGCACTGTCTACCTTGTAAAGTACCGTTTGTTCTCCAAAGAGTTAATTTTTTTATCCTGGATTGATTGTCTTACTTTTTTTTAATTCATCGATATTGCATTATGTTGTAAAGATATTTTTCTAAGTCGAGAAATCTGTTATAATGTGTATACCGTAATTTTCCGGAAAGACTTTGTTGGGAAATCGACAAACATCTTATATATTCAGTTGTAATATTTGAATATTCAGCTTCACTATCTGGATCTAGATATTGATTCTGAATATCCATTTTTCTCCGCGTGAACTTGATATAACTCCAAAAGAAAATGATAATTTGGGTCATGGCTGTAACTAACTTTAACTTTCAAGAAAGAAGGGTACAAATTTCAAGATAAAAATCTTACATACGTGCAAAACAATAATTAAAAAGTAAAAATTCTATAATAAATAATTTTTATTTATTTTCATTAAATATCTAATCTATTTCTCAATCCAAGGTAGACTTAAAGATATTTCGATATTAATAATAAAAAAATATTAAATTGAAGAATTTTGAAAAAAATCTTTTAGAATATTTTAAACGATAGATTTTTCAGCATTACAATAAACCAAATACTGTAGGAAATAATGTTGAAAAAACGGAATACAAAATCTTATAACAATATATGATTCTAATTCTTCTTGAACTTTTTTAATATTACTTTGGTAAAAATTAATAATCAGTTTAATTATGTTGAAACTCACTCTCTACTCTCTAAATATGAATCAGTCAAATTTGCACTGATTCATCAGTGAAAAAAATATTTCTCACTGTCAATTCAGTCAATTTTCACTGAAATAATCAGTGAAATTTGATTGATTTACAGTAACCTCTTTTTATTTATTTAAATCAGTCAAATTTCACTGATAGTCAATAGATTTAGACCGATTCAAATTTAGAGAGTATATCTGAATCAGCTATACTGAGAAAAAAATGCTATATTGAATGAAAAGCAGTTCTTTCCAAAAGCATGTATATCATGGATTCAAATCAATATGCTATAGAATTAGTAACATATTTATTGGTTCTTGTAGTATATTTTTATGAATTAATAGTATACATGCTTTTGATTCAATAGCATTTTTTTCTCAGTGTAGAATTCTTTATAATTTAACTTTCCCATTCAATCATAAAAATTGTTCAGCTGTTTCTGGAGAATGTTGCGAATTTTATAGAATTTATTACATGAATTCAGAGCTTAAGAACTCTATTTTTGGATTTATCAGTAGAATAATATTAAAAATTACAGATCAAAGTATTTCAGTGTGTTCTCTTTCGGATGATGCATCAGGTATCGAAAAGAAAGTATTAATGCAAATGTGATTAATGTTCTTTTAATGCGAGGTTCGTGTCGTTTATTGAATGAACTTTGGGTGTTTGCCCCCTGCAGAGTTCAGTGACGTATCATTCTCTTGTAGGTGATTCCAACGTCGAATATAAGTAATGAAATTGAGATGACTTGACAATGTTAAACACCTGCACACAACACGTTATCGCGCGAATCCTGCTGTTCGGCACTATCGTTATTCCTCCTCGATGATAGTCAATGCTCATCTAATCTCTAGACGAGATGGGTGGTCTAGCTATAGGACGTGCCTATCACGTGTTCTTTTTGTAAACGATTTGATGTGACTTGACACACAAACTATTCAGAAGCGACAATTCATTCACACGTGCTGTACCATCAAATTTGTTACTGAATTTCACACTCTCTACTCTCTAAATTTGAATCACAGAGAAATGGGCCACTTAATGAAATCAGTAAGGATTTTCGATGATAATCAGTTAAATTTTACAGATACAAGTAGCTGAATAAAATCAATAAAAACTGTTCTTGTATTGAGTTAAAAAAAAAAAATATTTACTACAATGTGTATGAAACAAAAGTATATTTTCCTAATCTGAGCAAATATATTAGGGGAGAAGCGGCGAAATTGGCGCACCTAATAGAAAGTGCGAGTTTAAAAAGAAAGTATATGACTAAAAATTATGAAAAAATATTTATTTAATAGCTGGATATCTTTTCTATACTTTCCAATGCATAAAGATTGCATGGAAAATTATTAAAGCAGGTTTTTATTCAGATTTCCGAAGGACTGCACCTGCGTCAATTTACCCGCCATTTCGGGTAAATTGACCCACTAATATTATAATCTTCTCTTGCCACGTATTAGTTATATTTTCATAGATTTAGAATTACATTTCAGTATCAAAGGTTGATGAAAAGAGGTAGTTATAATTTGAAACTAAATTTGAGATAGTATATCAAGATATGTGAAGTTTTTTATACCTTTATTCACATAAACCATCCAAAGTTAAAATATATTTTATATTTGTACAATAAAATACTGGCAATTGTGGATATTTAAGTGAATATTCAAATTGAAATCATTTTTATAGAGAATTATTTGAATTTGTAATCAGAAGTATATACAATTATTAACTTTAGAAGACTTATAAATAATAGAAACAATCAATCAAAAATACAAATTTCTTACTTACATTGCTTTCACATCTTAAAATCAAGAAAACTTTCAAAACACTGTTAGACTGCAAATTAATTATTAAAAATCGCTTTTAAAATGCCTTGATACCTCAAAATTAAAAAAAAAATTTAACCACTGATTATTCAAATGAATATAACCTTACAAAGTCGTTACATCAGTTTTGCGAACCACATTACATCCCATGTCACAAAAAATCTTAAGAAAAAGATTAGCAGAAAAATCCAGCAACATTCAAATGTATATATCTATATATTAATAATTGTGTACTTACTATCTTCTTTATATTTTCAATCATAAACATCCGAGCACTTGACTTCAGTCACCGGTTTCCAGAAACACAACACGTGTGCCAACTTCGCCTCTGATTTGAATCTGATATGCGCCAATTTTGCCGCAAGTGTATCGTTCATTAATTAAATACTTTTTACGTAAAATGCTTATTTTTTCATACAAATATTCTATCCTAATCGTAAGATTAAATATCAAAGATTATAAAATCGTTGCATTAATCTAATTCACCTTGAATTACTATTATTTAACGATTTAACTCAATGGCTTCGAACATAACCATTATGCCAAAATACGATTAATCGCAATTAAACTGTATTAAGCAATTAGATTTTTATAATGTTTTCTATCAAATACATATCATACAAGAATGCACACGATAGAACTATTTTTATTTTTTGTTATGTTATCATTTTCTGAAAAATAGGGTCCGCCAATTTAGACGACGCGCCAATTTCGCCGCTTCTCCCCTATCGACTTCAATATTGCATTTGATTGCTCTAGTATTGTATAATTGCATGTTTTTTGAGTATTAATGGTCTGAAATTATTTTCTAAGGTATTTGTTCAAACTGGGAATATGTATTTATTATAGGTGTAAGGTCCTAAGATAATTAAAATCAAAGTTATCATCTTATGCACGTTTTACCTTCTTTTTTACAATTTTCTTTAAAAAGAGATTTTTGACTAATTCCATTATAGCAGTTAAATACTTTTTGAAAATTTATTAGAGTAAAATGAATAATAACTAGTAGGATGTTTCATTAAAGTGAGTAAGTGGCTCACATTTTATATAATTTCATTTATTTCATGAATTAGAAATTTACTCAGAATTGGTAAAATTTTACTATGAATTTGTTTAATGCACTTTTAGCATTATTTTGTAAGATGGATTGATAATGATTGGATTAGTCAATTTTTGACAAAATCAGATGTAGAAAGTAAGTGCGAAAATAGTACATTACGTGCCCAGGCGCAGAATGAGGGTCATTGCGGGACGAGCATTGTCGCGAGTCTCGGAATTACCCGAATTGTGTGCATTGGCACGTATTCTATTTTATGTGACTTCGGTGCGTATAGGCACCGTGCGTGACTGCAGCGCTATAGCATGAGTGAACTAAAGGAGGCTGTTCGAGAACTTTTACAATGTATTATAATGGGACTTAGTTATAAAAATGTTTATTATCAATAAAAAAACAAACAAAAAAACAATTTGATTCACTTTAAAATTCGATTGTTTTTCCTTGTGAAGTATTTGTGTGAAATCAGCAGTAAAAAGTAAGTATTTTTCATAATAAAAATGATATAGAAACCAATAAATATAAGGTTAAGGTAGTTGTCGTGCCAAAAATCAGTCACTGGAAAAAGAAGTTTTTCTATGATTTCAAGACTGGAAATTATATCATCAGCCGTGTCATATGTAAGGAAAGACACTCTTTTTAATGAAAAAATTTAAAAATTACGAAAAATAATTTTTTAATAATGTTTTTTGTAATAGGATTTTTCCTTACTATCGCTTCTTACCAATTTTTTAAAAATGATTGAAGCTTCTTAAATCATTGCTTATTTTTTCGGGGAAAATATTCTCTACAACTTGACCGTTTCCAATTTTTGAAAATAAATTCTTTAATGACTGAAATAATTAAAAATCAATTTTCCAAAACAAAATTTTTATAAACAAATTGCTGTATTTGATAATAATTGATTCATTTTCAAAAATTGGAAACAGTTATGTTGTAGAGAATATTTTCCCCGAAAAAATAAGCTATGATTTAAGAATCTTCAATTATTTTCAAAAAATTGGTAAGAAGCGATAGTAAGGAAAAATCCTATTACAAAAAACATTATTAAAAAATTATTTTTCGTAATTTTAAAATTTTTTCATTAAAAAGAGTGTCTTTCCTTACATATGACACGGCTGATGATATAATTCTCAGTCTTGAAATCATAGAAAAACTTCTTTTTCCAGAGACTGTTTTTTGGCATGACGACTACCTTTAGTTAATGACAGATCAAAACAGACTAGAAAAATAATAAAGAATTAAATTGTAATTTCATGATGACACTTTTAGGTACTTGTTGAGTAAATAAATATTAATTGTTTATTTTCAGATTCAAATTCATCATGGATATAATTATTAAAACAGGTTTTCAATCAATTAAACATACATTAGAATTTCAACCACAAACGAAAATTAAAGGTAAAAATCTCGTTCTGGCAGAACACGTACGAGATGTCCAAGAGTTCTGTAGAAATAATGAAAGTTATTTAATAAAATCTCGTATAATTCGACAAGCATCAGTTCATGCAACACCCTACAGTACCCACTTATTCCTTTGATTTATTTTCCATTTAGACGTTGGAAATTTATAAAATTTACACTCCTTTTCCTGCTTGCATTTTTACAATTCACAACACAACAACTTCCGTGGCTCATTTCAGCTATATTTTTTTAATTAAAACAAAATTTAGATTTGCATATGTATTTTGATTGCTCGGAAATATAAAACAGCCTCCTTTAACGCCTAAATTATCCACTGCGTGCGCTGGCGTCGATTTAACTCTCCCTACCATGACTTCGCACGGTGCCTATACGAGTTTTTATGCGTACACTGGAATCTAAACTAGTATTGTAGTTGTTTGCGGCGCTAGTCATTACACTTGATATGTCACGACTAGTCCCGGACATTTTGATTTTATCGATCTTGTGTAGTAGTAATGGATTTTAGTAGACGCATGCGCAGTTCAAATGTACAAGGCTTTGCCAGTTAGATGCTAACGCTGTACGAAGAAGAAGAAGAATAAGAAGGATTGAGCTTCGTTTCATGGCTATGGGCGCATGCGCAGTTCAATTTTTACATTTCATTCCTTTCTGGCGAAATGTACTACATTGCGCTACTGTTAAATGTAGCGAAAAAACGAGTTTGCGCGGCGGTGGCACATAAAAATATTTTCATTCATAAATTGCATAAATATTTGAATTCTTAACGATGTTAGTGGCATTCCAGAAGCCATTCTTTGGCATCGCACCTTCAAAAAGCACCTGGGGCTCATCGATATAATCATTCAAAGCCGGCGTGAGTCCATGATGCCGGAAGATCTAAGCAAGCGCCTTAGGCAATTTTTATGTCTGCGTCAATTTATTTGGTTTGAGTAATGAGTGTCCACCCCCTGCTTAGGTTCGTCCTTTTATCTGTCGAATCAAATCTGGAATCAACAAGGTTCTCCTTTTTTCCCAATATAAATCTTGCACATTTGAATAAGTTAAATTTTCGGAAACTATTTTCTACAAAACACGTTTGCAACTAATAAAAACGGAAAATTAAAAGTTTCTCCACCTTTTCCGACAATTCCGTCATGTTTATGTTAGAGGAACAGAAAAACAAAAAAACAAATCAAAGATACTTTGTTTGAATCAAACAAATTTTATTTAATTCAAATAAAGCATTTTTTAAAATCAAAGAAAGTATTGCAAACAAATAATTTTCTTTGATTCAATCAAATATTTTTTCTGAGTGTAAATTCAGTTTTGGTAAATCAGCTTAACCTTAAGCTGACGACTGTTTGCTAGACACCCTGGTGGGTCGCATCAACCGAATAGTAAAATAGTATGACTGCGAAAGTAAGATTTATTCATAAGTTACATAGAAATCCTCAAATAAACTCATTAATCTAAAAAATCAATACCATTACTTCCAATGAATGTCTACACCCAGAAAAAAGTATCTTCGATTAGAAAAAAAATGTATTTGAATTATACATATGAATTTTAGAATATCCAAATGATATTTTAATTTTTATCAGAGCCTTTTGGCTACATAATGGCATTGCACGATCTTTTTCGGGTATAAAATTTAGAGTTACGCCAGATAGTTTCTTACACTTGATTATGCTCGAAAAAAGATACTTATATCCATATAGTATAAAATAATGTAATTTGTCAAAAAATTACTAACTTTTTAAAACTTTCTTATGTAAGTAAGATTTTCTATAAAAAATAAGAGAAAACTTTCAGAAAAAGTGACAATGTAAAAAAGGATGATATGTGTTCTAGTATCTCGAATTATAAATCTATTTGACAAGTCTCCATGGTGGAGTAGTTAGAGTATTGAGCTACAATTTCGCTTTCCTCATGCATCTTGCGTTCGAGTCCTGGTACTAGTATCTGCACGAGCGTAATACTGGCACGATACCGTTTTCCCAGACAAAAGTTCACGGCGCGCCAGTATACACGGAGGAAAATAGTTCGAGAAGCTTTATTCAACTTTCGAGCAAACCTGTGCAGAAATTTTGGTGGGGCGCCGATCGGGCCCCGATCGGGAAAAATGTGGCCCCGATAGGGTAATCTGTCTAGCGCCAGACCAGTAATGAAACGCCCTACCCGATCGGGCTCAGATCTGGGCTTGTGAAATGGGGGCCCGATCTGGTCCAGATATGGCCCCTTCTAATTTTGTATTTTTAAAAATAGTAAAATTTTAAGGCTTTTCGTTTAATAACAATAAATAGTTGGTTCAAGAAAATTTATTTCATTAATTCAGATTAGTAATGCAACAGTATAATTAAAAGTATAAAAACAGTATAATCTTCAAACCCACTTTCGTAGTCTGTAGAACTATTCGATTCTTCTGAATCTAAAATTACATTATTAATAATTTTCTTTCTAAAAAATTCACTTTGCAAAATGAAATATTCGACATAAAAAATAATGAAATACAATAACGTTCTACACTTAAAATTATAATTTTCTTTACAAATTACCGTTAATAAAAAAATATTTCCGAACTCGCCATGTACTTTTTGCTTTTGGCATTTTAATATCAATATAGTCACTATACAATATCAGGACTGCAACACAAAATTTGAAAATAATCTTGTCTATCATAATCCGATGTGGTTCCGACCAGGGACACACCATTTGCCCCCTGTGGCCACATGTGGAAAATCCGATCGGGCCCAGATCGGAACTTGGTAACAAGTTGGGCAATTTCTGCACGGGAAGTTGGGAAGTATGGACACGTTGGAGATTATTTAATATTTTATTGTAAAGTTTCATAATGTAAGTGACAAACAATTTTTTGAAATTGATCACCTCTACAGACAACGACAACAACAGACAGGTTTCAAAAACTCTTTTTCGGATTCAAGGTTTTATAACATGTGCAAATTTGTTGAAAACATAAGATCTCAAGTTTCTCATAAATCGAATACTATCTCATATAATGATAATTCAAAAATATTAAACTTGCAAACCGACATAAGCTAAATAAATTATTAAATATTATATAACTTTGCATAGTTTCCAATATCAACAATGAAAATCATCATAATAAAATAATTAAAAACGTTGATGAAACTTTCTATGAGTTTTACTGTTTTTCATATTATTATGGAGGTTTTAATAAATTTTTGTGGAAATAAATTAAGAGAGCTTAAATTGTAATATTTTGTTATGTTTCGATCGCTGTGTAAGATTTTGTCCCTTTTCAGCCTTGCTTATTAGAAACGAATAAGAAAATACGAGGAATTTAATTCTGTATTTTATTGTTCGTTGCTTTATTTCGAACAAATACCAATGTGAACGATAGTTATTCTTAGGGGCGCTTAAAGTACGGCACACGCACTTATCGTTTCCTAGACCGGCGCTGTGATATAACCTGATATCCCCCAGGGTGGAAGCACTCGGGGCACGAGTACATTAGAGTACGCACTCAGAGATTCTCTTCTCTGGTGAAGGGCGTGGTTGGGAGACGCGCGACGACCATTTGTCTCAACCACCTCCCGCACCAGGAACGCCCTCGCATCCCATGGGCATCGATCACGTCTTCCTCTTACTAGACTTTACTGCGCGAATCCGTAAGCCACATAAAAAACTCGCATTACACTAAAAAAAATGCTAACAAAAATAATTATATGATATGCACAAGATTCTTCGTAGCACAAAACTTCATTGAAAGTACACCAGTACTTTTGCTCTCAAAACACAAACATACAAATTTACAAAATCTACGCAGCCAAGACTTTTTCAACTGTAAATAACTAAAGGGTTCTCCAATTAGAGGTTTCATTTTGATTCATTAGAAAAATGCGTGTTTTTATTGTGAAAAATCATTTAATTTTTATTTCATTCATTAATCATGGTTCGATAGCGCAATCCGGCCATTCACCGAAACAACCTCTCCAGCTTGATTTTCAAAAAAATAAGGCCCAATGATCCATCCTACCCAAAAACCGCACGAAACAGTTACATGTTGCGAATAGAGAGGCTTTTCAATAATCATTTTTGGGTTTTCCGAGCCCCAAATGCGACATTCTGCTTATTAACGTAGCCACCAAGGTGAAAATGAGCCTCATCGCTCATAATGATTTTTCGATGAAATTCAGGTTCATTTTCATGCATTTCCAACACCCAATTGGCAAAGACTCGACGTTGTTGATACTCGGCAGACTTGAGTTCATGTGTTAACTGAACTTTATAAGCTTTAAAACACAAGTCTTTATGCAAAATCCGGTGTAGAGTTACAGAAGTAATATTCGTGGTGTTCTTGCACGACGGGCATGAGTTCGATTCTTCACATCACTAAATTGTCTTAACAGCTCGAATTCTTGCACCAATTTCACAATAGCTGGCCAAGAAGGTGCTTTACGACGTCCGAGAAAACTTTTAACTTTACGAACTGTTTTAGAAAAATTTTCACCATTTTTTAAGTGAATTTTAACAATTTGAATGCGTTATTGAAGCACGTATCGTTCCATTTTTATTAATAGCATAGTTTTTAATTGTCATCTGTCAAAAAATGATACCTCTTATTATGACAGCTGCTAAAATAGCGGACTATTCAACATGAAACCTCTAATTGGAAAACTTTTTTTTTGGAAACTTTTGAGCATAATACGCCACAGTGTCGTTTGAGCGATGCCCAATTCGTGAGAACGACGTGAAATCGACTGATTTGGCTCATTTTGAATCGATGCACTTATGGTTGCGATTATTTCTTCGTTTCGAGCAATACGACGTCTTTTTGGCACCGGAACGTCCAATAGTGTAAATTTGGTCTCGAATTTATCCACTATAGCACGCACAGCCTGTCGGGTGGAACGATTATTACGGCCGAAAATTGGAGTAAGCGCTCTTAATGTTGCGACCACCGACTCAGAATTTCGGTAGTAATTTTTAATAACTTCCAAACGTTGCTGGTTCGTGAACTTTACCCTGATGAAAATGTTGACTTTAACTAACGTTTTGATATTGATAGTTCATTAAAAAAGTTTAAGGGTGCGTTCATATAAAGATACGAGATTGTTATATCCCTATTGGAAAACCCTTTATTATTATTAAAAATGTAGATTTGAATACATATAAATCCATATTCTACAAATTTCTTTGCAAAAAAAATTTGTAAAAATAATTCTAGATAAGAGGCGAGATCTTTAAGATTCCTTTGGACTCTACCTTGTTTTCGTTTTCACTCGTTTTTTCAAACGGTCTAGTGCACAATATAAGTAACAGGAATCCGGTATCACATGTATACAAGCCTAGGCATTTTGACTCTCGAGTTTTGAATCAAAACAAAATGCATTCAAAATAAAAAATCTTACATTTTAGCCAAATTATGTGATGTACGAAAAAAAGCATATGAGTTGAGTTATTCTATTAAAACTGATCTGCAAAGTTGGTTACGAATGTTTTACTATATAACGCTTAATTTCCATTACAATTGTCACTTCCTGTGACCATTAACATTTATTTATTTATAATATTATAATTTTATTCGGAATAAAACATGCATAAATGATATGTTTTGGAAGGTATTAATTATACGAAATAAAATTTACGGTAGTAAAATTGTAATAGGGAGAGAGAAATAGTAAGTTTATAAAAGGACAACGCTTATGAATGAAACGTCGAAACCCTTACAAAGGTGTGAACGAGGAAACCCCATCGGAACGCGCTAAATAAACAAGAATATCGACCGGGTCAGCAAAACAAAGAAATTAAAAAGCTAGTTGATCTGAAAAGAAGGAACATCGGGGAAACCAGAGGAGAAAAATCATTCGAAGATATTCTTCCCCTTTTTTCTTCTTCAATATACGAAAAGCCAAGCAAATCAGCCACGTGCCAAGGTCGGGGAACGATCAACCAGAGGCTGGTAAAAATATCCAAGGCAAAACCAGTATCGATTGAAAAGTGGCGACCAGGACCACTATCGATCGAAAATTGCCCATAAAAGCGACTGCGAATCCGCAAATTTTCAGTTACTGTCAGACTATCTTAAACTTCGTAACTCTCTCTCGAGAAGTACTTCTTCAGTCTTCGTCGAGTTTTTCGTTAGTCTTCTTCGAGTCCGTCACCGCGAACGTCTACCCTCCTGACCATTATAGAAGTAACTCAAATTTATAAGTTCCAACAAGTGACTGTTATCGGTGCGTTCGTATAGTGTTAGAATATCAGTGGTTAAATTTCCTGCAAGCATTTCAAGTGGCTCCCGAGTAGCAAACTCCAAAAATCATTGGATCCAGGATTAAATCCCAGCAGCCTCCGACTGGAATATTAGAGCACAGTTTCTCCACATCGGATCGTTGCTACATTCATAGGATTTCCAAAAAGGAGTAAGTCAATTTAACCTTAATAAGGAATATTCTCTCTTTCTCTCCCCTTTTGTGTAAAATTAGTTGATAAACGGTTAATAATTGTATAATTTGTTGATTAATTATTTATTGTTGGCTATCCCTAACCCTTGCTTCGATTGAGAAATCCTTCCGATTTCTTAACCGAACAAAAAACGGGGAAAATTAATTATAATAGTGAAGGGTAAGTAACTAGGACGTTACACAATTTTAAAAGTGCTATTAAAAGAAAAAAATTTCATTTTCCTACTGAAATATATGCTCTGCTAAGGAATGTTAAGAGAGAAAGTTGTTTTTCTGGAATAATTCTACAAATTTTTTCCCGTAAAATAATTGATAGTAAACATATTTTTGGATTTTCATATTATAATTTTAAATTAATTAGTTGATTCTTTAAATATTAAAATTTTATATTATAATAATAAAAGTTACATTTTTCTACCATTAAACGAGAAACAAGAATTTGGTTATTATTTTGAATATTGTTTTAAGGTCGTGTGGTAGGGTCTGACGTCACCAATTACATACGACCATTTTATTAAGAAAATAATTATTTTAACAAATTTTTCAAAGAAGACAGAAATTCGTTGCATTTTTCCGCATTGCTATCTTTTCTGGAAAATTTGTTTAAATCATTATTCTATCAGTAAAGTGGTCTTATGTAATTGGTGACGTCAGACTCTAATACATTGCCATAAGATGCGAATTTTATTTATTTTTAAACATTAATATTGAACGCGAGTGTCATGATGAGAATGTATTCACATAAGTCGAAGTAACTTTGAAAAAATGAAACCCACATCTATAATTTTATAAAATGTACTGCAGTCATATAGTGTTAAATCATGAGAAATAAACTATAACATATTTATAATAAGTGCGACAATTGAATCGCGTTCCTTGCGCGCGTTCAAACTTCATTTCAAAGATACCCCTCAGAATGTGAATTGATATTTTCAATAAATGATTTTAATGTTAGCTATAACTACTTTCGGTTACGTTTGTGTTTTATATAATAACTAAAGCTTTAAAAACACTAAACTAACCCTTGATATTATTTTATTTCAGCCGGTAAGTGCATGAAAGCAAAAAACTCTAGCATTTTGATTGAAGAAGATGAAGAATTTGCACGTACTTTGGTAAGTGCGCACCTAATTATCCGTAGTATACTCGCGAGTAGTTTAAGGCAATTCAAAACATTCTTAATTATCAAAGTGACATGTTTGATAACATGTCTGCTATTATATTGACCCAAAATTCATAGAATTATTTATTCATTTCTCATTATTTTGGCATAGGGTCATATTCTTTTTATTTTCTTTGATTGAATTTATCACTATTAGATATAAAAATACTCAAAAAGAAAGCAAGGCAAACGTTTCGGCCACATATGGGGGCCCTCTTCAGTGCCATAAATTCAAAGTTTGATTCAAAATTTCTGTAAAACATTAGAATATAGGAGATAATTAAAATAAGGATTATCATAGAATTCATAAACTTATAGCTTGCAATTCAAAATGAAGTAGTCCAGTATGCAGCATCACGAATTGAAAAAATATTTAGAGTTTACTGTGAATGAAAAACCCGTATAAAAGAAAAAGCATAAAAATTTTTGCACACGAACCGAACGGAATTTCTTAAAAAAATTTCGGTCTTGTAATTCTCCGAGTCGAACTATTGATTCTCTAAGATGCTCCATTTTCGAGGACTTGAGAGAATCAAAAGAGGCGTATTAGCTGTTAAAATCAATGTAATTTTGATCCTCTGTTGATGCTCTTCTCCTGCAGTTATTTCCGTTTCTGCACCTTGGAGGATCTTAAAGAGTAGCAATGAAGATTCTCCTCACCTCCTCTATGATACTCCATTTTTTAAAGTATATAATTCCTAATGACATCAGGAATTAGCAACTGTTTATTATTATTTATATTTATCGTGTTGATTAAAAGAGAAACGAAAATATAGTACCAGACTTTTGGAAAATAATGAGGAATGTATCAAAGTATCAATGTCCGGTACATGTCGAATTGGAAAATGTAAAATGTAGAATGTAAAATGGGAAGGCCATCCATTTTACTGTCCAAATTACAATACCGGTAACAACATATCTACAAATTAATTTTGAGAAATTTTATTTTTCGAAATAAAAATCCAAATGGTACCGGAGATTGATTCTTTGATGGATTCCTCATTGTTGCCTACAATTTCATGATTATATTTACATTCCTGTCCTAATCAACCCGATGAATATAAATAATATAAAATGGTTGGTCATTTGTGACGTCATTACGCATCACATACCCTCAAGTACCAGAATGAAAAGGGTTCAACAAGAGCGAGTCCTCGATTTTTCGAAAACTATCAGAGATTTTAAAACGTTTTGTTTTTTTTTAAATAAAAGTACTCTCAAAGGACTACGGCGCTACTATCTAATAGATAGTCCAGTCCCCATCTTTGTCCAGAATGGCCTGGCACCTTTTCGGCATGCTTTCCACTAATTTTTCAGCGTAGTCCGTTGGTAATTCTTGCCATATCTTCCTGATTTTTTGCGAGAGCTGTTTCAGGGTGAACACACGTTTTCCCGCAAGCTTCCTCTTTAAAACACTCCAGACATTTTCGATTGGATTCGCATCGGGGGACTGTGATGGCCAGTCCAAAGTTGTGATGCCATTTTCTGTTTTCCAGGCGGTGCAGAGACGGCTTCGATGTTTCGGGTCATTTTCTTGTAAGATCCAATCGGACGTATCGGTTCTAAACATCTTTGTAGCAGACCTTAGAAGACCACATTCATATATTTAGAGCATTTTCTGAGCATTTAAGTTCTCGGTGAAGAGCTCTAAACGCCCAAAACCGCGCTGTAAGAAGCATCCCCAAACATGGACCTTCACGGGGTGTTTTTTATTGGCTTTATAACGCTCAACCCACTTCTTCACGAACGATTTCGACTTTTTGATGTATTTAACAGCGGCTGTATAGGACATAAGTGGTCCCTTTGGATGGGTACACAAGAAGACCGCTTCAAAACGTTTCGCGTACACAGAACTCATTGTGACTCACGTCTGCTCTCTCCGACGATTCGAACGCTACTGAATCACCTTGGTAATTGCGCCGTAGTCCTTTAAATGTACTTTCATTAAAAAAAAAAAAAAAGTTCAAAAATCTCTAATAGTTAGAGAAAATAGAGAAGCAAAAGAGAATCAAAAGAGAAGCAAAAGAGAATCAAGAGAGTATAAAGAGAAGCAAAAGAGAATCAAAAGATTATCAAGAGAAGCAAAAGAGAATCAAGAGAGTATCAAAAGAAGCAAAAGAGAATCAAGAGAGTATCAAGAGAAGCAAAAGAGAATCAATAGTTCGACTCGGGTCAGAACGACCTCTTGAGTGTAAACGTAATGAATATTAGGAGAACCCTTAAGGGGCAGGATCGTAAATAACTTTGACGTGAATGTGATCACTTCTTTTTTCTTTCTACATCCTACATCGTATACTCTCTTCCTCAAGTAGATTTTCATTTTTAGGATATTCATACAAATAGTATCGCCAATTAGGCGTCTCGAGTCGTTAGTCAAGTCGCCCGAGCTCTCCCTTAAACGCTTCTTGGTGTTTAACTATGCAGAACGTCTATATGCGTACGGCGTATACTATTAGTGAATATTCATGAGAGTGAGAGTAGTACAATATGCTGTGTATAAATGTGTACTGCAGATTTGTATGAGGCTAAAGGAATTTCCGTATCTTTAAGTAAATCTTACCGCTTCCGTTCTTGTATAAATATCATTCTGAATATTTTGCTGGGTTGAAAATTTCTTTCCTTTGCAAACTTCATTTGATAATTTGATTTTATTAAGTTTATTTATATCAATTCAAACATATCAAAATATCTGATTAATAAATATTTGACACAATAAATATATTATAAACAAGATAAATACTAATATTTTTATATTAAACTACCTCTCAGTTTATGAAAAAATATTTAGCAGTAAAAATTTTGGACACACGGAAAAAAATAGTTTAATAAAGTTTATAGAACTGTTTAAGAGTTGGGGATACAGGCATTTGCGGAACTTAATTTTTGGCCTCCGATAAAGTGTGCCTAAGCTCAATTCAATCTGGTAATTCTATCGAGAGTTATCGAGTATACGGCCTACTACAAACAGACAGACAATCAGACACTTTCGTAAAAACCGTTTTTTCTGACTCAGGGGGTCTCAAAACGTAAAGATTTGATGAAAATTTCGAAAATTATTTTTCACATAAAACTAATACCTTCTCATCCATGATGAGAATGTAAAAATTATAATGAATTTTTCTGCTTAGTGACGGATCAGTTCTTGAAACGTATATCTTATCTGAATTTTGGCCAGTTTTTCTCTTCAATAACAGACAAGTTCTTGAATCAATTTTTAATCTGAAATATGGTATGTTTCTCTGCCCAATGCCTTGATAGAAGTACTTATAAGAAAAAACCAAGTGGATCTGGCTAGATGAATTGGAGAGTGAAAAACTAAGGCCTTTCAAGATTATCTAAAATTTTTAAAAACCGCTAAAATTACTCAGGTACTCGATATTCGTATTGGAATTTTCTGGACAAATCTCTACTCGGGACATTAAATATTTGTTTTATAACTGAAATTCCGTCTCGCAAAAATAAAGAGCGGCTGAAAGTGGGTTGCACCGTTGCAGCAGAATAAAAACATACAGTAAAAAAAATTTCAGAAAAATTTACGGAATAACTTTATAATCTCCAGAATTATCAAAATCTACTGGAAAAGTGTCTGATATTCACATTAAAACATTACAACTGACAAAAACCGACAAAATGCGTTTTTTTTTCATTTTCGGATTCCCCGATACTTGACCTAGAAATGAAACCATACACAAAAATGTGAAAATCGATATAGTTTTTTTTAAGTGGTTGAAATTGTCTGAGGAGCTAACGGGATTCGAAAAATGCGAAAGTTTTTCCACTCTCCTGAAAAGTTTTAAAAATGCGCCTTATCCCCTTTGGACCACTAGCCCTTTATATAAACTGTTTTACGAACTGAGAAAATTGCATTGTATCCTAAACTCTTTTATACTGTATAATTCCTATTCTGCTTCCCGCACTCGTGGCCACACTGGTCACTATACACTTTTGAAATTTTTAATATTAACTCGAAATTCATTTCTCGAGTTTTATCTTTGTTGTAACCGGTGGATGTTGTAACTTGAATATGAATTCCGGGTAAATTGTGGTACAAAATAGCGAAAAAAAGTTTGCACGCGATGTTTCGTGAAAGTACCCCAGTCCTGCACCTTCGCAGGATGTCGTTGATCCTGTTCGCGTGCACCTCCTTCAGAATTTCGCGGAACTAAGAATTAGATAAAGATATTCCGTTTAATCTGACTCTTTGTGCTTCTTAGGGCTTTCAGTACAAAAATTGCAAATATAGACGTTCTTACGTTCAACGAGTTTTACTTTAATTTCTTATTATAAATAATTTTAGAGTATTCTTAAGATCCTTGGTTATTACAATTAGAATTTCAAGGTATTAAGGAAGTTTTATTCAGAGTAAAAAAAATTTGTTATTTTTTATCAGATCTAGAGAAGATTCGATGCTATAAGGTAACGGTTCTTAATTAAAAGAACTGAAATACCGACACGGATAAAGGAGATAATTAACATTTGCACGGTACGAGGATAAATTTATGCATAAGTGTTTTTACACATATGTATGCTCGGAGTTTAGCATATGCATGACTCGATTGATATGAATGCATAGCTGCATATTAAAAAACCCTCTAAACTACTATTTCATCTCATTTTCAGTTCATCCGTAATGGCGCCTTCTCTCCCTTCAACAACATTGCGTGTGTGACAAATCCGAAAATCTCTTACTTTAATCGACTATACACCTCCTTCTCTATTTATCATTAACAGTAAAGTCTCTAATAAAAACATATCGTAAATTCTCGTGAAACTACTGATCATTATAGTAACTGATTATTAAAATTTTAAATTAATTAGTTAGGTTTGAAATTTCTGCCACTGCCTACATTATCGGAGAATCACTAGTCGCGTATCAGATAGGATACGTTGCTGACAGGTGTCCTCGTAGACAATTTCAAACTCTTATATCGCAAATAAATGCAAATTAAATTAAAATTTTAAAGAATTTGAAATCTTTCTGTGGAAAAAAGACGCTTTTGACTGCGCTGGGATTCGAGCCCAGGTCTTTCGATTGCCGGTCGACTGTTCTAACCACTGAGCTACATAGGCGTCCGACATCTCTTTCTCCACAGAAAGACGGCAATCGAAAGACCTGGGCTCAAATCCCAGCGCAATCGAAAAGCGTCTTTTTTTACACGGAAAGATTTCAAATTCTTTAAAATTTGAATTGAAATTTTATATTGAAGACTGTCATAAATTGTTTAGAGATATATCTAGAAATATTTTAAAAATATTCATAAAATAGAACTTGTATCGACCCTCAAATAATAAATTTCATATGATGTTGTTGTTTATTAATTGGATTTAGGGTCCAGAAATAATAACTTAGGAGGTTACATACTATCAAAAGTTTCGACTCTGATCGGAGTCCTCATCAGTGATCTTTATTTCTTAAACATCAAAACATTGAATAAAATATTGCACATATAAACCTTATTTTGGAGTAAACTTTGGTAATGTAAAAAATGTAAAATATGTCAAAAAACCGTGAGAAAATTTACATAAATTGTAGAGAAAACATCGATAAATTACCTACTAAAATACTTCCTTAGGAATAACAATAAAATTCTAGCACATAACTTTAAGATACATCAACTAAAAAACTAGCATATATTTGTGTCTAAATGTTACTGAAGATATAGATGCAAGTACATATATGGTATAAAATTACAAAGGATTATTTATGAAAATTAGCTTAGAATTGCTAATATGAATTCTACACTGTTAGAAATTTCTACCGCAATTTGCCGGAACATGTGACTGGAGTTTTATTCAGCTACAGCCTTACCAAATTAAGATAGAATTTCAGAAAATTCAGTTATTTTTTAGTAAATTTATGGAAAAAAATTTTAATTTTCAGTTACAAAGTGTTGAATATTCTATATATGTTTTTCTGGAGATTCTGAAACTTGTAATAGGAATAGTTTTACGTTTTGGGTAACTGAAGTTTAATGTAGTTACATGCAACTGAAAATTCAGCCATATGTAACCGTAAATTCAGTTACAGTTTCGTAATTTTATGATAAATTTTATAAAAATTCTGTTACAGTCATATACTACATTACTGTTGGAAATGTTCGGAAATTTACAAAAAAATTTATGTTACAAAGGTGACGTAAAATTTGACGATATTTATGATGTTTTTGAGTAAAGGTTTCTTGAAATTGTGAAAAATGTACTGAATTTTTTAAATTTTTCTTGATGTTATGGAACTTAACTGAATTTTCATAAAATATATTTTAAAACTACCAAACTGTAATAGAATTTTTATAAGATTTATCATAAAATTACGAAACTGTAACTGAATTTTCGGTTACATGTGGCGTAATTTTCAGTTGCATGTAACTACATTAAACTTCAGTTACCCAAAACGTAAAACTATTCCTGTTACAAATTTCAGAATCTCCAGAGGAACATACCATATACAGAATATTCAACACTTCGTAACTGAAAATTAACTTCAGTCACATATTCTGGCAGATTGCGGTAGAAATTTCCAACATTGTTGAATTCATATTAGCAATTTTATGCTAATTTTCATAAATAATCTTTTGTAATTTTATATTATATATGTACTTGCATCTATATCTTCAGTAACATTTAAACACAAATATACAGGGTGTCTAAAAAGTCCCGGGATGGTAAAATATTTTTCAAAAAAGTGAAGGTCATTCCTGAAGTAATTTTCAACGAGGAATTCAATGGTGACCTTCACGTTGACCTTAAAGTTGACCTTCATGGCTTTTTGAAGGTCAACTTTGTTTTTTTAAATGAAAACTCCCTTTTTTTACATCTGCAATCGATAGAGCGGAAAATTCTACATTCAGATATGTACCCAAGTCATAGGTCAATTGTAACTTTCAAGGTCAATAAGAGGTTACTTGAAATAAACAAAGTTTTCCAAGAGGTCAGTGCAATTCCTGAAGTATTTTTCAACGGGGAATTCAATGGTGACCTTCATTTTGACCTTGAAGTTGACCTTCATGGCTTTTTGAAGGACAATTTTGTTTTTTTCAAATGGAAACCCCCTTTTTTCACATCTGGAATCGATAGAGCGAAAAATACTACGTTCAATTACGTACCCAAGTCATAGGTCAATTGTAATGTTCAAGGTCAATTAGAGGTTATTTGAAATAAACAAAGTTTTCCAAGAGGTCAGTGCAATTCCTGAAGTATTTTTCAACGGCGAATTCAATGGTGACCTTCATTTTGACTTTGAAGTTGACCTCCATGGCTTTTGGAAGGTCAAATTTGTTTTTTTCAAATGGAAACCCCCTTTTTTCACATCTGCAATCGATAGAGCGAAAAATACTACATTCAAGTACGTACCCAAGTCATAGGTCAATTGTAACGTTCCAGGTCAGTTAAAGGTTATTTGAAATTAACAAAGTTTCCCAAGAGGTCAGTGTAATTCCTGAAGTAAATTTCAACGAGAAATTCATTGGTGATCTCTGAATTGATCTTCATGATGATCTTCAAGGTTTTTTCAAGGTTTTTTCCAAGCAGTTTACGTTTACGTTTAGCATTACCCAGGAACAACGACGTGGATGTAGTAAATTCTGTTCCCTTTGGGGTGCTTGATTAGCGTGAGTCCCCTTGCCTCTCACGTTTCGGAGTGTTTGATTAGCGTGAGTCCCCTTGCCTCTCACGTTTCGGGGTGCTTGATTAGCATGAGTCCCCTTGCCTCTCACGCTTCAGTGAAAATGTTCGAACTGAAAATCTTGAGCTTCTTGAAAAAAGCTATGCGATTGTGAAAATGAGTTACAGCATTACGAATTATTTCCCTATCAATCAAAGTAGCCTCTTGCAGAATCCGATTCTGCAATTCGTCTAAGCTTTGGGGTTGCGCTGAGTATACTTTGCTCTTTAAATAACCCCAAAGAAAATAGTCGAGAGGCGTCAGATCAGGAGATCTAGCAGGCCACTCGATTTCACCCCTTCTTCCAATCCGCCTATGAGGGAACTGAGTATCCAAATATACTCGAACCTCCCTACCGTAATGAGCTGCTACTCCGTCCTGCTGGAACCATATATTTTGAAAATTATCGCCTGTAATCTCCCTTATTCTTGGTACAATTTGGTTTCTGAGAAGCTCTTCATATGCACGGGCATTGAGATTACCATCGATGAAGGAAGGGCCTATGAATGTATCATTCAAGATACCGGCCCAAACATTAATCTTTTCTGGATATTGTGTGTGACTCTCCATCATTCAATCAGGATTTGTGTCGGACCAATATCTACAATTTTGCCTGTTAAAATCACCTTTTAAAGTGAAAGTAGCTTCATCTGAAAATACTGTATTGTACAAGAAAAGAGGATCTCTATCAATTCTGTCCATCATACTTTCACAAAATTCAACCCGACGATCAGGATCGTCTTCATTGAGCTCTTGTACCAGATGAACTTTGTAAGGATGGAGATTAATGCTTTTTAAAATATTTCGCACTGTCTCAGGAGCAACGTTACGCTCATCACTAGCTCGACGTAAACTAAGGTGTGGGCTTTCAACAAATACTTGGGCTATGTCCATCTGCATCTCTTCAGATCCTGCAGATTTTGGCCGACCAGTTCTCTGAAGGTTCTTGATAGATCCATGATTCACAAAGCGCCTTACAGTTCTTTCAATTGTTGATTTTGAGACAGGATTTAACCCTTCTCCATTACGAAAAGTGCGATTAAAAAGCAAACGAACTTGATCATAAGATCGAACTCGATCTCCTCAACCACGCATTACTAATACAGATACCCTCTCTCGTTCCGAAAGTTTAGCTTGCGCCATAATAATCTTTTAGCGAAAGATAGTAAGTATGTACTCGTAATACGTATATTTAGTTTCGATTCGTAATATTCGTATGGAGATAGAAAAACGGTATAGGACTTATGGTATCGCCTTAGGTATTGACTTAGGTATCGAAAAACGGTATAGGACTTTTCGATATAACTCTTTGGGGAGGAATAGAACTCTCATCAGAACTCCTGGAACTTTTAATGAAAAATTTCCTATAAATATGATATTAAAAAATTCAAAACGCTGTAACCAAGATCAATACAGAGCTCACCAATGAATTTCTCGTTGAAATTTACTTCAGGAATTACACTGACTTCTTGGAAAACTTTGTTAATTTCAAATAACCTTTAACTGACCTGGAACGTTACAATTGACCTACGACCTGGGTACGTACTTGAACGTAGTATTTTCCGCTCTATCGATTGCAGATATGAAAAAAGGGGGTTTCCATTTGAAAAAAACAAATTTGACCTTCAAAAAGCCATGAAGGTCAACTTCAAGGTCAAAATGAAGGTCACCATTAAATTCCTTGTTGAAATTTACTTCAAGAATGACCTTCACTTTTTTGAAAAATATTTTACCTGAGGAAATATCCAACCGTCCCGGGACTTTTTAGACACCCTGTATACTAGTTTTTTAGTTATTATTTCTGGACCCTAAAGCCAATTATTAACAACATCATATGAAAATATTCAAAAAATACCTACATTTTTTTAACAAGTGTTTTTTTGAAAAAACCTTTAAATCAAGAAGTACTTAAAAAAACCTGAACTTATGTGTAGTTTCTTATTAGATTTTCAGTTTTTTGACACTCGCTATTGAGACTTAATTCAAATTAATGATGTGAATCTAAACTTAATGTATTTAAATCTACATTTTATTTTTATTATTATTCGCAGTACATACTTAAAAAAAACATTTTTGATAAAAAAAAAGCATAATCAGGATTAAGAACCTTCCATCGGTACTTGCGCGAGACGAAATTTCGAAAAAGGGCCAAAAAAATGGACCGGGAGGGCCATTATGAATATATTGGTCGGCCGAACAAGCGGCTGATTTTATCTGTGGAATTTCGAAGCCTATCTAAAGCCGCGTGGGAGGATAATACCCCCCCCCCCCTCCCCCATCTTCACCCTTTGTTTTTGCTGTTTTAAACGAAGTTTTTTTACCTCTTCCTTACTCTTCCTTATTCTTCATATCTTTTTACACTACCCCCCTCCCCCATCTTCACCCTTTGTTTTTGCTGTTTTAAACGAAGTTTTTTTACCTCTTCCTTACTCTTCCTTATTCTTCATATCTTTTTACACTACTTTCGTCGATCCTTCCTCTTCAATGTATCTATGTTTACTGTAATATCGATTGAACATTTTTTAAATCATTATGAAAAATAAAAAATTTACATGTTGCATGAGAATCTTGAATTTAATTTTCGCCTGATTAAATAATAAAGTTTCAGATGTACATAAAATCCACGTTTTTGTTTTATGTGAGTTCCAATCTCAAGTAGTCAACACTTTTAATTTACTAATGGAATCTGTTATGATTTATTTTTCCAATAAATAATTTTTGTAATGTATCTACTTTCTGAAATGTAATCAGTAGTTTTTTTTATTAATTCCAATCAGTAACTCATTTTTAGCTTTTAAATCTGGTTTTTTGTATTTACTGAGAAATCAATTTAAATAAACTGATTGCACAGCTTAAATTCAGTTAGTGAATAAAATGAATAATAAAATCTAGTGTTTAAAAATAGTATGGTATGCATTTAAAAATTTGACTTTCAAAAATTTCATCTTTTTACTTTAAACCTTTAACCTTTTACTACTTTGCATATTTTATCAGAGAATTATTATAGATTTTCAGTTTGAACATTTTTATGTGATTATTTTCTCGAGTGACAGTTACTTTTCTTACCTTTTATATACATGAAGCTGGTGACAAAGAGATAATTGAAAAAGAGTGAAACAAGGAGTGTGAATGAATGTTTATCCTTATATTTATAATCAACTTCATAATAAAATTTTTTGAAATTGACTAGCTATTATTGTGCATATAATTTACAGTGACCTTGGCTTTTGATAGATAATGACACTTGTGATGAGTCAGAATTTATGATTCTCATCATTGCATTGCGTTGATAAGTATCACGAAATTCAAGGCCCGCCATTAATTACCACCTTTGTACGGAGTTTAATCATCAACTACTTATTCCGTAATCAACTGAAATGGCAAGTTTATTACAGTATAAATCACAAATTTTATCATCGTAATCGACACGTACTTTCTCTCATCTTTATGGTTTCGTGTAAACACCAAAAAGACTTGCGCATTAAAATTAAAATGGAACTTCTACAGGAATTCTAGAGAAAAGCGTACTTATAGAATTTTCACATAATAATAAACACAGAATGAAGAATTGATTCGAAAACGCTAAAGGATTATAAAAAAACAATTGCTAACAATTCGAAGAAGGATAGAATCATTACTAAGTACAAACTAAAAAACGAGAACATTCTATAATATTTTAGAATACCTTATTTTACTGAAGGAAATTTACAATGTGGAAGTTTTTGTGAACATTACAGTAACTTACAAAACATTTGTAAGGATACAAAATACTTCAAATCTTCGAAACATCTTGAATAATAGATTTCTAAATGTATATATAGATTGTATATAAATTCTGAAATATTATTTAATCAAGCAGTACCGTAGTAACAGAACAGTTAGTGTCTTAACAAAATATGAAGGAGAATTCAAGTATTATTTTTTTAAATATTTGAATATGTAATTATTTATACACGGAGAAGAATGGATATCTAGAATTCAGCGATGGGACAGCTATCTTATATATTCAGTTGCAATATTTAGCCATTCAGCTGTAAAATCTAAGACATCAAAATATGCCGAAATTAATATCTTAAATAATGCAATTGAATATGGATATTACAACTGAACACATTGTGTTAAAAAGAGTCATGTAAAATCCACGAATTGTTTTTCCACAAATCTGGCCGTTTTTGACGGGTTTTCTCACGCAAACGTTTCAATACGGCCAAATAGTATTCTTTATTGACCGTTTGTCCCTTTGAAACAAATCCATGTATCGTCACTAGTTATGATGCGTTCCATGAATGTGGGGTCAGAATTGGCGCGATTAAGCAAGTCTAAAGAGGCCTGCTCATGCTACTGTTTTAGAAGAGAATTCAGCTCTTTTGGAACAAGTCGTGCGGCGATGCGTCTCATGCCCAAAATATCTACGAAAATCGAACGAACACACTCGTGAGAGATTTTAAGGTCACAAGCTATTTCTCTTAAGCTGGAATGGCGATTATCTAGCACAATTTTCTTTACTTTTTCGATGTTTTCATTGGTTAAAGAGGTCAAAGGTTGTCCAGAACGTGGTATGTCTTCTACAATCTCTCGGTCCTATTTGAAAGAACAAATTTTTGTTGACATTATTCGTTTTATTTAAAAATATACTATTTTTATTCAACCAAAATGATTTTTTCAACAAAGATGGTTTTTTTAAGTTCAAAAAGTGTTTTCTTAACACACTGAAAATTTGTTCTATTTAAAAGAAGAATGTTAATTCAGAAGTTTATTCAAATTAAGGAAATGTATTTTTGACCCCATAGTACAGCCAATACGTTGATTTGTTTGATTTCTAAAAATTTTGTTTGAAGGTAAAAAACTTTTTTTTAGTGTATAGTTCAGTAAAAGTTGTAAACAAGAGCCTTTACGTTATGGAAGAGAAATGGAAACTTATTTCGAATCGTTAAATAGTCAAGTTTTGAAAAGAATGAGACTTAGGACGATTGTGTTATGAAGAAGTAGCAAAACGGCAGCTGTATTAGCGATTATATCTTGAAGAGAAAATCAAGAGCAAAACAGCTGCCTCTCACCATTGGTGTATCCAACCTGTCTTATCAACTAAGCATCGACAATGGTTTCACCCTCTGGACTCCTCGAACTACATTTAGAAATATATCTACTGGTCAAGTTATTTTTTGTTTCATCAAGAAATATTACCGTTCACCTGGTATCTGCAAAGACTGCTATTTTTGATCATTGGACAGGCCAAGCACGTTCACCGGCCTATCGCATCTAATTATCGAGAAAATTGCTCGATATCTTGGATGTATGTATGCAATGTACTTGCCTAACTCGATGCACTCCCAGGTGCATTACACCAATATCGATATAAGTGCAAGAGTATCAGGCGTTTATTTTTCGAGCCTCTCGTTATGACTCTATTCGACTTTATTGCCTCCACGACGCTTCGATTACCATTACCAGGGATATTGGCTACAAAGTGGAACCGACGATATCAACCAAGTTTAATGAACAGAAAGCTTATCTTAAGAGACCCAGATTGTCGAGCTCTTATCTGCTCCTTATAATGTTAATTCTTTTTTCTGCTCACTGCACTCTTATTATATTTTACCTTTCGACATAGTTTATTTTACCTGGTTTAGTTTATTCTTCAATTGTTTTTGAATAATTTAAATAAAATTTTAGTAGCGGCATGAATTGTAGTTTTTTGTATTATTGTACTCATGAAACTTCAAAAATTAATACTCTACTACTAAAAATGTTTAGGATATTATCATAAATTTTACAATACGGATGTAAATTTGCGAAAATTTAGTAATTTTCAAACTATGTTAACACTTTTGTGCTTGTATTGACAATTGTGCAAGATCAAACCAAGAAGTTTTCAACTTTTTAAAAAAAATTCCAAACGAAATATTTTTAAAATCAATTTAATACTGATAACTATTTTCTCGTTATAATGTTGGTAACACTAAAGGAAAGTAATCTGTAACGTGATTTAAATAATTTTAACTGAAGAATTCTTATTGTTTTTCAAGGATTTATAGCCAATGCAGTAGGAGTTAGATGGCAGAGATATATTCAGACACTGTATAATTTATTTAAGGATTCGCGTGTCAAAATATTGCTGGAGATATACGACGTAGGCACCCTCGTCACTCGAAATATTTCAGAACGCGTTTGGCATAGAGATAAAGGGTTAGCCCTTCGAGTTGAAATGACTATCTATGTAGGCTATATAATAGGCGGTTTCTTTAAGGGCTGTTATTAAAGTGTTTTTAATTGTTCTCGCGATACATCAAACCTCAAAGTGTATGCACGTATAAAAACAATCGCAGAAAAGGATTATAAAGTATATGAGACAGTAAAAAAAAGGTACTCAATGATGTTAGAAATTTCTGTCGGAATATTCCAAACCACGTAGTTAAAGTTTCATGCAGTTACTATTACCTAAAATCACAAATTATTGGATATATCAATACCTTTGTATCTGGAAATTCTGAAACTTGCAACAGATAAAAATTTCACCCTTCGGGTTACAGAAATTTTGTGCACTTACATTCTAGTGAACATTTACAGTTTTGATACTTAATCGTTACATAAGAGATCTGTCAAAATGTTATGTATATATTATAAGTGTCACAGTTATACAGAACAAGAAACGTTACGTAACAATTACATAATATCTGTAAGTCATTACAGTTATTAAGTTTGTACGTAAGAATTTCGTAAGTTTAAAAATATTTTTAATAGTATACGGGTGTGATTCTAAGTGTTTCATGAATTTTTAAATTTATCTATGAAAATATAAAACTGTAGATTCTTGAAGATCTTTTAATACATCCACTATAATCGAATTCTTCTATTAAACACTGAATCTTTTTTGAAATGGTTTATAAATTGAAATTTTGATTTTTCAGAATAGTTTGAAACGCGCTTAATGTTTAAATAGTCAAGTTAATTTTTGAAAACATAGGAAATATATTTTCTTGCCAAGAATTTTTAATGGGATTTATGAAAAATAGATTTATGGACTTTTGTTTACATATTATTTATTTAGCGAAGACTTTTTTAATTGGATATCAATTTTCCAATCATTAATCATACACGGAGAAAAATATAGAACTGACAAACTTTTTTTTACCGACTCAACAAAATTTTAGTTCTCCTTACAAAAAGTTTTGTCAAGCAAAAAGCAATAACAAATTCTTTTATTGGTTTAACAAATAGGTTTGTTGGGAAAACTGAAAATTTGTTGGGAAAGCAAAAAAGTTTTCTCAGTTCTATATCAACAATCTGGTTGGTTAATACAACGATTTTTTTTTCTCCGTGTATTAAAGCATAACTTTTAATTTGACTATGTCAAATTAAAGCGTCTTTTTTTCACAGAAAGATTTCAAATTCTTTAAAATTATAATTATTATTACTAAAATGCTTCCGATTGGTTGAATGATTATCTTTATAACAATAATTAATTATTGAAAAATTCTAATAATTTCTGAGTTTTAAAAATATATTCTAAGTTAAACTATGAGTTTTTTCTATCCTTCCCTATTAAAAATTATTCCGAGGATAACACCTTCGTGCCACGACAACATTCTGTCACACTCGCATGTCTAAGCGTCTTTCATAACTAGTTTCTTATTATGGAAATTTAAAAATTTTAAATAAGATTAAATGTGAAATTTCTTATATCACGTAAATGTTTTCATTTCACGGATCATTGGTGGCAAACTAGTTTTCATGGACTTTATTTTTCGTCTTTTAAATTATACTAGTTCACAAAGAAACTATACGTGATACGACAAAATGTTGGGGACAAAATTGTACATCTCAAGAAGATATCGATACCCACGTTCTAATATGTCGTATCCCACATTTGGAAAATTTTTCAGGAAACGATAAAAACGTCTTCTAGCACAAATAAAAAAATGTAAACGAATTTTTGTTTTCTACGTTCATAAAAATGCATAAATAATAATAATTAAAGCAAAAAAAATTATTTAAATAAATTTTATGATATTTATGTGGGTTACGCAAAAAGAAAAAATTAAAATGTATTTTAGAAAGTAAATTGATTTAATCGTTATATAATTAAATATTGTTTCATCCTATACATAACATTTTTCTCTCTTATCTTGTATTGTTTAATTCATAATTATTATAATATAACATTATTCATACATTTCATTTTTACTATCTTTAATATTGCTTAAAACATTTTTTTTTCATTTTAAGTACTCTTAATTCTTTATTTTTTTTTACTTCAGGTACATTTTCTTGCTGAGATTGTTGAAGATTTCTTGTCCCCTTTCGTCTGGTATCATCACAATTTTTTTTATAATTAATATCATTATCTTCAGGTTTTTTAAATCTACCGTTAGTACGCAGTACTTTGATTTTAACTTCAAGAACATTAACTTGATTAGCTTTTCGTTTCTTACTCTTAGTCTTTTCAGTTACCTTAACTATATTTTTACTCTCGACTTCCAAATTTTTTATTGGTGGAGATTGGTCAGAAGCAGTCAGTATCATCAATATATTTTATATTATCATAGAAGCAGTGTGTATCTCTCAGCAACACTTTTTTTAATGTCTGTAATTGTTGCCATTTACTTTTAGCTATTTTTAATCGATCTGCAAACAGAGGTTTCAGCGGATGCTCTGGATTTAATTGGAGTTGTAAAAAATATTATTTGTAATTACCTTCTTGCTCATTTTATTAAATAATTTCTTAAAATAAACTTAAGACTAATCACAAAATAAAAATTGACTGTCACATCGCTGGCGCTGACTTAACCTATGGATGTGGGATACGACATATTAGAATTCGTGAAAATCGGCATGTGGGATACGACATATTAGAATATTTATTTAAAAATATTAAATAAACAATTTGACTCTTAAGATTTTAATATAAGCTGTAAAACATTATTATTAATCTATTTTTAAAAAAAAGTCAATTTCTCAAATTTTGTGGGATACGACATATTAGAACGTGGGTATCGATATACAAACTTGGTGTTAATCATTTTTCCATAGGGGTTATACCTCTCGTTTATCAATGAAAAATAAAGTGTGATCAAATTGGAGGTACTTTTTCCAAAAGGGTTTTATTGACATGTCACGCGTGACTACTGTCAAACTAAATACACAATTTTATTCAGTTCTTATTGACATTTCATCATGGAAAGACTAACGCCTCAACAACGTTTACAAATCGTACAATTATATTACGAAAATGGACGCTCCGTGAAAAGTGTTTATCGCGCGCTCAGGCCAATTTATCTCGAGAATAATTTAACATTATTGGATGATACTCGACCAATTAGACCACGTACAGCCCGAACTGTAGAGAATATTGCGGCTGTAAATGAGAGTTTTGCCGAAGACCCGGAAGAATCGATTCGGCGCTGATCTCAACAACTTGGCCTATCTTGTGGCACTACTTGGGCGATTTTTGATGCCGGAAATTGAAGCCCGTAATCTCCACGACATTTGGTTCCAACAAGACGGCGCTACATATCATACAGCCCGTGAAACGATGGATTTACTGCGTAGTCGTTTCGGTGAGCAATTTATCTCTCGTCTCGGACCGGTGGATTGGCCTCCAAGATCGTGTGATATCACACCTTTGGACTTTTATTTGTGGGGGTATGTAAAGTCTAAATGTTTTGTGGATAAACCAGCTACTATTGAGGCATTGGAAGACAACATTACTGAAGTTATTAGCGAGATACCGACCGAAGTCCTCGAGCGAGTCATTCAAAATTGGTGTTTACGGATGGACGAATTAAAGCGCAGTTGCGGCCAACATTTGAAAGGGGTTATCTTTAAAAAATGAATGCGAATGGTTCTACACAAAAATAAAAAAAAATTGCCCTATCAATTTGAATTTTCGTTGTTTTATTTCAATTTAAAATCTTATACCTCTAAATTGATCACCCTTCATTATCGAAGATACTTCAAAGCGTGAGGCGTAACGAATGAATCGCATACTCTAGTTTTTAAATGCAAGTGTGGCTAGAAAAGCGTGGATAGATAAAGAAACATTAGAATTGATGGATGAGAGATAAAGATATACTTAGGAATAAAGTTCAGAGAAGTTGCAGAAAAGCGCAAAATAACTGAAAAGGTGAAAAATGTAAATAAGTAGAAAATAAAGTAAAGTAAATAGAGAAGCTATACAAGGGATACGTTGTAGCCGACCTTATAGAAAACGAATATGAGGTTGAAAATATGCATTGAGGGATCTAAAAGAAAATAAAGCTCCAGAAATAGATCTAAAAGCAGCAGATTTTCTACAGAACTTAGGACATGTGATTTAAATTATTCTGCGATATGTACGGAACGGGTGACATACCAAACGATTACAAGGTTAACAAAACTGTAACTAAACCAGTGTTCGCAGAACGTGGACGTAAACGGCCTCTACCATGGACCCTATCAGCTCATGGCTTCTTCCTCGCTCCACTGCCATAGGTTGGTTGAATGAGGAAGACACAATGAGCTCGAAGCATCTATGTTGGGGGCCGACAAATGCGAGAACTACCATACTATTAGCCTGAAAAACGCCTCATTTCTTTCTTAACAACATTCTCTACAATTTTACTCGTTGTCATCGAATAAACAAATTTTGTAGTGTGTAGTTTTTCTAAACAACTTATGTTTAATGAAATTCAATGAACAGTATTTTTTTTTCTTTTGGTGAGGAAGAAAAATGGCGAAATATTTTATAGACGTTGTACAGGACTCTCCTAGGACGGGTCTAGGCATACCTGTTAAAACCAAAAACCCCCTCTCTCGAACCAATACACCGCCCGCGGAACCGCCTTTCGGCTTTGAAGTTCGCGGGCAGCTGGTTCCAGTTTAAAGTCGCGTACGACTCTTCCGTCATCCGTTCGCCCGGGACTCCCATTCGCGGACACACACCCGTTAGGCAGGCCAAATAGCCGAGCCCACCAGGGGAGGAATAAAAAGATTCCTCCCCCGATCGAAGCGCACAGCCAAGTCCGCCCAAGACTCAGGACCGTGGGTGCAGGCCCCGATGCGATTTTTACTGGTCCTCACCGTTGTTACGCTCTTGACGCCTATCGAGCTCTCTCGTATTCATCACAAGTTTGACGAATGACTCGATGAGCGTCCATATCTGTTCAGACTGCAGCATGAGAGAGATCATTGTGTCAGGAGTGAGTTGTGCACCTACTGTCCAACTAACAACCTCCCTTTCCGCGCCCCACCTGGCACAGACAAAGAGTGTGTGCTCTGCATTTTCCACAAGGGATCCGCAGTAGCGACACGACTCATCGTCTCTTTTCTTAAAGCGCTTCAGGTACGCAATAAAGCAACCATGGCCCGAAAGCGCTTGCGCCAGGTAAAAGCCGACTTGACCGTGCTTTCCATCCAGCCAGGTGGCGAGCTCCGGGATTAGACGGTGTATCCATTTCCCGGATTGGTCACCATGCCATCTCGTCTGCCATTTCTCAACGAGTCTGCGCCAGTGTGTCCAGATGTGACACGCGAACGTTACGCACACAACGCCAACAGCATTACGTACTTGAGAATGGTTGCGCGCGCAGCGTAGTGTGTCTCCTGTACGCAGTGGTTCTCTGAGTTTTCTCTGTTTGAAGGCTCCTTGTCAAGGAGAGAAAACCAGAGAAATCTCAGAGACCGACTGCGTACAGGAGACACACTACGCTGCACGCGCAACCATTCTCACGTACGTACTGCTGTTAGCGTTGTGTGCGTAACGTTTGCTTGTCAAATCTGGACACACTTGTCTGCGCCTTCCATCCTTACGGATGGCCTCCTTTACGCGAGCGATTTCCTACAGGTTGGTTAAGCAGGTGAGCTCCTTACGGAGCTAAAAGGTCTCTTTCCTTTCTTCCGCCAAGAAGTCTATTGGCGGGAAACTTGCCAGGACCAGCGACCAGCAGTCGACTCGCGACACTTCCTGTACCAGGAACAGCCTCTTCTGGAGAGCAAGGTTGTTAAGGGCACTTGTCCATACCGGAGCTACATAAAGCAGCTTCGAATTCACCACGCTCGCCACCAGCCTCCTTTTAGCTTCCCTGGGGCCACCAATGTTGGGCATGTCACGAGTCAGAGCGGCTCCATATTGGATGGCTTTGGCAGTCGCGATCTGCAGGTGTTCGCCAAAGCTAAGCCTTCGATCCAGCTGCGCACCCAGGTACCTAATGCTCTTTTACCACTCAATCACATAATCCCCGAGAACGATCTTCGGGTATCGGAAGGATCTCCTGTCCGTGACCAGCAAAGCCTCAGTCTTTTCAGGGGCCATTTTCAGGCATCTGCTATCCAACCAACACTTTGCTCGCCACAGACTTTCATTGATACTCAGCTCCAGAATTCTGACGTCGTCAGCGGCGCACACGACACGTGCGTCAACTGCGAAGCCGATGATGCTCCTTCCAGCAGGCAGGTCCATGCGCAGAAAATAGTCATTCATGCCGTTCCATACGAGTGGACCTACCCGTGACCCTTGTGGGGCGCCACATGTCATCTCTTTTTTGAGAGACCATTTGTCGCCCTCATGTATCACTCACCTGTCGCTCAAATAGTCATCTATCATTCGCAACAGGTAGTCTGGAACCTTTTTCCGCACCATCGCCTCAATGCAGCTGTTCCACCCCGCGGTATCAAACGCATTTCGTATGTCAATGCTGATCAACGCGCAGGATCCCTTACGCTTACCAGTTCCTCTTCTTGCCTTAGTGGCGATGTCCACCATTGCCTCGATGGCGTCAACTGTGGACCTGCCTTTCCGAAAGCCGAACTGGTTCTCTGAAAGGCTGTTCTCGCCGACCATGCGACCCTGCAGTCTTTGTAGAATCATTTCCTCCAAAAGCTTCCCTATTGTATCCAATAGACAAATAGGTCTATAGGATGAGGCATCTTCTAGAGGTTTGTTGCCCTTCCTCAGCAGGACCAACCTCTGCTCCTTCCAGTCTACGAAGAACTTCCCCTCCCGAAGACAGGAGTTGAAGGCTTCAAGGAGGATCTCCGGGTATGCCCCGATCACCTCTTTGAGAATCTCGTTTGGTACCCCGTCGATCCCCGGTGCTGTATTTGTCTTAAGCCCCCCACCCGCTTTCTTTAGTTCCTCGAGAGTGAAGAGTTCCTCGCGCCGGACCACGCAGGGATTTCGGTCCTGTCTTTGGAACGGCTCTACGTGTGGAAACAAGCTCCGCACAATGTACTTGACTCGATCGGAATTATCCAGGTCCGAGGTCTTTCTTCTAGTCACCAATCTCTTGGTGACTATTTTAAAGGCGAGACCCCATGGGTCCTTCTCAACCTCACCGATCAAGTCTTTCCAGCACTCAAGTCGACTTTTCTTTATGCCTTGCCTCAGAGCTAATTTTTCTTTTTTCAATGACTCGTGCAGCAGAGGATCACCCTTTGAGCGGGTAAATGTCCGCCGCGCTGTGAGGCATTTTTAACGCAGAACAGACAGCTTGTCGTTTTTTTAGCAAAATCTTTTACCAGCGCATCGTGCTTAGAGGAGCGGGTCTGAATAGTTGAGAACGGGTCTTGCTTCGGATCGATGTCCCACCCCAGTTCCCTGAGGCCCAACCTACGCTTAGCCGGTCCCGGAATACACGGATAGACCGGACTCGCTCGATGTAACACAGGCTCCGACTCTGATCAAGGTCCCGAAGGGGCTGGCTCCTGATCCCGCATGGCACACCACCTCGGCAGAGCTAAGCTCACGGCAGCCTCGCCTCCTCGTGGGCCAGGGAAGACGCCACTCGGCGACGAAGCACCCCCAGCGGGATGCCATACGGAAACGATCGTTTGGACTGTTCTTAGTCACAGACTGCGGAGGCTCTGCAGTGTCCCTCCGGAGATTCCATACACCAATTTTCTCTTTGCCTCACTCAAGAGAGAGCCCGTCTATAGAGTCTTCTCTCACATTCGAAGGACACATATCACATTCATGCGGTACGCAGATTCATTCAGTTCACTCCTTCCTCGCAGGCACTCGCAAACTCATACTCAGCGCTGCCGCCTGGGATATACATTCTTCTTCGTGCATGGGGATAGACGCGTTTATAGCGTCACCCGCTTTCAAGCTGGGATAGACCCGTTTATAGGGCACCCTTCACGCATTGGGAAGATGACCTTCTATAGAGCCCCCTGCATTTGTAAACCGATTCATCGGGACACTACAACCTCCATGGTCCGAGGGCCGTCTGCTAAGCCTCCCCACCCGTCCTTTTTTGGCAAAGCCAAGAGAAGAACTTCGTCAAGGGTCCAGTCCCAGGGGAGGTCAATGAACAGTATTATAGAAAGTGTTCCAAAGAACAAAATGAGCTATTGTTTATTATAACTGGATTAAAGTTACAAATTCTAGTAAAAATATAGAAAAAACTATACAACATGTTAAATAACTTTTATTGTAAATATAATTTTGACCCAAATTAATTTTTTCTATGGAATTTACAACGGCAAAACGAATGACAATTAATGATCGGTTCATTACATCTTGCCTTTAATTACCATGAGAATAAGCAGAAATGCCCAAATTATGTCTTTTTTTCAGCGTACAAAGTACTTTTGGAATAGATTTTTTCCAATTAAAATTGATTTTAACGAACGCTGTTATGTTTCATTTTCATGTTTAGAATTCAAAACAGTCAAGTTTAAAGTTATTATTTCCATGGGATTTCTTGTTTCAATTATTTCCACCCTCCAATGGTTTTCCTCATTTATGTATTTAACAAGAAATTCGAAAATGTTTTGGTTTTGTAAAACTTTAAGTTTAAAGATTCGCGTAATAAAACGAATTCAACTTTCTGTTGAATTGGATCAGTTTGAAAAGCATAATGTTCTACTGGTCCTAGACCTGGAAATAATTGAAATTTTTATATGAAAATACTTTTATTTTTAGAACTTGTAAATAAAATTTCGAAAGAATTAAAATTCTTTGAATTTAAATACAACTAATGTATTCTCAGGCTGAAGTTTTCTTTTTTGCAATGGAAAATATTGATAAACAGATATTTTGCATACCTAAAAGTTTTGAAACTCAAAATGACATGTAATTTTAATTTTGAACGTAAAATAAGCAATTGAAATTATAATATTGGGAGTACAAATTAGTTCGGTCCGTTTTCAAAAGATTGCTCTGGCTGTTATGAATATTACATAGTGACAGCTGATTTCGGTGGATTCAGAGAGCATAGATATCTTTCAATAACATTCAGTTTATATCGCTTTGAGTTTCATAAAAAAAAACCTTGTTTTTTACTGTATTAAAAAAGTGGAATTTAATGTTAACTAAGCAGCATTCGCGGGAGGGTTTAGTTTTCTGCCTTGATTGGAAGGAAGGTGCAGCTGATGCGCATCGAATCCTTGTGGAAGTTTATGGTGACAATGCTCCAACTAATAAATCGTGTAGGGAATGGTTTCGAAGTTTCAAGAATGGTGATTTTAGCGTTGAAGACAAACCTTGCTGTGGACAGCCAAAAAATTTCGAAGAGAAAGAATTGGAGGCATTGCTCGATGAAAATCCGACTCAAACGCAAGAAGAACTAGCAGATACATTGGGAGTGACTCAACAAGCAGTTACCGTACGTTTGAAATCCATGATAATGATTCAAAAGCAAGGCATTTGGGTTCCGTACGAGTTGAAGTCGAAAAACGCCAATTTTTCTGCATGTCAGCGCTCGGTCCAATGTTGCTAAATCGTTGAAAACCTACTTGGAAACGATGAAATGAGAGGTCTCACCCCATCTGCCGTACTCTCAAGACGTTACTCCTTCCGACTACCATTTGTTTTGATCGATGGCACACGGCTTGGCTCATTCGCATTTCCGCTCTTATGAAGGAGTCAAAAAATGGATCAATTCGTGGATCGCCTCAGAAGACGCATCATTTTTTCGAGATGGAATTCAAAAATCGCCTGAAAGATGGGGAAAAGTCGTATTCAGCGAAGGACAATACTTTGATTAATCTCTTCTTTCATTTTGTTTTGAAATAAATGCATTTTTGATAACAAAAAAGTCGACCGCATTAATTTGTACTCCCAATATAATTATATTTATAATAGGAATATAAATTTTATATATTATAAATATTTATAAAACTTTATCCTATTTTCCCCCTTTATAAAATATAAACTATGAAACATGTATGGTCGATTATAAAAGATATTATCTTCATTTCAAAAAATCCTTTTCTTCAATTCATAAACAATTCAAACGCGTCCGCACATTAGATCACTTTCCACATCAATTTGATCTTCCGAGTCGGAATTTAATAATTATTTTTGATCTCCCAATATTCTACGGAGTGTAGATCAGTCCTAGATAGAAAGTTTGCCATCTTCTAAGGCAAGTCGAGATATGAAGATCGGATCGGTTGAAGGGAAGTTTATGATGGATATAAGGTGCCGGAGGATCGGATGTATTTGAAAGAGATGAGCAAGGAAGGATAGCTGGGCGGGAGGTAAAGAGGAAAAGGGGAATACAGAAGAGAATGAATGGACGTGGTAACGTTATACGTGGGCCGGTAATTATGACTCCTATAATCACCGACAATTACAGCAGTTACCGGCCTCGCGGCGTTATCAAGACCGGTCCATCTCCGGCTCGAATGTCTAGATCCGAGAGAACGATGATCCCAGTTTCTTTGGTCCTCAAATATTTAGGAGAATCAGTCATTCTTACTCATAAACAATGAATATAAACAACCCTTGTCATCCAATTGCTTATATTTCATGCTATCATGTAATTATTTAAAGAATAAGATAGGGAAAGTTGAAACCTATTGGACCCTGGAATAAGAACTAAGATTTTAACTAAAACTTTAATTTTCACATTCTCATCATATATGACAAAATATTAGATTTGTGTGAAATTTGACATTCCCTTTTTTTTAATTCCAAAAATTAGGTCATTTTTGGTGTTTTTGAAAACTACTTTCTCAAAAAATAAGAAATACCTTCAAGACCCTTGGAGTACTAATGATTCAATTAGAATTATTATGTACTAATTGCTTTATTTGCTGCAATAAATAAAAATGAAAGTTAATCAAAATGGGCTCCTAATAGTTTTAAAGACAAAACGTAATTTATTCACTTGAGAAAAATATATACTGAGGCAGGTCAGGGAACTACTTCTTCTGACTAGCAATCAATTACAGTCGCGTTTTAGCTCAATCACTGATAATTAATAACGATTACTACGTAATGATCGGCCGAAATCAATGATTATCCGACGGGTTGTAATCAAGAAGACGGGAAACTAAAGAGAGAAAGAGAGAAGAAAAGGTTAACGACTCGACTTGGAACTAAGAAAAGAATTTAGATTTTTTTCTTTTCAGCAAGAATTAATACTTTTTATTTCCTGCAACATTACTTTCAATCGAAGGGAACTTATAAAAAATTATTCATTAATGTTAGTATACCCATCGTTTTTATGCATTCAATATTTTTTTTATATTTATACTCATAAATGACAGTAAAATTTAGCTAAGTAAACAAAAATCCTTACAAAATTTGTTTTTTAATTTTTATTGAATAAAGACGTTTAAAGAATACTAATAAATTGATAACTGTCACTCAGTAACTTTTAATGAGAATAGTAATTTTTTCAAAATGGTTTTCACTCTTTACTCCACTAATTCAATATATCTATACTAAAAAAAATCTGCCCGCTTTGCGGGCACATTCTCATCGCGCATCGCGCGCTTCGCGCGCAAGTTTGAGCGCGCCTAGGGCGCGCGATTCGATCGTCTCGCTTCGCGCTCGGTCTTGTGCTCTTCGCATACATTTAAGTTTATTTCTTATATTTTGATACTGAAGCTCAAACCAATTTTATAATAATGTTACAGATGATGTGAATTACACATTTTCTCAAAGTCACTGAATTTCTTTTTGAATTTAAGTGAAACAGGAAATTCAATTTACTTAAGGCTCTATCGGCCTTAAGGAACACATTCTCATCATGACACTCGCGCTTCGCGCTCGATTTTCTGTATACATTTCAGTATAACTTTTTAATAAATTACATGATTAAAAGAATTTACTTTTTTCCACATATCTAAAAAGGAAAAACAATCGTAGACTTTATTTAAGGAAACGATTTTGCAGAACAACGCTTATTTCGTATCTCACATATTTTGGTGAAAAAAATCGAATTTTTTCAATATTAAAAATCAAAACATAAAATATACATCCTGTCCCGAAATTTCTTTATCAGAATTTGTAGACCTCATTTAGGCAAACAATTTTCCATCTAAATGTTTTTTTGCATCTCACATATTTTGTCTAAAAAATGGAATTTTTTCATTTTTATCGTATTTTTTGGAATTGAAACGAAAAATATATCTTTTATCAGAAACTGTGTCAGACAAAATTTGTAGACCTTTTTGGAAACGAACAACTTTGTATTCTTACGTTTTTTTGGTATTTCCAATATTATTGTTAAAAAATTGAATTTTGGATTTTCAATAGTTTTTTTTTTAATTAAAAAGAAAAATATGCATCTTATGAAAAAATGTTATAATTCAAATTTGTAGGCCTTTATGTATTCAATAATATTGTATCATAACGTTTTTTCGTATCTCGTATAATTTAACTGGAAAATGGAATTTTGATATTGACTTTTTTCGAATTTGAATATGCTGTAACATTTCTAATTTTGATTTAATCAAAAAATGTTATTTGGATAATTTGTAGAGATTTATGAGCACTATCAAAAACCAGGATTGGAATTTTTGATTTTTTCAAAAAATTATTTTCAAAAACACAAAAGTAGTGCTCCATCCCTCAATTTTGATTGGATGTGGCTGGTTAACGAACTTGTCCTTACTTTTTTGGCTCCGATAAAGTGTACGAAAGCTCAATTCAATCTGATAATTCTATCGAGAGTTATGCCGCACACGACCTACAGACAGACAGACAGACAGACACTTTCGTAAAAACCATTTTTTCTGACTCAGGGGGTCTCAAAACGTAAAGATTTGATGAAAATTTCGAAAGTCATTTTTCACATAAAACCAATACCTTCTCATCCATGATGAGAATGTAAAAATACATTGTTTCCTTCAGCCATACGATTATACGCGTTTGACTAAAAGTAAGAAAAAATACTAAAAGCTTTTTTTACTAAAAATATTGCTGTATCAATAATTTATATGATCAGAATAATATAGTTGACAAAACTAGAATTATGGTTGCACATACTTCCAAATTATTTCAATCATCTTTGTTTTTCCAACACCAGGAATTTACTCCGGCAATCCAACCAAGATTTAATTGAAACTGCCAAAAAATTATTCCATTATACAGATGAGCAAATTTTACGTTAATTCAAGCAACACACCGAAAAAATATTCGTAAAATTAAAAGGTAGTTCGATACTTATTTTTACAATTTGACTGTTTAGTAGATTTTACAAGAAGTTACGTTCAATCAACAGATTTTCTGTACGTTGTACTGAACGTCCAGTAACATTTGCAAAATACGAAAAAATCCCATTAGTAGATTTTACGGGGAGATAGGTAAAAATTACAGAAAATATTTTGATTGAACTAAACTTCTTGTAAAATCTACTAAAAAGTTGAGTTGTAAAAATAAGCATCGAACTTCCTGTACATTTTTCGAATTTTTTTTAGCATTAAATTTCATTGTAAGTAAGGAAAATATTCTGTTCGAAAGAAATGGCAGTCGAAAGCGTCATTTTTTCCACAGAAAGATTTTCAAATTCTTTAAATATTGAATTTATTTGCATTATTTGCGATATAAGAGTTTGAAATTGTCTGCGAGGACACCTGTCGACAACGTATCCTATCTGATACGCGACTAGTGATCCTCCGATAATGTAGGCAGTGACAAAAATTTCAAACTCAACTAATTAACTAATTAATTCTGTATAATATTATCACATTTTAATCATGTTTATTAATATACGATTGCATACATTTGCACTTTTACATATAATCGAACGCTTTCATGTTATTAAAAATTTATAAACGCAGTGGGATTTGAACCCTGCACATTATTCTATTGATACGCTAGTGCAGGATCGTTACAGGCTACCAGTATCTGGCCAGTACTGAGCCCGTTGTAAATGTCCTAATGAAAGACTATTCGTCTACAATTTAGTTGAATAAAACAAATATTCCAGTTGATTAAATATTTTTTTAAACTCAAGCAAAGATTTTTGTTGATCAGCAAAATGATTCAGTAAGATAAAATGTGTTTTTTCTGGCATTTGGAAATGATTTTGTGCTTGAAAGCAATAATATTTTGCTGTTCTCTTTCTCTGTTGGTCTTGCTTCAGGTTGGTATCAACCCCTTGATGCTTTGCTATTCCTCTCTAACCCTGTGAAGAGCAGCGTGCCTCTTATGACGGGCAACGCAACCTAACAATTAAATCCCTCTCATACAGACGGCCTGCTATTATCGTTGAGTTATCGTTTCGGGACTGGAGAAGCATTGTCAGAGAGTTAGGGGTTCGTACCCACCGGTCGCGGTTTGACATGCCTTTCGATTAATGTCTGGAGTAATTAACCGAAGCTCGTGCATCCACAGATATCCCAGGGAATCGTTGATTTCGAGAAACGCACATACCATTGCAAACGTATATTTATACATACATATGGAAAGCACTTAACACTGTTATATGTATAGCTATATACCGGTGTACTCAGTTGATTTATTTCCAGTTAGTACATCTTGATTTATTGCCGCGATACGATCAATTTTTTGCGACGCGAAATACTTCAACAACGAGAATGATTAAAGATTTAACCACTTTCCGCGCAAATGTAAACGTCTTTTCATCTTCATAGATTCATTATCCGTCCTTCAAGGTAAATCAATTAAGATAACGTTTTTTTATTATCACTCAGAAAAATATTTAGCTGAATCAACAAAACAATTTTCGTATTTTACAGTCCAAACAAAAAAAAAAACAATTTTTCACTCTTTTATCAAGATTTTTTAAGTTTAGAAAAATAATATTAAATTTCAATAATGAACAGGACTTATATTGACCCTTAGTATTAATATAAAAATTTTTTGGTCTTCTTAGTTGCATTTAGGGTCCAGAAAAAATGTAACTCATAATTTCATATTTCCAAACGTTTTTTCGACTCAGATTGGAGTCCTCATCAGTGAACGATGATGATATAAGTGAATTGCACGTATTAAATTATAAAATTGGTCTAAATTACTAAATTCACAAAATAAAAATTGTACAAAAAAAAAATGTTCCTAATAATACAACAGGAAGAAACTTAAAAAATTGCTCGTGTGTAGGATAAAACATTGTGGTAACAAACGATATAAATGAATTGCACGTGTAAAACTAAAAAATTGATCTGAATAACTTAAATCACAAAATAAACCTGTACAAAAAAATGTAAATTTACCCCTAGAAAAATTATATATACAATAAAATTGTAGAACTTAATCTAAGTGACACAGTAACAAATTTTTTCCTTTTCTTTCGCTGCAAAGTAAATGAACACATACTTTTAAAAAATCATTCCTGTCACTACGGATTTTTCTTCAAAACTTCAGGAAATTCAGCTACTTTATTGTAAATTTTAGAAACGATTTCTTAATTATCAGTTACAAAGTGTGGAATATTCTGATACTTGTATCTGGGAATTCTGACACTTGAAACAGGAATAATTTTACGTTTTTTTTTCTTTTTGGGGGTAACCTTTGAAAATAAATATTTTTGATCAAATTCGAAAATACACATCTCTTGTCAGTTTTTCTAGAATTCACACTATTGGATTCACACAAATTGTTATATTCTAAAGGTAATGTAAATTTCGACGACATTTATGATGTTTTTTAAATAAGGTTATCTTAAAAATGTGAAAAAAACCCTTTCTGGAAAATTTTTCCTAATGTTATGTAACGTAACATTGAATTTCCAAACAATGTATCTTAAAACTGTCAAACTGTAATCGAAATTTATCAAATTTCCTGAAGTTCTATCTTAATTTTGCGAGACTGTGATGTCCGAGAAGTTGGCACCGCCATTTTATATTTTCAAAAAAATGAAAGTTGTGCTGAATTGTGCTAGATTTGTGCTGCATTGTGCCGCAAAAATTTTTTTGAAAAAATTAAAACTCGAGCCAAAATACCCAAAAAACTATTTTTTGACTAGCACCGCCATTTTGTTTTTTTGATATAAAAAAAGTTGTGCTAGGTAGCCCTTAATATATCAAAGAACGTGCCGTAAACTAAATTTCGATATCACAAACAGTTTTTGAGAAAAATAAAATTTTGAAAAAAATCTCAGCACCGCCATTTTGTTTTTTTTTAAAACGAAAACTTGTGCTAGGTTGCTCTAAGTATACACAGTATTGTGCTGCACATAAAAATAATGAAATTCAAATTTTAATCCAAAAAAAAGGAATCCAAAAAAAACACAAAAATTTTCGAAAATGTGAATTTAAAAAAAACAAAAGTTGTGCTGAGTTGTGCTAGGCGAGTACAACAAATCTCTTCCTTAACAATTATCACTCAAACGCATCCTTTTCAAAATAAATACATTTTTGTCAATTTCAAAATTTGTGTAGACACGTAATTTTAAAAAATGCGAATTTCGAAAAAAGAAAAGTTGTGCTGAATTGTGCTAGGCAAACACAATAAATCTCTTCCTTAACAATTTTCTCTCAGACGCATCTTTTTCAAAATAAATACATTTTTGTCAATTTCAAAATTTGTGTAGACACGTAATTTTCAAAAATGTGAATTTCGAAAAAAGAAAAGTTGTCAATCACTTTTGACTACTTGTAAAGCAAGAATTGATTCACTGATTGAAATTGTAAATAATTCTTAATCTTATATTGAGTGTAGGGTGAATACTTTTATAAGTTTTTTTTCAATAGTAATTAGCTTCATTTATATTAAAAACATTAAATATTGAAAATCAATAAAAAAATTCTCTTTCGTAAAAAATTATTTCTGGGTATAGAAATAAATACCTTTACGTTAATCTAAATATGCGATTAAATAGACGCATGTGTAGCAATAATTCCTTTCACCCGAATAGACTGTCCTATTTATTAGTTTCGTAAATGATTGTAGCAAGTTATTGTTTGAAGTTATCATAAAAATACTTAGTTATTTTTGTCTTATTAAAAAAATATCAAGGAATACTGTTCCGTATCCGCGTAGTTTACGAATTAATTCGGTAAAAATAGGAAAGTAAAAAAGGAGAACTTTTAATTTCTGTCCAAAAGCAGGAAGTTGATATCCGTTAACATCATCATCGTCATTTACTTCTTCATTTTCAATTTCTATTGTGACTTTGTCATAAACACGTTGCACCCATTCTCCCAGTGTAGTAAATTCAATTTGTTCACTTTCTTCAAAACTCAGGTCATGCTCTTCAAGAGTATCAAATTTATCTTCATTATTTAGTACTTCGTCAATTGAATCATTGCTAAT
The DNA here is from genome assembly GCA_030998225.1 of Diplolepis rosae. NCBI lineage: Eukaryota > Metazoa > Arthropoda > Insecta > Hymenoptera > Diplolepididae > Diplolepis > Diplolepis rosae. Next base: position 25,667,763 of record JAPYXD010000723.1, on the reverse strand, counting down.
TCCTCTTATTTTTCTTACTAAAAATGTTCTAGCATTAAAAGCAAGACTCCCTTCATTACCGTTTTTGGAGAGGGAGAGCGTTAAAATTGCAATTGCAATTTCTTCAAAATCGTGAAAATCTTCTTGGTTTCTTAGAATGCACATTGCCCGTATATATAAAGATCGTACACCGGGTTGATGTTTCGGGTAGCATTTCCAGCGTGCAATCATCTGGGTGTAATGACAAACATCTAAACGTAAAATACAGATTGGAAAGTCCACTTCTTCGCCAAGAATTGCTCTAAAACACAAATTTAAATATTGCTGCAGACTATATACTCTACCATAAGCTCTAGGATCAACGCCTAATAAAGCCTTGTCAAAATCGGTTACCACTTCCAATGGCAGTGGATAATTTTGCTTTTCAATGCTTCCAACCCGTAGAAATTCAAGTAGCCAATTTAGTATGGCTACAGTGGTTTGTGCCGCTGAGAGCATTTGGAATACCGGTATGGTTTTTCCATTAACCTCCGCAACTGCTTGGAATAAATATATATGTGAACACTTTTCGCCATTTGGAAGAACAATTGGTTTTACAACACTTCCTGTTGCATCAATTTTTAATATCTCTGGAAATTTTTCATAAATTAGTTGTTGCTCTTTGGTCCAGTAGTGTACAAAAGGAGGATCAAGTCCTATATTGTAAATAGCACCTCCATATTTATCGCTATACTTAAGTATTAATAAATTTTCGTAAACATTTGAGCCAGTGGTACCCAACTGCTGATTTATCGCTTCCTGCTTTGCTTTTCCAAAAATTTCTTTCCTGCTTAGTTGAGGTGGACTTTCATCTCCCACTGTTTGTATCAAACGATGAGCCTCATTTCGCCTATGCTGACAAGGCAGCAAGTTTCTCTCTATAAGCTTATTAGCAACTGCGGTTCTCAACTTGCCTTGCAGAGGTCGCTTTTTCTTATGATTGACAGATGGATCGAAATTTTGCACAGAACACAATGCATGAACCGTTATAAAACTGACACTTTCTGAAATTTTTGTATTTTTAAAGTTCAAAGCACAAGGAAGATTTGTGAAATTTTGAATTTCTTCAAAAAGTACGTGCGTCCAAGAATTTTTTCGCAAGGTTCTTAGAATGCGGTCACGGTTTTTGAATTTATATATCACGCTTTCTGGTTTTAAAGACGGCCAAATTTCAGTAACATTTAATCGGAATTCATGAAAATCACCAGATGAGTTAAGTGTACTATCATCAAAACATGCTCCTTGAATTGGTTCTTGAATGTTTAGAAAAGACAGAAGTTCTGAATAAACACTGTAACGATTTTCTAGAAGCATTGTATATATATACTTTGGTCGCATTCTATTTTGCTCATCCATAGCGTTAGACAATTCTTTATAGATTTCTGAAGACGGAGCGACAATTTTTCCATTAGAGTTAACAACGCGTGTAAAATTTGGCAACCGAAGTATTTGGTTCAGTTTTTTAATTTTATTCTTCATCACCGTTTCTGTTGCCTTTTGTTTGAAGGACTGCTTGCTTAAAAGTTCTCCGTTTTCAGAGTCACCCTCGACTGAATTTCCCATTTCTGGCGCAGAATTTCTAGTAAGCTTCAAATCTTTGGACTCCATTGCTAATAATGCTGTATAAAAAAATGAATAATTTATTAAACAAAAACTTGAAAAAAATCACTTTCACTTTCCATAAAATGTTATTTTTATTAATAACGCAAGAAAAATATAAAATAAAGTCAGTCGACCGGCAATCGAAAGACCTGGGCTCGAATCATAACGCAGTCGAGTGTGTTTTTTCTACGGAAAGATTTCCAGTTCTTTAAATTTGAGTAAAAATAATATTTCAAAAATCAATTGTAAAAAATATTTATATTTGTCCAACAAAAAATATTTTTAAATCTTTCAACTTTAAAATGATTGAGGTTTAAATATTCAAAATTGCAATTAAGAAATTACGAGAGCAATTGTTTCATGCTCGTGTTTTTTTATGTATAGAAAAAAAATTTCTGAACCTATTGAAACAGGTTGTGTAATAATATAGATTTATTAATGATATATTTTGTATTTGTTTTTTTGAATTTCTGTTTTTTTTTTCTCTTTAAGGTCAAGAATACACGGAAAAATATATAGAACTGACAAACTCTATTTGCTGTCGCAACAAAATTTTTTAAGAAAACTAAAGATTTGTTGCGACAGCAAAAAAATTTTGTCAGTTCTATATCAAAAATCCGGTTGGCTATAATACAACAATTTTTTTCTCCGTGTATAAATTCTTTAAGCTTTTTAACCTCTATTAGACGATGTTTGTATAATTTGTAACATCAATTATTATTATTAACATCTGGTGTACTTGTCTTGCCGATACAAGCACAAAATTTAAAACAATGAAAAATTATATTTTTCTTTCATTATTAATCAACAAATCATTTTATAGTTAGTTGAAATAAAAATTCAGTTTCGAATGGCCATTGCTAAATTTCATGCAGGGTATTGAAGACAAATTTGTAAATCTAGTTTTGCATCATTGCACTGTGAACTATTTAATTACAATAACATTTTTCTAAAATTTGTACATAAACGTACGGCTATTTAACACTAGAACTACCAGCATTTTATACAATTTCATTTATTTCATTTTCATTATCTATTTTATCTATTACATTTCATTTAATTTGTCTATTTATTCATTCATATTCTGCTTTAAAAGTCATACAATATATTAATATATAAACATTTTTAAAAATTTTCAATGAAATATACCACCAGTCTTTTCGAAACCTCGGTAAAAACAAAGAAATCAATAATTCTCAGAAATTCACTTGAATAGTGAGTCTCTCCCAGGCTGTAATGCCACAATTATTCGGGAGGTTGTACACTATATGAAACTAGGAAGAAGTGTAAAATACAAAAAAATTAGCTAAATACTACTAGTCACAATTATGCGTCTATCCTGCAAGACTGTATCTTTGTTCAAAGATAAACCCAAAAATATACAAAATATTTAATTATATTCATAAGAAATATGGTGATTTGACCGTGAAAAACAAAGCATGTTAGATCAAGCTCGTCTACTGCAAGTCTACATTTTTTTATAATAATTTGAAAACCATACTGTATATATAATTGTCATCTTAGGTTCGTCATGAATCAGAGACTGTAAGATAAACATTGTAAGACTTTCCAATTTTTATACGTACGATGATTTAAAGTTAAGAAATAAACATTTTCAAATGTCAGTAATTTCGCCCGTCGTTTTCACACACTATCTTGGTCTCTATTTATGACAAATACACCAGGCACTCAATAAGCTTTTCGGAGAATTTTCAAAAATCTCTATTTTTATTTCTCGATAAAATCTCCACGATTAAAGATGGGCATTTTTTGTACACATTTTTAATGTAGGATGAACGCAGTTTTTTAGTAGAAACTATGAATAAACATGTTCAATCATCAAATTCAACAAATTATATAAACACTTTTACTTACCTATAGCTTAAACCACATTTCCAACTAGTACAATAATTATCCACGACTTGAAAGAAATGTATATGAGCAAACTGAATCAGATAAAACAAATATATCTCGAAAATGTCTCAATTTCACTCAGGGCACGACTGAAAATGACGAGTCGTTATAACCAAACCGTCTGTTACTACGTCTCTTCACCATTAACGGATATATTAAAGAACCAAAATTGCATATATTGTAACAAGCAAAGATGCGTCTGAGAGAAAATTGTTAAGGAAGAGATTTGTTGTGCTCGCCTAGCACAACTCAGCACAACTTTTGTTTTTTCGGAATTCCGTTTTTGAAAATTGTATGTTTAAACAAATTTTGAAATTGTCAAAAATGTATTTATTTTGAAAAAGATGCGTCTGAGAGAAAAATGTTAAGGAAGAGATTTATTGTGTTTGCCTAGCACAACTCAGCACAACTTTTCTTTTTTCGAAATTCGCATTTTTGAAAATTGTATGTTTAAACAAATTTTGAAAGTGGCAAATGTGTATTTATTTTGAAAAGGATGCGTCTGAGAGATAATTGTTAAGGAAGAGATTTGTTGTGCTCGTCTAGCACAACTCAGCACAACTTTTCTTTGTTCGAAATTCGTATTTTTGAAAATTACGTGTCTACACAAATTTTGAAATTGACAAAAATGTATTTATTTTGAAAAGGATGCGTCTGAGTGATAATTGTTAAGGAAGAGATTTGTTGTACTCGCCTAGCACAACTCAGCACAACTTTTGTTTTTTTTAAATTCACATTTTCGAAAATTTTTGTGTTTTTTTTGGATTCCTTTTTTTTGGATTAAAATTTGAATTTCATTATTTTTATGTGCAGCACAATACTGTGTATACTTAGAGCAACCTAGCACAAGTTTTCGTTTTAAAAAAAAACAGAATGGCGGTGCTGAGATTTTTTTCAAAATTTTATTTTTCTCAAAAACTGTTTGTGATATCGAAATTTAGTTTACGGCACGTTCTTTGATATTTTAAGGGCTACCTAGCACAACTTTTTTTATATCAAAAAAACAAAATGGCGGTGCTAGTCAAAAAATAGTTTTTTGGGTATTTTGGCTCGAGTTTTAATTTTTTCAAAAAAATTTTTGCGGCACAATGCAGCACAAATCTAGCACAATTCAGCACAACTTTCATTTTTTTGAAAATATAAAATGGCGGTGCCAACTTCTCGGACATGAGACTGTGACTGAATAAAACTCCATTCGCATGTGTCGGAAAATTGCGGCAGAAATTTCTAACAATTTATATACGGACTGTTTTATGAATTGTTTCAAATTTCATAGTCCTCTTTTGTCACAGTATTCTGGTCATCTTGTGTACATCTTTCCACATTTTTTTCTCCTTTCCCTTCAACTGATACTCTAAAGGAAAAAACCTCACCCTCCACTTTACTTTACAAAGCCTTTCCAAGTCTATTCCAAATGTAACTCAGTTTTGAAGAAAAATTTGTAGTGACAGGAGTGATTTTTTAAAATGATGTGTTCATTTACTTTTATATTTACTAGTACCCGGCGGTACTGGACCGGTACCAAGCCAGTTGTAAATTTCCACCTGGGTTTTTTATTTTGTGAATTTAGTAACAGTAATTTAGACCAATTTTATAGTTTCATACGTGCAATTCATTTATATAGTTTGTTACCACAATGTTTATCCGTATCTGAGTCAAAACGTTTGGAAATATGAAACTTTAAGTTACATTTTTTCTGGATCCTAAAGCCAACTAAGAACACCAACAATATTTTGTATAAAATTTCAATAACAGATTTCTTCTGGTGCAGAAAAACCCTTTGTAAAATAATGTTAGCTGAGCCTCATTAATTTTTGCCGGTTCAATGGGATATTTTTAATACGAAGTAGTTACAATAAGTGAGTAAATAAGCCAGATGCGGATCACCATCGGAGGAAGAACTCCATTCACTTTTCTATCGATCAAATCGTTCAATGAGTGTACGGAATAAATTTGTACTCTTCGAATACGTGCCTTAACAGTAATGCTGGAAGTAATGCTATCAATTTATCTAAAGTTAGCCTCAGGCCAATCCTTCATTAATCTTTACCCCTCATTGTTTCTTCGAACAAAATCTTTGAACCATGAAGAAAAAATCTTGATTATTTGTAAATGCCTTATTTTATGATAATAAAAATTATTATAAAACTGCTAACAAAGTATAAAAATAATAAATAAATATACAGTAAATAATAACATCATCATCTTAACAGGGTCTTCGATTCTGCAAGCCTTCATTCACAACCATCTGGTTGTGATATTATATTTTATTAAGAATAAAGGGGGGGGGGGGGGAATTCGGTGAAAAAAGGTAAGTTTTTAAGAATTTTTTGTGGCGATACAGATAGTGTTAGTTTATTCAATCAATTTCCATATAATAATGCAACATTTGAACAATATTTTCCTAAATTTTCATTGCAAAATATTGAAAATTGAGCGAGTGACAGTAAATCTCCGGAGGCGCCTCGAAAAAAAGTTGTTTTCCGGTGTACATCATAACTCGCAACAGAATCATTTGAAATAAAAAATCAAACTGCATTTGTTAAAGGAGATGTTTCTGAAGGTAGCCCTGGGAGGATTTTTTTTTTCGATTTTTCAATTTTTCGTAGCACTTGGAAGCCAAAAAATTGATTTTGGCTAAAAAAATCGGCTAATTTGTTATTGTAAAATTAATAATTATTAAAATGATCAAAAAAGCTCCCAGAGATACCTGTTGACTTATGTGAAGAAGTACACGGAGAAACTTTTTATATCAATTTTTGCTATAGTATTTTTCAATTTAGGGAAAATTGTATCACTTTGAGAATTTTTGTCAGTAAAAATACTAAACTTTATAATAATGATATGAAACTATAGTATGAACTATAGTAAAATTTGCTATGAACTATGATGAAGTTTCATATCATTATTATAAAGTTTAGTATTTTTACTAACAAAAATTCTCAAAGTGATACGTTTTTCCCTAAATTGAAAAATACTATAGTCAAAATTGATATCAAAAGTTTCTCCGTGTACTGTGCAAAACTTCAAAACGATTGGTCCATTAGATTTTGAGTTATGATGTACACGGACTTCAAAAATAACATGTTTCAGAAAAACGCTTTAAAGTTTTGCTCTACTAATTCGCAACTTGTAAACTTGTATAGAAACCCAGCCTGGAGCAACGGACGCTCAAATAGTCATAACTTTGTCAATTTTGCTTCGATCGACATGCAATTTTGACACAATATTCTTGAGATATCATGCAATCATTTTACAAACAATTTAAAAATGCAAAAATAAAAATTTTAATACCCCCCCCCCCCCCCCACCCACCCTCCCAAAGAGGATACTTAAGAGAGGAAGATATCAGATCGCTATGGTTAGAAGTTGGGGAACAACTCATCCGATTTATGGAACAAGAGCGAGGGAATATTAAAATTTGAAATTCCGTCGATGTTGTATGGAAATTCCGTAGATGTAAGGATGTCGGGTCTTTCAGGACTGCATTACCAGCTGCTGAAGCGCCGGTAAAATCGCATTATAATGATGGCGAATGGTTCACCACCCTGGAGGCCTGTACGATTTATGTTTTATAATGGTATATCGTTATTCATTGCATTGAACGCGGAGGATTTAATGCGCGGATCTTGCGAAGAATTGCGGAAAAATTAGCAAATTTTGTTTTGACTTTCATTCACTCTTTCCCACTGTTGAATCTAAAAGTAAAAATAAAGTACAGAGTTTAAACCAATCTGTACATTAAAATTTAAAATAAATAGATATTAATTTTCCCTTGCATGAAATTTGTAGAGAAAAATGTTTTGGAATTATCGTTCGGTAATCTATAATTGCACATGTATCAGTTCGAAAATGAATTTATTTTGTGAATTGATTGGGGATGCGACGATCCAATTCAAGACAGAAGACTAAAATAAAAAGTACCGTAACTACAGGATGGATAAAAATCCGTTCGAATAACACACCTATATATAAAAATATACGCTTACGGATCAGTGAACGTGTGTTGAATATAAACTCACAATGCATGCCAATCGCGGAAACCTGTTCACACCTGTTTTCCGTGCACCAGTTTTCTGCACAGCAAATGTCACAAAAATGAGCGAATCAAAATTTATAGTTGAATTTAATGGCAATATTGCAGAAAAATATTGAGGCTCCTCTTCAGGACATAATTTGCCAAGGGCACCCATCTAAACATTTTTTGTCTTCAGTGTTTCTGAAACTCCACTGAATTATATTCCTAGTGGACCTCTAGTACGACTGGTTGTCAACATACAGGTGCTCAAATTTTCGACGTTTTTCACTTTTTCCCTTCAAAATCATCCCAGATAGAGAATGGGGCAAAAATTGCTATTGGACTTACGAGGTCTGTTCAAAAAATAAGGTAAATTTTCAAATATCATGGGCTATGTTAATTCGATTTTCGATTATTTTTTCCTATGTTGGCACACTTGTTCCGAATGTATGTTCACAGTTTCAGTAATATAGCATTTTCTGTTTGTTTGTGAGAGGCATAAAGGTTAGAAGTGTTTTTCGTGTGTTGGCGATTTTCTGCTGTCGAAAAAAATGGATCAAAGAATATGCATAAAATTTTGTGTAAAAAAAGGAATTAAGTGCTCAAAAACACTTGAAATGTTGAAAGTGGCATACGATGAGTGTACTGTAAGTCAAAAAAGTATTTACATGTGGTACAAGCTCTTCACAGAAGGTCGAGAAGAGGTGAATGACGACGCTCGCTCTAGACGCCCCAGCACGTCAACAACCAATGAAAACACTGAAGCAATGAAGAAAATTGTTATGGAGAATCGTCGAATCACTATTAGGGAAGTTGCTGAGGATGTCGGCATATCGATTGGCTCATGTCATGCAATTTTTTCGGATATTTCAGGTCTGCAGCGTGTGGCAGCGAAGTTCATTCCAAAATTGCTGAATTTTGATAAAAAAAAAACCCGTCACATAACCATCGCTCAGGAAATGTTGAATGACGTCAACGACGATCCAGATTTGCTTAAAAGGGTCATAACTGGTGACAAATCATGGGTATATGGTTATGACGTCGAAAGCAAAGCACAATCGTCCCAATGGAAACACGCTGAATCACCAAGGCCGAAAAAAGCACGTCAAGCTCGGTCAAATGTCAAGGTTTTGCTCACTGTTTTCATTGATTATCATGCCCGGAATTGTTTGGAATTTTTTGGCTAAAAACAACCTTTTCTTCTGGCATTTGTTAGCTGGCACTCTTAGCTTACCTTACAAATAAATTGCGCATAATTTCGTTTACATTTGTTAGTTTGGCATCAACTTTAAGATGGAGTGTAAAAACGAGCATTTTCGGCATATTTTGCTTTTTTATTTCCGCAAATGAAAGAACGCAGCACAGGCTGCTAAAAAGTTACGTGATGTATATGGTGAGGAAGCCTCAAAAGACAGCCAGTGTCGAAATTGGTTTGATAAATTCTGACCTGGAGATTTTTCACTCAAAGATGAGCAACGTTCAGGTCAGCCAAATAAAGTTGATGATGACCAAATCAAAGCCATAATCGAATCGGATCGTCATGTAACTGTGCAAGATATTAAATAAATATTAAAAATTGTTGGGGATTTATCGTGCTGAATAAATAAACAGTGTATTTTAGGTGAAAAGTATTTATTAACTAATGCTTAACCAATTGTACATTAAAAACGATAGTGCTCGGTCGACGTACCGTTCACGACTAACTACTCTATGTAAAGAGTGAACACTTTCAGGTATAGCAAGAAAATTTAGGCAAAGAAAAAAGGGTCCTTCTCAAATCTGAGGACTATGCTGGACCGGTAGGACTCTCAGAAGGAAACATTTGGAAAACATATGAACCTAGTTAGAAATCGTCGTGTCGCTCATGCATACACATGCAAGCTATACAAATTACGCTAGGATTTTAAACTGAAAATCCAACAAAAATACCAAAATCAACAATCGACCGTCATATACAACATCTTGGACTCATTAAAAAACTTGATATTTGGATTCCGCATGAATTGAAAGAAATTCATTAAACAAAACGCATCAACGCTTGTGATTTGCATCTTAAACGCAATGAATTCGATGCTTTTTTGAAACGAATTATCACTGGTGATGAAAAATGGATTGTTTACAATAAGGTCGTTTGAAAACGATCATGATCCAAGCGTGATGAACCACCACAAACAACATCGAAAGCTGAATTGCATCAAAAGAGGATTATGCTATCTGTTTGATGACATTGGAAAAGTGTAGTATTTTTGGAGCTGCTTCCAAGGAACCAAACGATTAATTCGGATGTCTACTGTCGTTAGCTGAACAAATTGAAGGCAGCGGTCAAAGAAAAACGGCTAGAATTGGTCAATCGTTAAGCTGTAATTTTTCACCATGAGAACGCTACACCACACACATCTTTAGCCCCTCACCAAAAATTATTAAGGCTTGGTTGGGAAGTAATGTTACATCCACCATATAGCCCTGACCTTGCACCATCAGATTTCTATTTATTTCGATCTTTGCAGAACTCCTTGAATGGTAAAACTTTCAATGATGATGAAGCTGTGAAATCGCACGTGGTTCAGTTTTTTGCCGATAAAGACCAGAAGTTCTATGTGCGTGGAATCATGAAGTTACCAGAAATATGGCAAAAGGTCATTGAACAAAATGAAAAATATATCATTGATTAAAGTTCATTTCTTGTATTTAAAAAATGTGTTTAATTTGTATGAAAAAATCGGTAATTACTTCTGGAAAAACCTAATATATTTATATATATATTCTACTTTGTCGTACAGTTTTCTTCGGGAAAACGTCAAACTGCGAAGATAGTGGATAGTTTCTCAGTGTTAGAGTTAAATCAGGAGAGGGCATGAAAGAGTGGTACCTTTGTGTTCCAGACACCGTTTTTGTTGATGCAAATCTACTTTGAAGTTCTGCAGTAGTTGTTTTTTGATTTTCTTTATGACTAAAGAAAACTGAGGTTTCAACTAGATTTCTTTTCGCCCTCTGATAAACGGCATCTTCAGGCATCATCAAAAGATCCAATTTTAACTGCAGATGCCCTGTTGTGAGGAGGAGAAATGGCGAAAACTTTTATAGATGTAATACAGTACTCCTAGGACGGCTCTAGGCATAGCTGTTCACGAGCGGCTAATTCCGTTACTAACTCGTGATTGAATAAACGTAACGAGACTCGATTATAAAACCAAGATACAATGTGACACTGATGAGACCACTTTTCTATTTCACAGTATGCATAAGCTTACACAAATACTCGCTTAGGATATCGAGTTTATAACGTGAGCATTTCATATTGCATTTCTCCACAATCAGTGTATTCGTGTGCGAATTACTTTTGTCCCTTTTCTACAACGATGGTGGCGCTCTGTTGATGTTGAGCAATACATAGATATCGCCGCTGATGACAGGGCAAAGACAATAATTATTACAGTGCGCGATTCGCGATTACAGGGCACAACCAGTCGTACCTTCGCGTTCACCAACTTGGCGACTATCTCGGCAGACAGGTAGAGAGATATTTCTACACTTGTGTTGGTGTCATTGCACACCAATTAGTCTTTTCCTTCCATCGTGAGCGTTCATTAACGCATTTGTCTTTCCAGCCTCCTTTTTACTTCGAATTTAAAAAAAGAATGTTCAATTTTGTACCTGTAAAAATTGATCTAACATGGACTGAAAATATAAATTTTATTAATCAGTACAACCGAGTAAAAAAATTAGCCGAATTAGATTAGTATATATATAATTAGATTAATATTTTAAATTTGAAGATATTCAAATGTATTTTAATGTTTATCCTAGGAGTCTCATGTCCACTCTTTAACCCTTATATTTTAGATTGTAACACAAAGAAAGTAGCTTCAAAAATTTTAGAAAAATGTAAAACTATTTGATTTCCTTCGTGCTTAACTGTTTATACAAGCAGAAAAGAGTGAGTTATTTGAAATTTATAGAATTTTTCCATATCTTGCACCGTATAATTTATTTTCAATAAATGTCCACTCAGTAACGTTCCTGGCGTGTAGATTCCATTTATTTCCAGTACAAAAAGAATTATTTATGCCATCAATTGTTATATATGTTATGTTCTTGGTTATAAATAATAGAAAAACACTACTCTAGCTAATTCTAGAATTATTAACTATTTTTAGTTGATATTCCAAATTACACAACATTTGGCAAAGCAATGATTTTTATGAGAAGCATTTGTCATGGTGAAATTCACATAATGACTGGAGTCAAGTTTTTTCTAGTTATGACAAAAATTACAAAATCAAGTCCCAGATATAATGAACCGGTAAAAAAATTAAGTAATAGAAATATTGATTATAATTACATAAAGATCGAATGCTATACACTGAAAGAAATTTATCGTGAATACAGACAATTTTCTGGGTATATTAGCAAAAGAGTTTGGCTGACTCAGATACAGCTAAACTGTATGGGTGTTTCATAAAAACAGTTATAGTTGAAGGTATATTACTGCACCAGTAATATATTTTCAATACACACATCCAAACTGATATGGCTGCAACAGATGAAACATGGTTATGGTTCCTTTAGCCAAACTCTGTTCTGGATAATCAACTCAACTTCAAACACACACTGAAAAAGCAGTATAGCTATGAGAACTATATTTTGGTCCTCAGAACCAGAAAATATTGTTATCAGACCAATGCTACGGTATGGTCCTCAGAACTATACGAGTATAGGTGAGGCAGCTATACAAGTTCGTTGATATGACAATACCATGTATAGCGATCGTAAACAAAATATTATGCCATCGTTATCGCTCTTGTGAATTTTCGCGTGTGATAAAACAATACGTAATACGCAAAAATGATCTTTCAAAGAAAGAAAAAATGCTCCAAACAAATCGACAAACGCTTCGAAAAAACGCCTCGAAAAAATGACACTTCTTTCTCATTTTGAGGTTAGAGTCGCGTGCATACGAAGCAATGTATAAGTCGCGCGGCAAACCAGTATATAGTTGTCTCACCTATACCGCATGGGTCGAGACACTATATACCGGTATAGGTCGAGCAGCTATAGGCACCGTGCGTGACTGCAGCGCCATAGCATGAGTGAACTAAAGGAGGCTGTTCGAGAACTTTTACAATGTATTATAATGGGACTTAGTTATAAAAATGTTTATTATCAATAAAAAAACAAATAAAAAAACAATTTGATTCACTTTAAAATTCGATTGTTTTTCCTTGTGAAGTATTTGTGTGAAATCAGCAGTAAAAAGTAAGTATTTTCCATAATGAAAATGATATGGAAACCAGTAAATATAAGGTTAAGGTAGTTGTCGTGCCAAAAATCCGTCTCTGGAAAAAGAAGTGTTCTATGATTTCAAGACTGGAAATTATATCATCAGCCGTGTCATATGTAAGGAAAGACACTCTTTTTAATGGATCTATCGGACCACGTGACTAAATTATACATTTATTCGTTCATGTAAGATAACTTTTTCAATTTACAATGTATCTTTCTGATAATTTGGGAAACGTAACAAAAGATAATAAAGCACGTCTGTTAACTTCTTTTTAGTAAAAATTTTGAAAAAAATTCCAAAACTTATCGACAATTACAGTTAACTGTAAAATTTTTTGCAAAATTTTCACTCATACAAAGTTGACAGACGTTCTCTATCGTGTTCTGTAGTATTTTCCAAATTTTCAGGAGGATATTTTGTAAAAGAAAAAAGTTATCTTACACGAACTTTTACAGGAATTTGGTCACGTGATCTGGTTGATCCATGGCCTTAATAATGTTTTTTGTAATAGGATTTTTCCTTACTATCGCTTCTTACCAATTTTTTAAAAATTATTGAAGTTTCTTAAATCATTGCTTATTTTTTCGGGGAAAATATTCTCTACAACTTGACCGTTTCCAATTTTTGAAAATAAATTCTTTAATGACTGAAATAATTAAAAATCAATTTTCCGAAGCAAAATTTTTATAAACAAATTGCTGTATTTGATAATAATTGATTTATTTTCAGAAATTGGAAACGGTTAAGTTGTAGAGAATATTTCCCCCGAAAAAATAAGCTATGATTTAAGAAACTTCAATCATTTTCAAAAAATTGGTAAGAAGCGATAGTAAAGATATATCCTATTATAAAAAACATTATTAAAATATTATTTTTCGTAATTTTTAAATTTTTTCATTAAAAAGAGTGTCTTTTCTTACATATGTCACGGCTGATGATATAATTCTCAGTCTTGAAATCATAGAAAAACTTCTTTTTCCAGAGACTGTTTTTTGGCATGACGACTACCTTAAGTTAATGACAGATCAAAACAGACTAGAAAAATAATAAAGAATTGAATTGTAATTTCATGATGACACTTTTAGGTACTTGTTGAGTAAATAAATATTAATTGTTTATTTTCAGATTCAAATTCATCATGGATATAATTATTAAAACAGGTTTTCAATCAATTAAACATACAATAGAATTTCAACCACAAACGAAAATTAAAGGTAAAAATCTCGTTCTGGCAGAACACGTACGAGATGTCCAAGAGTTCCGTAGAAATAATGACAGTTATTTAATAAAATCTCGTATAATTCGACAAGCATCAGTTCATGCAACACCCTACAGTACCCACTTATTCCTTTGATTTATTTTCCATTTAGACGTTGGAAATTTATAAAATTTACACTCACTTTTCCTGCTTTTATTTTTACAATTCACAACACAACAACTTCGGTGGCTCATTTCAGCTACATTTTTTTAATTAAAACAAAATTTAGATTTGCACATGCATTTTGATTGCTCGGAAATATAAAACAGCCTCCTTTAACGCCTAAATTATCCACTGCGTGCGCTGGCGTCGATTTAACTCTCCCTACCATGACTTCGCACGGTGCCTATACTGTTTTTTCCGTGCACGCTTGTCTGCAAGTGATACGTAGTAGTTTCAGAGTTTAGGGATAAGTAAACTATTATATCAGTGGTTGATTTCAAGATTTTAAAACTATATCAAATAACTAATTTCCTAGATCTATATATGAATTATTATTAAGTGTACGAGTTTGCTTTCGCCGTTTTTCGATAGGTGGCTACAGCGATAATTGTTAGTCGAAATCGACAGATTAAAACTGTTACACAGTAAGCGGCAAAGTTGAACACCTTATATAAAATTCCTAAATCTAAAAAAAATAAATTAAATCGATGCCGGCAACACGTGTTTTGTTTGCATGATGATCACATACGATCACTCTGCGAACGTTTGAACGCACACCAATATACATCCTTGGAACAAACCATTTTGTTTTGCTAAATCAGCATAACAGTCGATGGATGATACAATTAGAACATTTATGAGAGTTTCCTGAGCTGATAGCTAATTTAAAGACATGTCATCAGCTCAACTAGTATTTCTTATTTTCTTATTCATACTTATTAACACACAAAATATTATAACTGAAGTAAGAAGATTTTCTTTCTAATTTGCATAGAAATTCTCTAACAAACTCGGTTAGGTAGATACACAATACCATTTCTTTCAGTGTAATAGAAATATTAGTATGAGTGGTAGTAATGCAAACGCGAATCGAGTCGATCTGCCCTTTTTCATTTCACAGCTACCCTTGCGACCCCTACGAGTTCACCCGACGGACACGTCTGCTAATTGTATGAATTATGTATACGAGTATGCTCTTTTACAGGCACGCGTAATGGAACGGTGTGCTAGTACATCAACGTTCATTACATTCTATCGTTATTTATTCATATAATAACAGTTCGAAGATGAAAAAGGTGCGTTATAAGTTTGTTGAAATTATCAAAAAAAGGACCAAAAACATATTAAATTAATAATAAAATACAATATCATCCATGTCATTCGACAAAGTTCGGTCGCTGAGCTTCGCGCTCGATCTTGTGTTCTTCGTGGACATTCAAGTTCATTCCTTGTGATTTACTACAATGACTGCACAACTAAAAATGTGAAGTTGAATAAGGATTTTCGAATGCAGTAAAAAATTTTTTGTTTACTCTGGATGAACTTCAGTTAGAATTCCTAATATATTTTTAATCACTGACAGACTTCTTGCTTCACAATCAACCATTTCTGATTGATAATCAATCATTGTTAAGTAAAAATAAATCACTTTTGACTCATATTAAAGCAAAGAGTCAGTCACTGATTGAAATTATTAAAATTTCTAACTAATTCAGATTGTGAGAGTGAAGTTAATTTGATAATATTTTGAATGTGATTTTGATTTTCTTAATGCTATTTCGATACAAAGGAATACATTCTTATCACGACATTGACCCTAGATATTAATGGTAAAAAAAGGAACTGAAATTCGCACATTGTTAAAACGATTGTTGGTACCTAGTTTTACTGAAAAACAAGATTTTCAATTCCCGAAGCTATTTTATTAAAGAAAACAATGATTAAATATCCAAATAATTTCGGTCCATTATGTCAATTATGAGAAGAGTGTATACTCACCGTGATAATAGAACTCGACCATATCGAACATATCAACCTGTGATTGAGAATTAACTTTAACGTCATTTTGAAATAAGATGGAATTTTCAATATACGAGGGCTGTTCAATAAGTCCGTGACTTCTCGAAAGATGGTGCTGTTATCGTAAATATGTTACTACTCTAAGAGAATACCATCTAATATCAGTGCGTATACAAAGTTTCAAGTCATTACGTTGGTTAGAAAATTTTTTACAGCCAGTTGAATTTAGTTTTTCATTGTTAAAACAAAACCATGTGAAAAAGCGAGTTTTGCGTGCTTATTAAACATTATTTTCTACGAGGAAAATCAATTAAAGAAACTGAAGAAAAGCTCGAAAAATATTATAAGGAGTCTGCTCCATCGCATGGCATGGTTCATAAGTGATTCACTGAATTTCGTTGCGGCCGTATATGGTAAGCACAAGTGATGCTGAGCGTCCTGGCCGTCCAAAAGAGAGACAGGATTAAAAACTTCAGTGAAAATTAACTGATTTAACGGTGAAATATATCTTTTTCGCTGGTGAATCAGTGAAAAAGCAAACCACTGATTCAATCTTTGAAAATTTGACTGATTCAGATTTAGAGAGTAAGTGATCATAAAACTTGAAAATTTGTTAGAAAAGAGGATGTCAAATTTTACATAGATCTTAATATCTTCTCATATATGATGAGAATATTAAAATAAATTCACACAGTGAAAAATTATACAAACCTATAATATTTGAAAAAACTACATGTTTTGAAAATGGAAGCAGGAAAAAGGCACGTTTTATTCCTTGTATAAGGAAATAGTTGGTATAGTATAGTTTTGGGGATGCGAGAAAAGCAGATATTTAAGCATCGGTTTAGGGCTTTCAGCTTCCGGTTGGTACGAGCATTATTGAGATTAAGAGGTTCGCCTCTGATCGCAGTCTAGTCGAGTGAAATGGATTCCCGATTATCACAATCCAGGGGGAACTTTATAAAGAAAAAATGTGTATAAAATCTTTATTATCTTCGTATAATATCTTATATCATTTTTGTCATAATTTTACAAAGTATTATTTTATTCTTTATTTTGAATAAAGAAATGTCACAAAAAACAATATCGTTGAATCGAAAAATAAGAGGTATATACAGGGTGATCCGCCACTAATGACAAAGCTTGATTTGACTAAAATGTTATTAAAAACCGAATAAACAAGTAATTATATCGTGACAATTTTTTCAAAATATTTTTTTCCTAATTTTGTATGATGAAGAGCATAAAAAGTATAAAATCCAAACGTTTCGGCCACAAATAGGGGCCTAGGAAGGGGAAAAAAAATTATTATTATTAAGCCTTGCATGTTTTTTTAGCTATTGAATTTTTAATCTTCAATATTTTAATGCAAATAAAATTTGCTTGGCACTGAGGAGAGCCCCCATTTGTAGCCGAAAAGTTTGACTTTTATAATTTTTATGCTCTTTATCGTATAAAAAATTGGGAAAATAACTGACTTCAACGGTAAATTAACTATTACAGATAAACGAGTAATCTTGGGGAATTTCGTCAAACGCGTGTTTAAAATTCACTTTCTGTTGGAGCAACCAACAGGAATCAAAATGAGATACCGATCGAAAAACTGTGAAATTAAACCAAATGCACTGAGATAGGTCTGTTAGATCATAAATGTTTATAATTATAAAACTACTTTTTGTATAATTATAAACATTTATAGCCAGACATACCTTTCTTAATGCATTTTATTCAATTTCACAGATTTTCAACTCGGTATCTCATTTTGCATGGAAATGGAGTCACACAAATTAAAATTCCGCCAAAGTAGAAATCTAGTCACGTGGCCTAGTTGGTTCATAACCTTAAAGAAATTTTTCCACAAAAAATGTTAACTTTCTGCACAGTAGTGTTTTTGCGCACCTGAGGCTGCGCAGTGGTTCCCCTTGACATGACTAATCACATCACATACAAGAAATCGAATATGTTTTTTAAACAGAAAATTTCCTCAAAGATCCCACATACTTTCCTTTCTTTGTTTCTTCAAAGAAATTTGAGACAGGTTCCTACATCGGATTTTTTCCAGGTTCCCAAATAAGAATTTATTTAGTAACTCAGAAAAAATCCTACCTCATGTGTATTTCTTTTGAAAATTCCTGACTCTTTCTAAAGACAGTAAAGTTGGCTTCTATGTGAATTACAATATAGGTTCCTCTATGGGAACTAAAGTCGATTCCTAAATGGTTTTCTATATGGGGATTTACAACAGGCAGAGTAACTATGTTGAGAAATAAAATTGATTTTGCATAAAAAATATGTTTTTCTTCCTTTGGGCGGAAACTTTTAAAATGACCCTCGTTATTATAAAATCACCTTTCAGCAAAGCATTTAAGAATAAGAGGTAAATTAAAATTTATAGCATCAGCCCTTATATATGTAAGATCATAGGAAAATATGAAAATCATTCTCGAAAGTGATTTGAACTTCTAATTGACGTACTCTCGCGCTATAAATACAGGCATTACCTGGAATGCGCTTTATAGTATATTTAAGGTACTAATGCCTCTTTATGAGCAGTATTCAGCGTAACACGACTGCGATAATTATTTATGCTATATTCGCGAGACGTAGCGGCAAAGAAGGATATTAGCTGTTCGATAATCGCGAGCTACACCTTCCTGGAAATTCTGATAGACAATAAAGACAGTTTATGGGTTTTCTTTTTCCAGTCTTGAATCATATTCCCAAGGTTTTGAAAAAACGTTACTTTACTTCCAGTAGTTTCAGATTCCAATTGTAATCCTCCGTCGGTCGAATTCAATTTTGAAGTGTGCCACTGGTGATATCTCAGCTGGCAATCCAAAATTTTATTAAATCATAGGTACCCGGTAGGTAGAAATCTAATATGGCAAAATGTATTGTCCGTAAAGCTGATGTACAAAATCGTTTTCTTGAAAAATACACGCCTTCGTCCACTCGTGAAAATCACCATAAACGTCTCAAATTTCTTAACAAGGTATAGGAAAATAGTCTTCTTCAAGGAGGAAAAGAACCTTTCAGGATTGCTTATAAAAAAATTAAAAAATTATCAGTCAGCAAAGCCACATGTGTCGAGTCGGTTTTTAAAACAGTTCAGATCGTTCTGTCAGAGACTCCGGTAACAAAGTCCTCAAGAAAAGTTTTCAAAAATTTTAACCTTTTTCGCGTTTTGTCATTTATAACCAATTGGCCATCCTTCTTTAATGATAAAATTTTTAAAAGTTTTCGGTCGATTCGTATGCAGAAATTTTTATGTTTTTTCATTTTATCCGGTTTGTTTATTCACAGTGAACTCGAAATATTTTTTCATTTCGTGATGCTGTATACTGGACTACTTCATTTTTAATTGGAAGCTATGAGATAAGTTTTTGATTTCTTTTATAATCCTTATTTTAATTATCTCCTATATTCTAATCTTTTACTGAAATTTTGAATTAATCTTTGAATTTATGGCACTGAAGAGGGCTCCCGCATATGTGGCAGAAACGTTTGCCTTTCTTTCTTTTTTGGTGTATTTTTATATCTAATAGTGATAATTTTAATCGAAGAAAATAAAAAGAAACTGACCCTATGAAAAAATAACGAGAAATGAACAAAAATTCTATGAATTTTGGGTCAATATAATAGCAGACATGTTATCAAACATGTCACTTTAAAAATAAAATTTGGAACTTTCTTATATAGTGACTGCAAGAATTTTATTATTCAGAGCTTGTGAGAGTAAGTGTCGTGACTAGAGTATTTTGTTTCAAGTAATGCATATTATTTTTCGTAGCAACTCTTTTGAAAATTTGATTTAATTTTCAAAAGAGGTGCCATGAAAAATTATGTTTTTTCACTAAATTGACTATAACTTTTATACCTTAAAAGTAACGAATGATTCAGATGGAATGGCAATAAAAATCCTCATTGTAGTCGCTTGCCATCGAATTTTAGATAAGAATGAAATTGTAAAAAAATTCAATGACGAATTCAATAATTCCGTACACCTTTCGATGAAAGCTTCTGAAAAAGTTGTCGAAATTTTCATTGGCTAGTTATATCGAAACATCGTTGGCAATTAAAGAAAGTTTCGACAGCTAATATTTTCCGTACAGGAGCGTTAACTTCAATCTATTGGGATCAAATTAATAACTCCCTACTAAAATAAACAGTAATTGTATTTTGTATCTTTATAATTGGTTTCGATTATTAAATATAATAACGTGGAACATTAGTATAGTATACTGAAAATTCAACAATTTTCTGAAATTAGAAAACTTTTATGTGTGCCCAAGGCGCAGATTACTTTCATTCGTTCCTGTGTGAATAGATATAGCTGGTGGGAAGAGTCTTGCGAATCATAATTTACTCAACTCTCGATTAAAGCGTAGAGTAGAATGAACGGAAAGCTCTACTATTTTTGTGATTTAATAAAATATTCGTTTTTTATAATTATACTATGAGTAATAATATACAGAATGAGGCACATAAAGTGTTAAAGAGCGATAGCACTCAAACTATTGATCATACTCGACCACCCTATTTTTTTGGTGGAGGCGCCGAAGCTGCGTCAAGGTCAACTCCACTTTTTAAAATGGAACCATGTATTTTTTTTTTCGATGAAATTATTACCGATTTTAAGACGAATTCAGCGACCTACAACACATGGTCTTTCTAGTCACGCAAAGTATGAAAATAGCCGATAAATCATTTTAATTTCTTTTCATTTCTTACGATACCCATGATAATACACGTCGATAGGGTATTGTTGACATCGGCAGAAAGTAAGCATTTTCTGTTGACATATCAGTTAGTCACACATTACCTTCTAATGTGAGTACATCGGAACGCGAAAATGAACGATTTTCAAGAATATTTTGATATGTTGAAAGTGCTGGGGGAACAACGTAAACATTAGAGAATCGTCGAACAATTGTTAATGAAAATAATGCGGCTGCTATCTTAGCTTTTGCTGCACTAAATCCACATGCGAAAATCCATATTTTTTTGAAGGTCACTTGACTCGGCAAGTTTACGCAAACTTTCTGCAAAACGTACTGCCTCAATTAATGGAAGACAAGTGATGAATGGGATTTTTGACGAAAAGTGGATAGGACGAGGCGGCCCTGTGGCTTGGCCACCTCGTTCGCCAGATCTAACATCACCAGATTACTTTTTATGGGGTTTTGTCAAAAGACGCATAATGGCCGTAGCACCTACCACGCCTGACGACATGAAAGAAAGAATACGCCGAGCGAGTAGAAACAGAAAAAAACCTTCAAGAATACTCAACAGGTTGAAAATTGCTAGCGCTCGTGCTCAAATCGCTCCACGTGATCGCGCGACAATTTCTTTTAACTCGGCACTGTTACTTTGTTTATGAATATAATTGCGTGAAATTTTACAAAAAACTTCCTTGAACTCCTAAGGAACAATCGCCTCGCTTGAAGTTTTCTGAGTTCTGAAATTTCCTCGACTTTTTCTCCACGAGAACGTCGCAGCGCACAAGTTTCGGAGGCCCTGAGTTTGTTATTAAATATTTTATAAACAATAGTGATTTTCATTGTTTTTAAAGACTCGACGGCTCCGCTAGAGTCAGCGAAATAAAATGGTGAATGTTTCGAATCATTTCATTGTGAATTGAGCGAGTAATCGCGAATTATATTTTAAAAAACATTGATTTTTTATCTATGCAAAAAGGACGTTTATTTCGAATTTTTATTGATTATTGGGAAAGTACTGTCCAGTTGAAGCGTCACGTCCCCTTATTCGATCCGAGCAATGAAATAAAATTTTATTATTAAGGGCATGTCATTGACGTGACTTTATCCAATACTTTTCGTGCTTCCCATTTTTAAATTAATAACTCATATGGATTTTCCATAACATGAAAACATAAGATAAAGATCATGTATTTGAATGCTGTTTATGTATGTATGTATCGGATGATTAATGGCAGACTCGAGGTAACAAATTTTTTTTATTCAAGATTATAATACGCCCGATGCTCATTTTACTCAACAACAATTTGAAATTCATGTTAATCTACTGACGAATGTTGTTGCCCTGTCGTCGATGACGTTTTACTCAACTGCTTATTATTTCCTTTGTAACGCCTATTGTTATTCATATTGGGTAAATTAGATATTTATCAAATTCATTTTACCCGACTAGGATTTAATAAATGTTCAAATGTCCTTATGTCCCAAGTTTAATCGACAGAGTCGAGTAAAATTACCTCAAATATTTTTCTCCGTGAAGGTCTATAAAACATATGCTTGAAACTTCGATAGCCATCTGTTAGAGATTCCATAAATCTCTATTTCAGTGGGCTCAAGCTCAAATTGATCCCACGACTTGAATTAATAAAAACAGTAAGTCAGATAAGAAATTGATAAAAAATTACTTAATTTTCTATACTTATGAAATGAGTTAAGTATATATTTAAAATATTTTATGAATTATTCGAAACGAAATAAATCTATAGTTTTTAAAATAAATAGCGTTTTTTACAGTGTTAGAAAAATCCTATATAATTTTATTGTAATATAAATTTACTTGTCATGGAGAATAGACATAAGGAGACCAATCTCTAATGCATGAACTTCACAAAAGTTGAGCACGTTTTTTTCGGAAGTACATGGAAAAGGTACAAGAACTTCCCGATTGATGGCGCAAATGCAAGTGGCGTAAAAAAATGGCCGCTTCCTTCTGTTCGCTCAAAATATTCTAACATAACAGCAAGTTAAGTTTAATATTTGTAAATGTTTGTAAATATTCTTATAATAAATATATGTTATCATGAAAACCTGCATGCATGCAAAGGTACACGAAGAATTCTTTTTTTGCGCTACTTGCAAGAGCGCGATCTGTCGGGAAGTTCCCGTATTCAATCAATGTACTTTCGTCAAAAAGATGCTCATTTTCAGTTACATTAATTTGGTCTCCTTATGTCTATTCTCCATGGTACTTGTTTTAAATTTTCTTATAGATATAACTTCTTGAATTTTAATGGAATTTCAACCAGGGTTTCTAATCTAGAAAATCTGTTCTTAAAAAAATTAAATTTCTGTACACCTATATAAATAAAAAGTGCAAGCATAGCAAAAACAATTATTTTGTGTATCTTTTGCTGAATCAAGACAATTCTTTATTCATATTCTGGACTTACATTGACCCTTAATTAATAATTGGATATATGTTGATGTTGGTAATTGGCTTTAGGGTCCAAGGTTGATAAAAACTCAGAGTTTTACATAATCAGACGTTTCGGCTCTGATCGGAGCCCTCATCAGTGATTTATTTAAATCTAAAAATACAGAAAAAGGTTTTGCTAACATAGGATATCTTGTATAAAAAATTTTTTATAAAAAATTTAACAAGTAATTATCATTATGTTTTTACATGTAGGTAAATAAATTTTGATATTACTTTGAGGTAAATATTTCATTCACATAACCTAACAAACTGGATACCAGAAAGCATTTTTTGGAAGGTTGGAATTAAGTGTCTAAATATAAAAAAATATTTTTAATTGACATTCGTGCATGGAATTGTAGATTGAAATTTTTGTGGTGTAGTTTTTTATACAATATATATATATACATACATACATACATACACGACCACACACATATATATACATGCATACATACACACATACATACATACACATACACACATATATACATGCATACATACATACATACATACATACATACATACATACATACATACATACACACACATATATCACGCACCCCTACCAGCAAGTTTTTTTATGGCTTACCTAAACTCCACAAGCCTAACAACCCACTCAGACCCATCGTCTCTTTCTGTGGCAGCCCTACCTATAATCTAGCATCCTTTTACAATAACATTATTTCAAAAAACATAACTCCTCCTATGTCACGAATTAAAAACAGCTTTGATTGCATTGAAAAAGTCAAAAACACCAAAATTCCATCTAATTACAAAATCATTTCATTGGATGCAGTTTCACTCTTCACCAACGTGCAAATTGGTCTTGCTATGAAAGGTATCAAGGCCAGGTGGTCCCAAATTCAACCACACGTTAACATGCCCTGGTACCAATTTGAAAAAGGTATCAGAACATGTTCCACAAACTCAGCATTCAATTTCCAAGGTATGTTCTTCAAACAAAAATCTGGTTTTCCAATGGGTTCCCCACTCTCTCCTATAGCCGCCGATATCGTCATGGACGACCTCGAGAAGAAATGCATAGATTCTCTCCCATTTCAAGTCCCATTTTATTTCAGATATGTGGACGACATATTAACAGCGGTACCAGTCAACGAAATCGACACAATAAAAAATACATTCAACAGCCATAACCATAAAATACAATTCACAATAGAAGAAGAATCGGAAAACAAAATCTGTTTTCTTGATGTTCTCGTTATTAGAGACGGAGAAAACATAAAAACCAACTGGTACCAGAAACCAACATGGTCCGGCCGCCTTCTCAATTTTCATTCACATCACCCGCTCAAATACAAAATCAACATAATTAATAATTTAGTCGACAGAGGCATTACTCTAGCACACAAAAGCTTTCACACAAAAAACATTCAAAAAATAAAAATGACTTTGATTAAAAATAATTACCCACGAAAAATCATCAATTCAACGATTCAAAAAAGACTAAATTACCTCTCGAAAAAAGCCTCTGTTACAAACGCACACACACAAAAAGTACCCAAGAACGACACAATCACAGACACACACTCCAACACGGCAGGTCAACTTTCAAAGTACATACCATTACCTTACGTACAAGGACTCACTGAAAAAATTTCGGGTATCCTAAAACCATTTAATATAAAAATAGCTCCCCGTAATATCAACGAACTATCACACCTTTTCAAATCAGCCAAGGACCCAATCCCGTTGCTTGATGCCGCTGATGTCGTCTACAATATACCTTGCTCAGATTGTAAAGCTACTTATATAGGCACGACCAAACGCCCCTTAAAAACCAGAATCCATGAGCATAAAAAAGATGTCTTTAACCCTCCAGAAAAATGGACTGCCCTAACGAAACACGCATGGCACCTAGATCACAAATTTAATTTTGATGAAGTCACAATAATAGACAGATCAGATAACTACAAAAAACGCATGATTCTAGAAATGACCCACATAGCCAGTACCTCAATTCTGTAAATCAAAGGACTGATACAGAAAATTTATCAGTTTTTTATCTCCCTCTCTTAAACAACCAAGCTTAACTCCATTCAAAATTCATATTATTAAAAAATCCTGAAATACATAAATACACATACTTTCTGGAAACACTCAAAATATGCCGACGAAACCTTTATGTCTCCGGTTACAATTTATGGTCTTCACATTGCCCTAACAGTCCAGCCATCTCCAACACATCCTTTTCTTTCTCCAAAAAAAATCCCTAAAGGGGAAAAAAATCTTACCCTCCACTCTCATCCCAATATGCATGCCTAAAAACCAAAGCATAACTCAGTTTACGAGTCAACCTCCCAGGGGAGAAGTGTGTGCAGTCTAAGTTATGTGTCTTCCCAAAAAACGGAAAAAGAAAAAACTGGATAATAACATTTATACAAAAAGTCGTTATTTTAATCAAGGTTAGTCCTCCTTTTTTACTCTATATATAGTCTGTGATAGGATTTAAAAATTTGGATAGAATTGTGCACAAATTTAATAATAAAAAATACCATACCTACACATTTGAAAGTACTACACATTAAACACTAAGACATTACTGTTAGATTTCGATAAAATTACTCCTAGAATTTTTTTTTCGCGGCTCTCTACGTCTTTTCATACCTTTATTTATGTAAAAAAAATTTTTTCTTTCTATGTACAATCGCATCTAAATTTCTTTACACAATTTATAATTTTTTACAATATTTTTTCTTACATCTACTTGTCAAACCAAAAAATCGGCAATTTACTCCCAAAAAACTGTATTTTACACAGTGCTATTCTCATTGCTTTACACCAAAGAAATATTTACATAGGTAATTTTAGATCTAGACCCAAACCAAAGAAAACTTTATGTGCAATATTATATGAAAATTTATGGCCTTTTTTGTGTACATTCTGAATAAGCAGCCTCATTGTCTATACCCACGATTGAGAAAAGCCTTTTGTATAACTCTACGGACTCTTTATGTTCTAAGTCATTGCAAAAAAACTATCAATTTTTCAGTTCTTCTTGATAAAAAAGTATCACAGCGGACAAATTTCCAAGGAAAATATGCCAAAGAAAAAAATGTTAAATTAAATAAAATTTACAGATTGC
Organism: Diplolepis rosae; assembly: GCA_030998225.1. Classification (NCBI taxonomy): domain Eukaryota; kingdom Metazoa; phylum Arthropoda; class Insecta; order Hymenoptera; family Diplolepididae; genus Diplolepis; species Diplolepis rosae. Next base: position 25,641,407 of record JAPYXD010000723.1, on the reverse strand, counting down.
ACTTCATACCAAAAGAAATAATATTTAAGGAATTTGAAAATATTTTATATGTGTGGTATATATAGTGTTATATACATGTCATATGTATGTATGTATGTGTGTATGTACGTATGCATATTGTATAGTATATGTACATTGTATGTTGTACATATATATATGTATATATTGCGTGCGTGATATATGTGTGTGTATGTGTATGTATGTATGTATGTATGTGTGTATATGTATATATATATATATATATATATATATATATATATATGTGTATATATGCATGCATACATACACACATACGCACACATACATATATATATATATATATATATGTGTATATATATGTATGTGTGCGTATGTGTGTATGTATGCATGTATATATATGTGTGTGTGGTCGTGTATGTATGTATGTATATATATTGTATAAAAAACTACACCACAAAAATTTCAATCTACAATTCCATGCACGAATGTCAATTAAAAATATTTTTTTATATTTAGACACTTAATTCCAACCTTCCAAAAAATGCTTTCTGGTATCCAGTTTGTTAGGTTATGTGAATGAAATATTTACCTCAAAGTAATATCAAAATTTATTTACCTACATGTAAAAACATAATGATAATTACTTGTTAAATTTTTTATAAAAAATTTTTTATACAAGATATCCTATGTTAGCAAAACCTTTTTCTGTATTTTTAGATTTAAATAAATCACTGATGAGGGGTCCGATCAGAGCCGAAACGTCTGATTATGTAAAACTCTGAGTTTTTATCAACCTTGGACCCTAAAGCCAATTACCAACATCAACATATATCCAACAATTCTTTATTATTATGTTAATTCAATTAAATGTGATTCAACAATATTTTTTGTTCTGAATAATAAGAAAATATCTTTGAGCGAGAATTGTCAAGAACTTTCACAGTGTAATTTCTTATGGGTGAAAGGAAGTGCTTCCTCTTTCATGGTAGTGAAAACAGTCTTATTGTTTCATGTCACGAACTTAAAAATAACGTCAACAGTGTACATATAGTGTATATATTTAATCCGTCATATACACACACACATATTAATGTGGATGTAACAATGCACTCATCGCAGCAATGGCTGTCGAATTCGCAGTGCGAAATAATGACGCGCCGAGCTCAACGAGGGAAATTTATACTTGAATTATCGGCCGGAAATCTTTTGACTTTCGCGCCTATGAGCTTCAATGGCAGTGTTCACTTCAATGGTGTAATAAATACGGACAATTCGTGCGCCACGGTGGCTATTCAAGTGGATGATTTATCAGCGGAGCGCGTGTGGCGGGAAAATGATACAAAATGACGCTGGCAATCAGCCCGATCCTGTAACCACCTTGACTTGCATGTATGATATATATATATAGTATACACAGTATGCAAGTAGTGGAGCTAGCTAGTAGCTACAGTATATAGCTTGTAACCCTCTGACTTTAAAATTAATTCCGACCCTCCGGTGATCACGTTTCGCTGCACAGTGTCATATTTGAATACACAACTAGAAATTCTCTTATATCCACGTAGGTCCGGAAATTGACATATTTCGACATATTCGAATCACTTGTAATCAATTATTTGATTGGTTATTTATATCAATTATTTTCCATGTAGAAAATTGAAAAATTAACACTCCTAAAAGTATATACATAATCTAACCAAAGCATTTTCTTAAATAAAATAAAATTTAAGTCAATCGTACAAAATTTATTTGAATAAACTAAATATAAACCTTTTGTTCGATTTAGCCAAAGCCATCTATACATATGTTTCAATGAAACAAATTATTTAGTTGAATGGGCGAAAAATTTAGTCAAACATATAATAATTTAATTCTTTGCACAAAAAAACTGGGTGTAATGTTTACCCAAAAACTAGTGTTGTTTTTATCCGCAATAAAAATCACACCATTAGTGTTATTTTGGCACCACAATTCTGGGTATTTTCTGCACTTTATCCATCTTCTGGAGGTAATATTCACATACTGCCTAACGGTCCATGTGAACTGTAAACGCTGTCTGCTATAACCATTCTCAATTCACAGATTCAACATCAAAAAACTAGTTGTTAATGAAAAAATACTGAGTTATTAAATATGTAGTAGGGCAAGAAACAATTATAAGATCTTAATTAACGGACACACACGTTACCACTTTTGGAAATACAGCTGTATTTAAGCATAGCAACTTTTTCCAAGCTTATATATTTATTTAAAAAATTACAGTTGGTGATTTGCGTATGTGACATATGGGGTCTACCCACATTAGACGCTGAAGAAAGGCTATTTTCATGAATTCTTTTTGAGAGGTTAATATTATAGATACTGATATGAAAACTGTACTCTTATAATACATAAATACATTTTTTAAATTTATTTTAGACACTTTTTATAGATGAAAATGGTGGTGAATCATAGGTCCTCAAAAAGTAGATATAAAAAGTAGATAAAAAGTTTAAAAATTCCTTCATATGTGCTATAGCTATACAGTAAAACCTCATTTATCGGGACACTCATTTATCGGGATCTTCACTTATCGGGATCTCGCAACCTCATTTATCGGGACATTTTGTTTCTCCTCCAGCCACCACTCCTTGTACATAGTAACATAGTGACACAGTTTCCAGATGTTTCATTTGGAGGAGTTTTATTATGTCAATTTTTACATCCTCATCATGGATGAGAAGGTATTGGTTTTATGTGAAAAATGACTTTCGAAAATTTCATCAAATCTTTACGTTTTGAGACCCCCTGAGTCAGAAAAAATGGTTTTTACGAAAGTGTCTGTCTGTCTGTCTGTCTGTAGGTCGTGTGCAACATAACTCTCGATAGAATTATCAGATTGAATTGAGCTTTGGTACAGTTTATCGGAGCCGAAAAAGTAAGGACAAGTTCGTTAACCAGCCACATCCAATCCAAATTGAGGGATTGAGCACTACTTTTGTGTTTTTGAAAATAATTTTTTGAAAAAATCAAAAATTTTAATACTGGTTTTAGATAGTGCTCATAAATCTCTAAAAATTATCTTGATAACGTTTTTTGATTAAATCAAAATTAGAAATGTTACAGCATATTCAAATTCGAAAAAAGTCAATATCAAAATTCCATTTTCCAGTTAAATTATACGAGATACGAAAAAAACGTTATGATACAATATTATTTTCTACATAAAGACCTACAAATTTGAATTGTAACATTTTTTCATAAGATGCATATTTTTTTTTTTAATTCAAAAATAATCTATTCAAAATTCAATTGTTTAACAATAATATGTGAAATACGAAAAAAACATAAGAATACAAAGTTGTTCGTTTCAAAAAGATCTACAAGTTTTGTCTTACACAGTTTATGAAGAAACATATATTTTTCGTTTCAATTCCCAAAAATACGATTAAAATTCAATAATTCCATTTTTTAGACAAAATATATGAGATACATAAAAAAAGTTCAAATGAAAAATTATTTGCCTAAATAAGGTCAACACATTCTTATTAAGAAATTTCTCGACAGGATGTATATTTTATGTTTTGATTTTTAATATTAAAAAAATTCGATTTTTTTCACCAAAATATGTGAGATACGAAATAAGCGTTGTTCTGCAAAATCGTTTCCTTAAGGTAGTACGATCACGAAAATTAGACCTCAGACAAAAATAGATAATTTTGCTTTCAAGAATAGCAACATTATTATTGAAGGGCCAATTTGAATGAGAAAAGATTATTTTTCATGAAAAAAATTTGAAACACTAAAAAATAATGTTATTAATCAATTTTATTTTTGCCCAAACTTATTTTCTTATCGCTGCGAGTCAAATTTTTGAAAATGATGCGATTCTAATAAATTATGGTTCATTTTTTTAGAAAAAAGATTCTCTACAACTTGACCGTTTTCTATTTTTGAAATTGAATTAATTATTATCAAATACAGAAATTTGTTTATAAAAATTTTGTTTTGAAAAATTGTTTTTTTATATTTTCAGCCATTAAAGAATTCATTTTCAAAAATCGGAAACAGTCAAGTTGTAGAGAATCTTTTTCCTAAAAAAATGAACCGTGATTTATTATAATCGCATCATTTTTAAAAATTTGGCTCGAAGCGATAAGAAAATAAGTTTGGGCAAAAATGAAATTTATTAATAACATTATTTTTTTGTGTTTCAAATTTTTTTCATGAAAAATAATCTTTTCTCATTCAAATTGGTCCTTCAATAATAATGTTGCTATTCTTGAAAGCAAAAGTACATTACGTGCCCAGGCGCAGAATGAGGGTCATTGCGGGACGAGCGACAATGCTCGCAGGAGATCGAAGCTGAGGCGTAATCGAGGCAAAGCCGAGACGAAGCCGATGCGCGATCAGTCCTGCGAGCATTGTCGCGAGTCTCGGAATTACCCGAATTGTGTGCATTGGCACGTATTCTATTTTATGTGACTTCGGCGCGTATACGAGTTTTTATGCGTACACTGGAATCTAAACTAGTATTGTAGTTGTTTGCGGCGCTAGTCATTACACTTGATATGTCACGACTAGTCCCGGCCATTTTGATTTTATCGATCTTGTGTAGTAGTAATGGATTTTAGTAGACGCATGCGGAGTTCAAATGTACAAGGCTTTGCCAGTAAGATGCTAACGCTGTACGAAGAAGAAGAAGAATGAGAAGGATTGAGCTTCGTTTCATGGCTATGGGCGCATGCGCAGTTCAATTTTTACATTTCATTCCTTTCTGGCGAAATGTACTACATTGCGCTACTGTTAACTGTAGCGAAAAAACGAGTTTGTGCGCCGGTGTCACATAATAGTATATTACGTGCCTAGGCGCACAATGAGGGTTATTGCGCGACGAGCGACAATGCTCGCAGAAGATCGAAGCCGAGGCGCGAAAAGTCCTGCGAACATTGTCGCGAGTCTCGTAATTTCCCGAATTGTGTACATTGGCACGTATTCTATTTTATGTGACTTCGGTGCGTATACGAGTTTTATGAGTAGACTCGAATCTAATCTAGTATTGTAGTTTGCGGCGCGAGTCATTACACTTGATATGTCACGACTGGTCCCGGCCATTTTGATTTTCTCGATCTTGTGTAGTAATAGCGTATTGTAATAGAGCATGCGCAGTTCACATGTACAAGGCTTTGTCAGTAGGGTGCTAACGCTGTACGAAGAAGAAGAAGAAGAATAAGAAGAAGATTTTGCTCCGCTGTATGGCTATAGGCGGATGCGCAGTTCAATTTTTACATTTCATTCCTCTGTAGCGCAATACACAACATTGTGCTACTCTCAACTGTAGCGGATAAACGAGTTCCGCGCCGGAGGCACATAAAACAGAATACGTGCCAATGCACACTATTCGGGTAATTATGAGACTCGCGAGAATGCTCGCAGGACTGATCGTGCCTCGGCTTCGATCTCCTGCGAGCATTGTCGCTCGTCGTGTAATAACCCTCATTATGCGCCTAGGCACGTAATATACTATTATATTTATAATGAACTTTTTGTTCATTAAATGAATATGGTCTAACATAATGTGAAAAATTAGATTTGTATTAAAGGATTATTATAAATCTAAGAAAAATAGGTCTCCAAAGTTATGGCCAGTACCTGAAATTAGGTGATTCTACACAGAGAAAAAATGCTATTTAGTCAAAAGCATTTCTTTCCAAAAGCATGTATACTATTAATTTATAAAAATAATTTACAAGAAACAATAAATATGTAACTAATTTTATAGCATATTGATTTGAATCCATGATATACATGCTTTTGGAAAGAAATGCTTTTCATTCAATAGCATTTTTTTCTCAGTGTAGGGTAGTTTCAAATGTAAAATCAGTTTGTGAGTATTCGTTTGGATAAAGATGGGATTTGCGAAAGGAGAAATGGAAATGGTCGAACGAGAAAAGATTTACGGATCGCGTTTATGCAAACAATAATAAAGCGTGGGTATATAACAGGGACGTACCTGCTGATGTTGCAGTATTCGTTATAGGTACGCAATGGCAAAGGATATAGGTATATATGTGGATCGAGGTTGGTTTACACTTAAGGTTAGGTCGTTCCCTCAATGATTCACTGGGTAATGGAGACGAATGCGGCCATAACTCCTCGTCTCCACGCAACGTTAGCTGGAGATGCGCAGCTTACTTTCGCAGCTCCTCTTTTTATCGCTTCAGTATCCTTTGCGCACTTAGAAGTCGATTTATAATGACATTTAACGTTTTACGATTTTTCTAATTGATTGCAACATCAGACACACTTATACTTTAAACTTTTTTCGAGAACATTTTTTTCCGGATCGTAAAAACAACAATGCTGATTCAGTTAATTGGTTTATTCTTATCGTTTTTCACACGCTTTTTTTTCAACGTCTATTTTCAACTCTTCATTCAAAAAGTCATCTGATTTTATATATGTTTCAAAACTGTCCAGAAATATCCAGAATTCACACCACGTGATCCTTGAAGTTACAGGTTCTCGAGATATGAGTAAAAATGTGCGAGCGTGAATTATTAGAAATTTTTATACTATAAATATATGAAATTATATGAAATAATTTGCATAAAAAATATATGAAATTAAATATGCACCGAAATTCACTGCAAAAGTAAGCTCATAAATGCGTATAATCAAATTGCATGAATTCTTGATTTTGGTATTTCAAATTGAATACATCACACTGTTAAAAATCTTATTAATTTTAATAGACTTTAATATATTTGTATTGTTATTATTATTTATTTATTGTTATTATAATTTATACATACTGTGAAACACTAATATTTTTATTAATATTCCTTTTCAAAATAAATATGACGTCTTTGATATTTTAATAATTCTTCAATTAATATTGATTCCTGTTACAACGGACATATTAAGAAAATAGTGTTTTATGACATTATCATTCAAGTATTTTCGTCATTATTTCATAAAGTTTATAAATTATTTTCAAGTGTTAATTTCTTAAAGAATCACAATGCATGTATTGTAAAATCATAATTAATGTATTGTTATTGCACTTTAAATTATCTTGAATTAGATTTTGCATTACATTCTTATTGTAAAAATGTGGTGGAGTCCCAAACACTTTTAACAGTGTATCCTATTCACATAAAACAACGACATACATACCGTTGTGAAAATAGTTGTTTTTTTATACTCAGGGGATCTCAAAATGTGGAAATTTAAAGAATATTTGCAAAGTTAAATTTCACATAAATAAAAGAAATGCCTTAATATTAATGATGAGAATGTGAAACGAAAAGAATAATGATATCCAGTTGTTTGGTGCCTGTTCATAATGTTTTTTCGTCGAAGCGATTTTTTACTCAAAAAAAGATTATTGTCTGGGATTTACCCTATTGATACTAAAAACATGCAATATTTCTTACTGTGAAGTGTAAAGAAGATGCGGAGAAAAGGAGCAAATCATATTATTTTTCAAACTAATTGAAAATTCTTAAAATATGTAAAATTGATAATTAATAAAGTGAAAATCATTATTCTTTACATGAGAGGTGTAAACAATAGAATTGAAAGTCAAATTTTAAGAATAATGAGTTTTAGATCAAACCCCTTGCCACGCCTACCTTCTTCCCAAAATTCAAAGTGATCTGTAAATTGACTAAGAACATTATTCAATTGAAGTATGTATCTTGAGCCTGTTATATTTCTATAGTTTAATAAAACTAGACTTCTACTTCACAATTCCCAGAGGGAAGTCTATGTTTCCTGGGTGGATTTCTAACCGGATATAAGATAGGATAATACACGTTACTGCTATAACAGTTTATTAACGTCGTCTTTTGCTTCCCTAAAGAGCATTTCAATTTCGATGAACAATCGTCTTCTGAGAATCGCTATATCTACCACGTACTCAGAATCGATTTAGCCGATGAATAAAAAATGAAAAAGAATAATATATTCGCAGATCATACTCGATAGGAAAAAGGGCACAAAAAAAGATTCTTTGAATTGTTATCGACAAGTCTTGGATTGCAGCGAGTTTACGAGGGCATTACTGGATAATGGCACGCAATTTCTGGGCTCTTTGCTTTCGAGTGGTTTCACACCTCAGCCTCGGAGTCTTGGCCTTTTCTCTCCGCGAATCAAGGCGAAAGGTTAACGCGATAACCACCCTGAAACCGAGATCTAACCATCTCCAGAGAAATACTCGAGCTATCGTTCTGAATTACATACTTTAAAGTACTCTAGGTCATAAATTTTTTCACCGATTCGTCTTGTTATTTGATTCTAACAAGATTTTGCTTTTCAAAATAGCTTCAAAGCCGTGGAACAACCGGTCCCCGTGATTACATTTCTGTCGAAATTTCTGTCGGATAACTCTTTAAGTTTACAAAATACCTTATTGAAAATTTGAAAAATATAACAGAACACAGTCAAGGGGGTATTCTACCGTAAGGGGTAGGAAACTAAGTTTTTTTTATAAAGACAATTGCTTACTATTTGATTTTTTTTTGTTATCAATAATGCTTTTTATAGAAATCAAAAACATACACTACCGTCGGAAATTGTGCGCACGGTACTTGTGATCGCTATTAAAAATCACTGCTGACTTTGAACCACGATATCTCGGTGAAAAAAAGAGATAGGGCATTTTTAAAAATACAGTTGGAAAGCTTATGAAATTCCACGTCTAGTGATGCTCAACAAGTATTTTTTCGACTTTCTGAAAATAATACAGCACGTGAGGAGTTAAAAAAAAAATTCAAGATTTTTTCAAATTCTCTACCTCAACTTCAACTTTTTGCATGATCTAGGAAATTTTTTTTCGAAATCTGAAAATTATACGACATAAAGTCTAAAATCTTATCTTTAATTTAAGCCAAGAAAACTTGAAAAATATTCATGGGTACCCGAGATACGATTAAAAATGTTCAATCGTATCTGAGTTGAATTTTAATCGACGTTCAGGATTCTCGGCCGGTTTGTTGATCGCCTCCTACGTTAAGGCAGGACCGAATAGCCCACGCACAAAGGTGGCGTTTAAGTGGAGCTCTCTTATATGTTCTTTGATCCAAGAACGTGTTTCCTTTATTTTCTTTCCTTTGATTCTTAGTTGATATTTACAATGACTATTAAAATATTTTTATTAATGTTCTAGTTTATAATAATTTTAAGAAATAAAAAATGTTTACATATCATTGTTCTATTCGTTAATATGGGGATAATATTGGATTTAAATACTTTTTAATAATCACAGATAACAATAAATATTTTTTAAAATTTAGAATAATTAGAAATAAAAATTACTTATGAACAGAATCAAAAATACATATAAGAGGGCTCCACTTAAGCGCCACCTTTGTGCGTGGCCTATTCGGTCCTGCCTCAACGAAGGAGGCGAGCAACAAACCGGCCGAGAACCGTGATCGTTGATTAAAATTCAACTCAGATACGATTGAACATTTTTAATCGTATCTCGGGTACCCATGAATATTTTTCAAGTTTTCTTGGCTTAATTTAAAGATAAGATTTTAGACTTTATGGCGTATAATTTTCAGATTTTGAAAAAAACTTTCCGAGGTCATGCAAAAAGTTGAAGTTGAGGTAGAGAATTTGAGAAAATCTTGAATTTTTTTTTTAACTCCTCACGTGCTGTATTATTTTTAGAAAGTCGAAAAAATACTTGTTGAGCATCACTAGACGTGGAATTTCATAAGCTTTCCAACTGTATTTTTAAAAATGCCCTATCTCTTTTTTTCACCGAGATATCGTGGTTCAAAGTCAGCAGTGATTTTTAATAGCGATCACAAGCACCGTGCGCACAATTTCCGACGGTAGTGTATAACAATAATAAAATTCTACACGGAGAAACTTTTTATGGTGAAGTTCATTAGAACTAGTATTATATTTTACTATATTAGATAATTACATATAATATTATACAATATAAATAAGCATGGAAAGTATTAATAAGTCGTAGAAGGCCGTTTTAAGTTTTTGAATAATTCTGTAATCAGGATGATATTTTAAATCCCAAAGATTGACATTTTTCATTTCATTTCCCTACAGCGACAATAATATTATTTGTAATTGACTATGTTAAAAATCGTAAGCTATACCAAAAGTGAGTTGACTTCCGCAAATATTAAAGGTGAGAATTACGCACGCGCACATATTTCTATAAGCTCTTCTTTATGAGAATCTGCATTCGTAGATTTTCTACAAGCGTTATTTATATGAGAAACACACATATACAAAAACATCAACACAAACCCACTTATCAGTTAACACATGCACACTATTCTTATACCTGACCTAACATAAACAAACATAAGTATACGCACGAATCACAAATACAGTATGCCATACTAAAGCACAAATCTCCTTATTTACTAATGTTATATTTTTATATGGACTTGTGAGACAGGAATGCACCTTCTCTCTATACCGACAGAAACTAACCTTTAAAACCGAAAAATTTTTAATATTAGGCCAAATAAGTTCGTATACTAATGAAACCACTCGTAAGTTTTAACATTGTCAATGCTAATTTTCGATATTCACGTTTCTGATTCATACCATTCTAATTAAGAGAAAGCCATAGTTCCAACCTTTTTCTGACGTATCCATATTTACCATGTTCAATTTTCGTAAACTTCTATCATTTTATATTACCTTAACTCTTCATAAATACAATTATTTATTCTATCATTTCTTAGGGGCCACGTATCACGTTATTTTGTTTTATTATAAATGAAAAAATATAAATTATCATTAAAACATTTGTATTTTTCTTCAAGCCGGAGCTACTAATATTATTGCTTTATTTTCTCCAAAAACCATTTTGATAAAATTTTTACTAGATCGAAGTAAATATAAAATATTGGCTTTTATTATTTTTTCCAACTTTTCGGGAAGATATTTTGTAAACAAAAGATTTACCTTACGGGAATGAATTGACATGAAATTGAGTCACATGCACTGTTAGTAATATTCTTAAATTTCATACACCATTATATATTAAATTTAAAGAATATGAAATATTTCTGTGGAAAAAAAGACGCTTTCGAATGCGCTGGGATCCGAGCCCAGGTATTTTGATGTTTGAAATTGTCTACGAAAACACCTGTCGGCAACGTATCCAATCTGCTCCCAGAAAACTTGATTATTATTCCATCGTTCCAATATTCCGAACATGCGTTGGAAAGCTACTGTCATTGTGCGTCTTTTTCAGTATACACGGAGAAAAACGGAGGGTCGAAGTTAGAGGTTCAAAATTTTGAGAGTCAGACCGACCCTCTAGTTTATCAAATAGTCCTTCCATAATTTTATGGACATAATCAGGGAGACTCTCGATTTATGATCAGCTTGATTACCACAGAGAAACAGTCACACTATCAAGATAATCAAATCGATCTTCTGGGATGATCAAGTTGAATATCTTGTTTTAAATATTCATTTCGACCCTCAAGGATGATCAAATCGACCTTCTACAATGATCAAATCGATTATTTTTTTCTGACCCTCTACAGATGACCAGTTTGATTATCTAGAAGGCTGTCCTATAGTCGATCATCATATTTGGTCGACCTGACCCTCTAGATATTCAGGCTGACCCTCAATTTTTCTCCGTGTATCTCATTCATTTGAAGCGTTAACAACAATAATTTTTTTTCACTCAAATATGTCGAACTTTGTGCCTGAAAAAGTGTTTTTGCGGGGAGTTCTTCTTCATTACTGTAATATGAAGAAAACTGCTGCCGAAAGTCATCGTATTTTGTTAGAAGTTTATGGTGAACATTCTCTAGCTGAGCGAACGTGCCAAAAGTGGTTTGCACGATTTAAAGGTGGTGATTTTGGGTTGGTAGACGAAGAACGTCCTGGGCAGCTAAAAAAGTTTGAAGATGAAGAACTGGAAGCATTACTCGATGAAGATTGTTGCCAAACACAAGAAGAGCTCGCAGAATCTTTGGGAGTCACTCAAGCAGCCGGGTACATTCAAAAGCAAGGAAATTGGGTTCCACATGAACTCAAGCCGAGAGACGTTGAAAGGCGGTTTTGCATGTCCCAAATGCTGCTGGAACGCCACAACAAGAAGTTATTTTTGCATCGGATTTTTACTGGTGATGAAAAATAGATCCATTACGACAACCCCAAGCGCAAAAAATCATATGTGTAACCCGGCCAATCAGCCAAATCAACGGAAAAGCCGAATATCCATGGCGCGAAGGCAATGCTCTGTATTTGGTGGGATCAGAAGGGTGTGCTTATTATGAGCTGCTAAAACCGGGTGTAACCGTCAATGGAGAACACTACCGAACACAATTAATCCGTTTGAAGAGAGCAATAGCCGAAAAACGCCCGGAATATGCGACCAGACACGAGGCAATAATTTTCCATCATGATAACGCTCGGCCCCATGTTGCTATTCCGGTTAAGAACTATTTGGAAAACAGTGGATGGGAAGTTTTGCCCCACCCGCCTTATAGCCCAGACCTTGCCCCTTCTGACTACCATTTGTTCCGGTCGATGCAGAACGACCTCACTGGAATACGGTTCACATCAGAACAGGGTATCAAAAATTGGCTTGATTCATTTTTGGCCGCCAAACCGGCGCAGTTCTTTTGGGATGGAATCCACAAATTGCCAGAAAGATGGGAAAAAGTCATAGCTTCAAATGGGTAATACTTTGAAAAATACTATTGTACGTGTTTTTCTTAAATAAATTTTCAAATTTTGAAAAAAAAACCGCACGAATTAAGTTATAGATCCAATATATTAAACCTAATATATTCAAAAGACCTGGGCTCGAATCTCAGCGCAGTCGAAAGCGTCTTTTTTTCCACGGAAAGATTTCAAATTCTTAAATTTAAATTTGAATTAAACCTAATTGTTTTAAAGAATGTGGAATCGTTCTGTAGGAAGAAAGACTCATTCAACAGTGCACTTGAAGCATGATCCGGTTTGATTCTGACAATTAGAAACGAATAGAATCTAATGCAACCTTAGAAGAAGCACAGGGATCATTCCGATAGTTGCGCGCATTGTGCTGCATCATTACGATTGATTCCTGTTGATTCTGCCTGAGTCCAGCTGATTCTTTGTTGATCCTTAATTGATCTCCTCGATTCTCGACCAAACAAAAATATTACAGCCTACACCGGCAATGTTAGCTGATAACCAATACACCCTTATAGCTCCACGTATGTGTAGCCTGCGTGCGAGACTGCGCATTAGACAAGTTTTAACGCGCTGATCTCAAGTGATCTCAAGCTAACTCGAGCTGACTCGTTCGAGCGTGCACGGAATCGTAGCAATTCCGAGTGATTCTTGGAGATTCTGAATGATTCCCGGTGATTCTTCTGAATCGTACTGATGAACGCGGCTTTCAAACTTTCAGAATCAATCTAAGATTTTACCGAATCAAGCTGATTCTCTATATGATTCTGAAAAATCTTTCGACGAGTCATTGATTCTGAATCGATTATAAGTATGGAAAATTATTGATTCTTCCAGTGAACGGACCCTCGGGAGAAGATGTCGGACGCCTGTTTCTTCCTTTTGTATTTTTATAAAAATAAATTCTCACTGATGAGGACTCCAATCTGAGTCGAATCGTTTAAAAATATGAAACCTTGAGTTACATTTTTTCTGGACCCTAAAGCCACCTAAGAACGCGAACAATATTTAATTGCACATATGAGCCCTATTTTAGAGTAAACTTTGGTAATGTGAAAATGTAAAAAAGCGTGAGAAAGCATCTTTATCTACAGTAACATTTAGGCACAAATATATACTAGTTTCTTAGTTTAGGTATATCTCAAAGTTATGGACTAGAATTTTATTGTATTTCTAAGGAAGTTTCAGGTATTTTATAGATGTTTTCTGTACAATTTTATGTAAATTTTCTCGCGGATTTTTACACATTTTACATTTTTTACATTACCAAAGTTTACTCCAAAATAGGGCTCATATTTGCAATATTCTATTTATTGTTTTGATATTTTATAAATAAAGATCACTGATGAGGACTTAGATCAGAGTTGAAACGTTTGAAAGTATGCAACCTTCTAAGTTATTATTTCTGGACCCTAGAGCCAATTATTAACAACAATATCATATGAAATGTATTATTTTAGGGTCGATACAAGTCCTATTACTATATAGACCTATTATAGATATTCTAGACCTTTAATATATTGAAAAATAGAATGCTAGCATGGGACCACACAGGGAAATCGAGAAATCGTTTGCCCAGGATCGAAAAAGATAGGTAGACGTCCGTTTAGCGCCGTCGAGAGCATTCGTACATTAGCAGCCTATTTGTAGAAATTTAACCTCCCGCGGACTTACAATAGCAGAGAGGTGTGTCGTCTGGGTTAACTCTCAGCATGTCTTCCCAGCAGGAATCACACTTTCCTTTCGTTTCACTGCTTAGCAAGTCCTCTTAGTGATTCTTTACTTTCCTGTAAAAGACACCTTCCAGAATCCTTTCAAACATTTCTCTACTGTCAAAAACAAAATTAAATTTTTTTATTTTTACAGTACAAATTATTTCCAAAAGACAGTTCTAACTAAGAAACCAAAGTGCGAATTTAAAATTAGCCCTGAACATTTCTCATCCTAGAATTTAAAAAGATATATGTAAAATATTAAGGGATAGCTGCTTTAATCAAAACAATTAATTATCTGCCAATTTAAGCGAAATAATTTTTTGGAAAATGCCATTAATTTTAATATTGTGATTCAGTCAACCAATAATTGTACTCTAAAACAGTATAAATTGTTATTTATAGCAATAAAATTTGAATAATAGTATTTATACCTCGTTTTTTATTTTTCATTGAAGTACCATTCTTCTTTTGCATGCATTCGAAATAAGAAACAAGTTGATATCTATAATGATTATAGAGCATTTAAGTTTATACTGCCTGCTGTATTTATTGCATTTACGTTTTTGTGATTAAAATAAAGACATATTTTTTTTATATTGTAGTAAGACAAAAAGAAGGTTAATTGAGCAGAAATTATGGATATGTTTTTTGAATTTATTCATTCAAGTTAATTTAAGAAGCTCATTCAATTCAAATTAAAATTACATCAGGTGATTCACCTGTTTCGAAAAATTATTTTATGTATATTTAAAAAACATGTTGAGTAACATACATGTAATAGAGTTATTTGGGCGATAAATGACAATTTCATGTAACATGTACGTTCGGTGATAATATTTCGATGTTACTTAACCATTTTATTGTACAAAACAGACAATTTATATGACATTTTCTGATTCAGCTTTATTATTTGTCCTTACTACGTATGAAATTTTTCGAGTTTCAATTCATAATTCTAGCAACTATAAAAATATGATTATCCCCTTAACCACACTTTTTTTAGTAACATAACAATTTACGCTGTGGCAACCACTTTTTTTCTTGGTTGTAGAAACAATTTAAAACAAATATAATAGATCCGCTGTGACTAGAAACTAGATCATCACCCTCTTCCAGAATGATTTCGTAACTCATTTATATAACAGTAACAGCGTTCTGGAACATTGTTAATGTTATGTTATAGAACAATTTCAAGACTGGCATATAATACGCGTTTTAAAACGATCTGATATTTAGTTTTAGAACAATTACAGAACGTATTTACAGAGGCAAGTTTTCGATGAATCTTATAATATCAATATCATGTAATTCCGCTTAACTTCGCATTTCTTGAGAATATGAGGCTACCAATGTATTTAATTAAATAAATCATGTTTTTTCACTAAAATATAATGTATTTTCTTGCAATATACGAATATTTAAAAAATTAGTAATAAACTTGAAATCTGTCCGATTTTGCTTGCCTACTTTACGTAACAAATAAAATTAACTTTCTTCAAAAACTCTTTATTGCAAACTAAATTTCTGATTTCCTGCAACGTCGTTTTCTTCATGAAAGAAGAATAGTTTCCGCATATCGATCCGTATTCCTCAATTTTATTGACTTTTTTTAGAAACTATGATTATCGAAAATCAAGAGGTCCGTTATGCCTGACTCTCCCCTACTAGTTTACTTGAAAGCTGAAAAATTTCCTGAACATCTCAGTGGATACTTTATTTTCTTTATTTATATTAATGATGATAAGACGAGGCGCAAACCAGTTTGTCTTGATCGGAATCGTGCCAACACACGCGCCCATTCGAGGAGCGCAACCGCAGCCCATGGGTGTTATAACCATTTGAGGTTATGTTCCCGACCATACCAGCCCACCTTAAAGCACTTTAAGCCCCTCTTGACTTCTTGTTTTCATGGCAAGAACGGTTGTACGTGGTACGTACAGTAATCAATTAATTCACCGCAGTGTAGTGCGCAGGTACCTACTACATTAACCTACCAACCTAACCGATCTTCTCGTCTGGTATACGCATTCCATAAAATATCGGATATTAGTTGAGATTGAGTTGAGCCTCCGCTTGTGGAGATCCATTAGCTTTTATATTCGCGGGAAGAGTCTCTTCTCGTAGATGCCACCACAAGATAACCACCATCCCGATCAGGCAGTATTACGATAATTAGAAAATTAAATTTTCTACCAATCTCAATCTAAACCCCTAACCTATGTTAAAACACGTCGTGGCCCTGAACCTACACAATCTAGGAAAATGATCTTTTGTTAAGGAAAATTTTAAGTTATTTGATAATATATATATATATATTATTGTGGATCATACATTTAGAGTAGATTACTAGTGTGTCAAAATTAATTTGGTATTATCTAGCTACCTGTGTTCATGCACGCGCATTTTTTAAGGTCAACAGGAATTTGCTATTTTGCGCATACTTTTCAGTACCCAGAATGTTAACTTTCCCTACGATGTTGGAAAAAATAATTTTTCCAGTCGGATCAAGTCTTGTTTATATTATAGTCTGTGTTTCATATTTAGCTTCTATCCAGGCTGGCATGATATATATTTTTCTAAGCTTGTCAAGTTTGTAAGCAATAATAAAGCTTTTGAAAATTTTACTTTCCCCCAAATTATCTCTAAAAGCCAGTCAGTCATGAATAAAAGATCAATTTTATTCATGTAAAAGTTCGTGTAAGATAACTTATTTATTTTAGGAAATATCATCCTGAAAATTTGGAAAATACATCAAAAAATGATAAAGAACGTCTGTCAACTTCGTTTGACTGAAAATTTTGCAAAAATGTTTATAGTTAACTGTAATTATCGACAAATTTTCAGATTTTTCTTCAAAAATTTTACTAAATAGAAGTCAATACTTTATTGTCTGTTGTTACGTTTCCCAAATTTTCCGAAAGATTTTTTGTAAATTAAAAAAGTTATCTTATATGTACAAATTAATGTATAATAAATTAATTATACAATGCATATGAAGTTTTTTTTAACAGTTTAGCATGAAATTGAATTTTAAAAAAATTTGTGAGTTCTGATCAATCCCTTGTCGCATAAGAAACTAGACAATCTAGTTCGGATTTGAATACAAGAAAAATTGTTTTCGAAAAACTAAAGCTACGGGGGTGGAACTCGCTAATTTCAAAACTACTTTTCAGACTTATAAAACTATGGAAAATAATCGATGCATGATTTTCCTATTATAAAAGGTTAAATTTGGATCGTGGAAATCACCCCTTGTATATAAAGAATCACAAAACTCAATATGGCTTCCACCCCTTGAGAGTAAAAGTATAATCTTTTATACACAAGGGATGAATCATACTTTTGAAATTGAACTTTTATCAATAAGAAATACGTTTCAATCATTTAGCATATTTCCATATGTCTGCAAAGTTTTATTTTAATCAGCCAGTGACACCTGAGTAGCTCGACTTGTAAGTGAAAAATATTCCCCAAAAAAATTTATTAAATGCAAAAATTTTGATGAAGAATTCATTTTTTTGTGTTTATAAAAGGAAAGAAGTATTTTCAATTACTTGGTTTTAAATGTCTAGGACTCGAACAAATTGTCGAAAATGTTTGATTATCTAGACATCAAATCTATGGAAATACATACGATGTTTGATGGACATAGATTATCAAATTCCAAAAATAATTAGTAGAAAAATTATGTGAAAAAAGAATTTCATCTTTTTTAAACGTCAAAAGTTTAAGTTAGTTGTGGTGCCAAAAACCAGGTCTCTGGACAAAAAAAGTTTTTTATAATGTTTGTTGTAATCGAATTTTTCTTTACTATGGCTTCTTACCAATTTTTGAAAAATGATTTTTTTCCCTAAGTCATGGCTTATTTTTTCGTGAAAACTTAAAATTGGAAACAGTAGAGTCGTAGAGGATATTTTCCTTGAAAAAATAAGCCAAGATTTATGAAAACCATTCATTTTTTAAAACTTAGCATTTTTATATTGGCTTCGGGGTCATAAATAAAAAACTGGATGTCAATTAGACGTTTCGGCTCTGATCGGAGCCCTCATCAGTGATTTATTTTGAATCTTATTTAATCGTCCATTTGCGTGTGATAGACCAATTTTGGTGTTTATTTTCTTTGAATTTGTTTTTACCCAAATGCCAATACTTGTATAATACTACTTGTATTAATTATTAAGGGTCAATATAAATTCTGATTTTAATCATAGAAAAACTTTTTTTCAAAGACCTTATTTTTGGCACGACAACTACCTTAATCCTTTGCAAATAAGAACACGATAAAAAACTTTGGCATTCCTCTTTTAGGAATGAATAAAATAAATAAAATGTCAAGTATAGAAGAAACAAGTAATAGTTCTCTGAAATTTTGTTGCTTTCTTGATCTAGGTTCTAGGTAGAAGATGTCGATATCGATATCGATTTCTGATATGAAGTAGAAGTTAGACAGCGGGTAATTTCTTGGTTAGTCTTGGTCTTGGTTGGTCCACGATAGGTCTCAAATATAGCCAGCGGGTTGGTGGGTGGATGATTTAATGCAAAAGCGGGTAGAAGAGGGTAAGAGAGGAGCGGGAAGGGGGTTGATATTTTAATACAGCTCGGAGCGTGATGCTCGGCCATCCATCTCGCGGGACCCTTTGTGCGTGTGCACGTTCAATTTTACATACGGAAATCATGGTGCATCGGACTCTGACGCCGCGCTGCTCCGCACCGACCTACAGACCAAGGCAACCTACGTCGTTCTGTACAGGAAGGAAGACTCTTTGTTACCATTATCTCCAATCGTACTCTCCTCAGACCTACTATACCACTCTGCTCGTCTTCCGATCGGTGCTCGTTCACACCATTTTTGATTCTCCTATAATTACATAATATTCAGAAATATACGGGCTCGGGGCCTTATTTATGGTCAGAACGGCCCTACATTTGATTTTTTTTAATAATAAAGGGTTTTTTTTTATTTTCAATTGGGATTCCGTGGTTGGAAATAAAACACTTTCATCCTTGAAGATTCTTCTCAAGATTACTAGTAATAATCCCAAAATCCAATTCAAAAAGTACACTCAAAACTTATTGAACAAAATTGCATACCTGTTGAAAGGGGATTAGGAAATTATGACTAAGAATGAAATTCTCTTACTCTGAGATTCAGAATTCAAATCTTTTGAGAACTGCAAAGCTGCGAGACGCTATCTAAAATTTCAACTTGGCTGGATTTTGAACTAGCGCGAAAAGGTCAAATGAATTTTAGTTCCTCTGGTGAAAATATTGGATTGAAATTTATTCCGAGCGAATCAGAGGCGTTCTGAGCCATTCCGAAATCTATTTTCGAACCAATTCAAACGTTTTATAACCCGACCAATCCGAACCAAGTTTTTAATCCGAATCAATCTGTGCTAGATTTGATTGAAACCGAATTTTTAATTCGAATGAATTCGATACAAAGCGTTTTTAGGATTGGTTCGGAATGACTCGGAATGATTCGAAATACGAGGTCTGTCCGGAAAGTATGGTGCCTACCTTTATATCTCCGCGCTGGCGTTATTCTTCATCATCGGGCGGGTGGCATTCTTCAAAGTAATCCCCATTTAATTGAATAAAACGGGTCCAGCGATGTTTCGACTCTTCGAAACAGTCCTGGAACTCACTTTTAGGGATGGCCTTGAGTACGCTCGTCGCATTATTTTCAACCGTCGTTTTGTCATCGAATCGCTGTCCTTTGAGTGGTTTTTTGAGTTTTGGAAACAGCCAAAAGTCACAGAGGGCTATGTCGGGACTGTACGGAGGTTGTCGAAGCAATGCGATACTGTGTTTACTCAGAAACTGCTGCACAAGATTTGATGAATGCGCTGGCGCGTTATCGTGGTGAAGAAGTGTTGGGGATTTATCGTGCTGGATAAATAAACAGTATAATTTAAGTGAAAAGTATTTATTAACTAATGCTTAACCAATTGTACATTAAAACGATATTGCTCGGTCGACGTACCGTTCGCGACTAACTACTCTATGTAAAGAGTGAACACTTTCAGGTATAGCAAGAAAATTTAGGCAAAGAAAAAAGGGTCCTTCTCAAATCTGAGGACTATGCTGGACCGTAGGACTCTCAGAAGGAAACATTTGGAAAACATATGAACCTAGTTAGAAATCGTCGTGTCGCTCATGCATACACATACAAGCTATACAAATTACGCTAGGATTTTAAACTGAAAATCCAACACTCCCACTTAATTTGGATGGTCCAAAACATTCAACCGTTTACGCAAGTAACAGAAAGTCTGTTTTGTTAGCGGTTTCGTGAATATGTCTGCTAACTGCTCTTTTGATTCCACATAACTGATGCTAATCCATTTTCTATTTAAGATATCGCGTACAAAATGATATCGCACATCTATGTGTTTCGATCGCTTATGAAACTCCGAGTTCCTTGCTAGTTTAATCGCGGATTGATTATCGACAAGGAGTGGAATGCTTTCGCATGGAATTTTCAAATCATTCAAAATCCGTCGTAGCCAAATTGCATCTTTCGTTCCATGTGCTAGCGCGATGTATTCTGCTTCGGCCGTTGATAATGAAACAACATTTTGTCGCTGACTAGACCACGAAATTGGTCCACCGTTTAATTGAAATACGAAGCCTCTCCTCGATTTCGCAAGAGCTCCCACTAATTCGAAAAACTATCCCGAGATTACGAGTACCAGACAAATATCTGAGTATCTGTTTCACAGCAGACCAATGCGTGTGATTGTAGGCATCTACAAATTGACTCAGATAATTAACTGCATACTCGATGTCGGGGCGGCACACTCTCGCTGCGAATAGTAATGCGCCTATTGCTTCACGGTAAGGTGCAGTTTCACTTTCATTCATTTTTGCATTTTTAGGATGTTTACACATGTAAAGTCCAGGTTCTGCAGGCAAACTTGACGGTTTCGATTCACTCATACCAAACCGATCAACCAATTTATTAATATACTTTGATTGGCTTATTTTTAACGTACGCTTAGTGCGATCTCGCTCGATTTCAAAACCGATATGTTCGTTCGCTTCATCACTAGTAATTTGAAAGTTACTCTGAAGGTACTTAATAACCTTATTATTCGCATTTATACTCTTACTCATCACAAGCCCGTCATCCACATACAAAGCCAGGTAAACAATCGAATCACATATATTACCTACAAATACACATTTATCACTCACAGTGCTTTTGAAGTTAAAAGCCTCTAAGAATTGGACGAATTTATCGTTCCAACACCGCGAGGACTGCTTCAGGCCGTACAGACTGCGCTGTAGTTTGTAGACCTGGTTCTTCTTATCTTCCATGATGTAAGCCTCTGGCTGCTGCATGTAAATATCTTCTTGTAGATTCCCATATAAGAAGGCTGTCTTGACGTCAAATTTCATTATTTCATAGTCTTCTTTCGCCGCGATTGCCAGTAGAATTCTCACTGATTCATACTGGATAACTGGTGCAAAAGTCTCGAAGTAGTCAATTCCTTCTTTTTGCAGGAATCCCTTGGCAACAAGTCTCGCTTTGTACCTGACCTCGCTATTCACATTGGTTTTAATTGCAAAAACCCACTTGCAGCCGATAGCGCGTTTGCCGGGCGGTAAGGTGGTGAGGCTCCAGGTAGAATTTCCTTCGAGCGCCTGTATTTCCTCGTTTATTGCGGTCTTCCATTTTTCGGCGTCAGCACTTGCCATGGCCTGTGCATAGGCCATAGGCACTCGGTCAGCAATAAACGTGACAGGTACACCGAAGCGTTCAGGTGGTTGTATTCTGTTTCTGTCACGTAATTGTCGGCCTTCTTGAACTGCTTGTTCTTTGATAGCTGGCTGGTCTGAAGTTGGCATTTCTTCATCAATGCTGGCGTCTTTGAATTCCTCATCTTCAAATTGTTGATTTTTGAAGATTTGCTGTTGATCTACTAAGTAAATATGCTGATCGACTTTCAATCTCTCTCCAAAATCAAGGACAATTTTAAACGTCTTATCTTCTTTTCGTTGTTGACACGCACTGCTGTTTTTTTCATTAAAATCCACGTCACTGCTTATGTAGATTTTTTTTGTCTTATTATCCCAGAGTCTGTAGTTTGAAGATTCTCCGTCGTATCCAACAAAAATTAATTTTCTGCTTTTCTCGTCGAATTTCTTCCTCTTTTCCTTTGGGATATTTAAATATGCTTCACTGCCATATATGCGTAAGTGTTTAATTTCTGGTTTTCGTTCAAACCATTTCTCGAAAGGAGTTTGCATCTCACTTTCTTGCTGAATCGTCCGGTTCAGCAGGTAGCAGGCTGTGTTTACAGCTTCAGGCCAAAGGTCCAGGCTGACCTTATTGTTTATGATCATTGATCTTGCACTTTCCGTGATCGTCCTGATGTCTCTTTCCGCTCTTCCGTTTTGTTCGTGGATGTACGAACTCGAGAACTCTTGTATAATACCTTTTCTCTTCAGATGCTGCTGAAAATTGTCAGAGGTATATTCAGTTCCGTTATCTGATCGGAACACTTTGATTTGATTCTCTGTTTGATTCTCCACAAAAGCCTCAAATTCTTTAAATCGATTAAAAACTTCCGATTTGTGCCTGAGAAAATACACTTTTCTAAAACTAGTGCACTCATCTTTAAACACTAGAAATTATCTGGTTCCACGTGGCGATTCAATATTCACGGGTCCACAGACATCGCTATGTATTTTTTCTCCTGGTTTGAAGCTAGTTATTCGATTTGTTGATTTGTGCGGTTTTCGGGTTTGCTTCCCCATCATGCACGATTCACAGAAAAAATCATCTTCTTTTTCGATGACAAAATCCTTGGAGTTCATTAATTTGCTCATTTTCGTTAAAGCGCGCATATTTACATGACCCATTCGTTCATGCCACAGCTTATTCATTGAGTGGGTTTTCTCTTGAGCCACATTGCATTCAGCTGACGGGATAATCACTTCAAACAGCATCTGAAATAAATTGCCGCGTCGAATCCCGTGTGATGAGACTTTTCCTTCACGGTCACGCACTTCGCATCTGTTTGCGAACGCGTGGAAAGAAAACTGCCTGTCGTTTATGGTTGTGATTGAAAAAAGGTTCTTCCTTAAATCTGGAATGTACAACACATTACTGAGAACTCTCTCCTTTTGCTGACCATTTACTGTCTCTTGGATTCTCATGTTTCCGATCCCTTCGATGGGCAGCATTTTATTATCGGCAATTTTCACTGACTGCTTTTCTTTGAGCGGCTTCAAAGAGGTGAAGAAATCTCTTCTAAACGTCATGTGATTGAAGGCACCTGAATCTGCGAGCCAGATGTCTTCATCCTGCTTCGTTCTTCCTGTCCAGAGTGCTTGTACCTCGCAGACATATGTTGATGATTCTTTCTGTTGGCTTTTCTGCTGTTTTTCTTCGTTTGGACACTCGCGTACCCAATGGCCTTTTTTACCACAACATTTGCAGCTCGTCCTTTTTTTTAGGGCGGCTATGCTGGTCTTCTTGCGCGATTTTGCATCCTTTTTATCCTTTATGGACGTGGCATTTACCTGCAATGCAAGCGACGACGCACTGTCTTCTGTTTCCGTGAGACGCTTGTCTTTACGAAGCAATCTTGCTATTAGATTGTCTTTCTTCTGCTTTGCTTTCGGAGTGCTTTCCCACGCCATTCTGAACGTGGAAAATCTGAGTGGCAAGCTGCACAATAGTTTGCATATAACACTTTTGTCAGAAGGTTTTTCTTCGGCATCTGTGAGCTTTCTGATAATGCTTTCAAGTTGCTCAATTTGTAACGCGATGGACTCACCATCTTTTATCTTGAACGCATAAAACTGTGACCACGCACTCATCACCGCGTCCTCACTACTTTCAGCATACAAGTCATGGAGCTTTTTCCATATTTGACTCGGAGTCGTACAGTTTATGAGATGTTGACGTAAATTCTTCGCTACCGAACTTAAAAGAAGCACTGAAGTTTGGGAGGATTTCTTCTTCCATGTCTTCCATTCTACAGGTTTTTCAGTTTTGTTCGGTTCCTGTGCCGTTCCATCTAGGTATCCAGTAAGTTCCTTTGATTCTATCGTCAAAGTTATTTCAAACTTCCATAGAGGAAAATTGGTTCCGTCCAGCTTGGTCAGATCCAGGGTTTCCTTCGAATCAGCCATGATTCAGAAATTAGCTGCACTTACTCACTGAACACACAAACGCACAAAATACTGATTCGTCAATCACTCACTCTTTCGTTAGCTTTAGCTATTTAATCAGACACTTTTCAACACTCGCGCTGCTGGGCCCATAACCTGTTGGGGATTTATCGTGCTGGATAAATAAACAGTATAATTTAGGTGAAAAGTATTTATTAACTAATGCTTAACCAATTGTACATTAAAACGATAGTGCTCGGTCGACGTACCGTTCACAACTAACTACTCTATGTAAAGAGTGAACACTTTCAGGTATAGCAAGAAAATTTAGGCAAAGAAAAAAAGGGTCCTTCTCAAGTCTGAGGACTATGCTGGACGGTAGGACTCTCAGAAGGAAACATTTGGAAAACATATGAACCTAGTTAGAAATCGTCGTGTCGCTCATGCATACACATACAAGCTATACAAATTACGCTAGGATTTTAAACTGAAAATCCAACAAGAAGCCAGTCACCGCACACACGCGAGTCATTCCTAAAATCTTGTTCAAAATTTCCCAAACAGTAGTTTTCGGTATTCCAAAATCATTTTCAAGTTCACGAACAGTTAATCGACGATCACCTTCAATCTCAAGTCGCACCCACTCAATATTATCCAATGTTTTTGTCGTCGAAGGTCGGCCAGAACGAGAATCACTATCAACAGAAGTGCGGCCTCCTTTGAAACGATTATACCATTCTTTTATTCGTGTTTTGCTCATACACTCATTCCCAAAGGCCTTCTGCATCATCTGAATAGTTCCCGAACTCGTTTTTCCGAGTTGAAAACAAAATTTGATGCAAATTCGTTGATCTTGTTTTTCAGTTATTTTTAACAATCACAAAATCCGCCGAACTCAAAAATAGCTTTGTAAACAAAGACACGCTGCGCATGAACTATACGTCCGGCTGATGTCAGCAAGCAACCGATAGATTCGTGAGGCTTTACTGTTGATGTTCATGCCCCGCAGAGGTCGCTCGAACACTATGGCGCGGAGATATGAAGGCAGGCCCGATACTTTCCGGACAGACCTCGTAGTTTGGAATCAAAATCAGGAATGGCTCAAAACAGCTCTGATTCGATCGGAATGAATTTCAGTCCAATACTTTCGACAGGCTTGGGCATAAAGGTGATTTTACAATTTTTTATTGTAGTTTGCACCAATAAATTAATGATAAACATAAATATTTATCGAAAACAAAGTGTTTTAGATAGAATTTTCATCGTATACAGTGGAAAAACACGTTTTCTGTTGAAAGTGTTTTTTAAAAAGAAAATAATTATACACTTAAATGAACATATCTTGTTGAAAATAGAAAATCTAAATAATTTTTAAATAATTTATACATAAAAGTTTTTTTGAGACAACAAAACTTTTGTTGGTTATACCAGATCATCTTCATAATATAGAACCCCGAATCTGTAACTATAATTACACCAATAAAAAAACTAAAACAAAACTAATCCTTTTAGAGATATTTGGATGTCACAATTTTTTAAATGCGAGTATACCCTATATAATATAAAGTATACATGGTTAAATGAATACTTTCACCGTTTTCCTAAATTGTAATTCAAGTCAAATTTGCACAAAAACTAACATAAAGGAAAGCATTGCAAAATATAAATTATCTTACATTTATTCCAGCCTCACTCTAATTATATTTATGTTTTATTTTGTATATTAGTTTTAGAATTATCATATTTTTTCAAATTTTATGGTATTTTCTAAAATCATTTTCTAATTCTCTTGATTCTCATTTCTTCTAAACTCCATGAATCCCTTTCAAATCTCTTGAAGACTTTCAAGATCTTCTAAACATTTGAAAGTCTGAATTCGAAAAAATGTTAATACGTATTTAAATTAAATTTTCAGGCAATTATTAATTCAAATATTTAACATTTTAATGACATTTAGGGTAAATGTGCCAATTACTGCGGATCGAAAATCAAGACGGCTTTTAAAGTTAAAAAAAAAGATTTTGAGATGAAAAAGTCGTCGCGAATTAATTTTTAAAGCAGTATTTGGTATTAAGTAAGTAGCATGCAGTCCTTAAACCCTGAAAAGAAACCAGATTTACTTAAAAAATGCGAATCTAAAAAAAATGTTCCATGTAGGTATTACTGCGGGTTTGCATGAATTACTGCGCACCAATTACTGCGGAAGCCCCAATTACTGCGCTCCAACTACTGCGGAAACCCAAATTTCTGCGCGCGTAATACTGCGATATTATTTTGAGTGAACTTACAATTAATTTAGGAGTGTTGAACATTTTATTTAATCTCAATTATAAAAAGTAAACACGACGAACCATTCTTAACAAATTAAGATTAATAATTTTATTAATTTTATTTAATTTAACTTAAAATTATATCACTTGAGTTCCTCTTGCATCTTTAGCAACGATTAAGGAGTGTTGAACATTTTATTTAAACTAAATTATAAAAAGTGAACATGAAGCATTTTTAACAAATTAAGATTAAATAATATTATAACTCTTATTTAATTTACCTTAAAATTATATTACTTGACTTCCTCTTGCCTCATTAGCAACGATTTTGGAGTTTTCAACATTTTGTTTAATCTCAATTATAAAAAGTAAGCATAACGAAGCATTTGTAATAGATTGAAAGGTTATGCAGTGCCGCCTGACAGATCGCAGTAATTCATACACCTATGAAAATCATGTACCAAATACTGTTTTGGTAAAAAAATGATTAAAAAACGTATTTTTTGTTATTTTGCATAAATATTTAGAAAAATAAGATATTTACTTTGCAAAAAATAATATCACAATAAATATTTTATTTTCAGAAACGGAATTATAACAAGTTTTTTAGAACGTGTTCATGACCTGTCAACAAATCTAAGCATTAAAACTATGGGAATTGGGAACATGAGAGTTTCAAATTGCAATCAATTAGCTACAAATATCGTAACTATTGATAATTCGTTGATACTTATTATGCTTGGATTAGAAATTAATTGTTTTTAATTGTTCTGTAGCGTTATATATCTTTAAAACATTGTATATCATTAGTTTTATTTGAAACCGCAGTAACTGGGGCATCCACAGTAATACCCACACTTACCCTAATAAGACTGAAAATTTGAATCTTGAAAAAATCTACTTTAAAAAATTCATAAACTTTTTATGTTATAACTTATTTCTGGAATAGTAGAAAACGTTAAAGTGATTTAAATTTTCGAGTAAAAATTTCCTCCACTTTTTGCCATTTGTATTTTTGTTCACTCAGAAAAAAATTTATATTCGATCTAACTGAATCATTTTGTCCAGTGCCGTGTGGAAATTGCCCAAGTTATCCCCATTACAAAAAGGTTTCTGGCTGGATTCTTGACGGGCAAACTCGGGCTGTATTGCATGGCCGGGAACTGGGTGGGATCGTCCGGGTTGACTCGTGACCGGACCGGGTCAAGTCGGGTACCGGCAGAATCAACCCAGGATGAAGTTCATTGTCGGAAACTGATCGGGAACTAGTCGGGCACTAGTCAAGTACCCTGGAGAAAGTCTCGGATTGGGAATTTATTCCAAACCAATGCGACCCATTCAGAAATTTGTTTCTGAACCAATCCGAGTTATTCCGAATAAATCCGAAGCCAGTTTTAATCCGTATCAATCAGAGGCCCATTTAAAATCAATCCGAACTCTTATTCCGAATGAATCCGACCAATCCGAATCAGTCCAAACATACAATCCGAATGAATCCGAATCTGAAATAGATTTTGAATTGGCTTCGGGTTGATTCGGGTTGAAAATTTGCTTTGGAGTAATGCGGAATAACTCGGTTTAGTTCGCAATCAGATTCCGGAATCGCTCGGAATAGTGCGGATTGATTCTAAATGAATTTCAATCTGGAACTTTCGCCAGGGTGAACCTATATGATGTTTAAGAATTTTTTTTAATTTGTCAAAAATGTTACGCAGTAGTTTTCCTTAAGGGCATGTGATACTTGAGAAAAGTAGCAAGTTTATGTGAACAACTTGGTCCACTTTCTACATGTTTGTGTCCAAAATACATTAAATTTTTTTTCCAAAATTTGGGAAATGGCAGAGAAGATGAAAACGGACGTAGATAGACTACTTTTGGTTTTGATAATAAAAAAATTTTCTCCATAGATTTTTCTTAAATTGAATTTTTTCTATTTATTAAACCAAAAGTTATCTATCTACGTCTGTTTTTATCTTTTCTACCATTTCCCAAATTTTGAAATCAGAATTCTATGTGTTTTGGATACAAAGATGCAGAAACTTAAAATCATTAAAATTTGCTAATTTACCAAGTATCACATGCCCTTAACTCTCAAAGCGCCCAAGTTCATATATACTATAAAAGGTTATATACATATAACTTAGGTCATTTTGTACAGGGTACATATATATTATGTTATTATTCAAATTTCGCGCAAATAGCCTATGCATTATCTGCGCAAGTACAAAAATATATCTATAATAGTATAACCTATAATTCCTACAAAATGAATTCTTTTGATTTAATCATTTTTCATTCTTGTGGGTTGATCTGATACGTGTTTTAAAAATTAAAATGGATGAAGAAGAACGTATTTGTGAGCGAAATTGTATCCGCGCTAAAAAACACAGAAGAATTCGAAAAATCGAGAAAGAATACAGTGTGATGAGTCCAATTGAGAGTTAAGTGAAATTAATGCTACTAAGAACCCCCCCAAAAAACAGAGAGAAAAGGGCTGGGTAGCCCGCCCGGTTCCCGACCAGCCTTCATGTCAGGAACATAACCAAACCAGCGTGACGTTTCTGGCGGGTTCCTAGTCGGATAGCCCGACCGGTTCCCGGTTACAACTAGGGCTATCCGTCCGGATCTCAATCAGTTTCCGGGTTCGATTTCCACACGGGGTGAACCAAAATTTTTCATTAAATCACATAAAAATTTTAGTTAGATTTACCAAAGTTTGGTGAAATCAACAAAAACATTTGTTTGATTCAACTAAATCGTTAAAAAAGCATCATTGATTGAATAAAACAAATTCTTTGATTGGTTAAACTAAAGTTTAATGGATACCTCAGTGTAATTACTCCTGAATCTTTAGGAATACGAAAATGAAAATTATTATGATGCTAGAAAATGTCTAAACTGTAAATTAGATGGGTTTAAATTTCTTTACTAGAATATTACATTATCGAGAAATAGATCATTTTCATATTGTCTTACTTTTTATTCAAATTTTATGTAATTATCAACATAATTTATTAATTTATTCTACTATTATATACTATATATTTCAAATTAATTAGTTAAGTTTGAAATTTTTGTCTACGAGGACTACTAGGCGATATAAGGAGATCTTCCTCTAGAGAAGGAGATGTCGGACGCCTGTGTAGCTCAGTAGTTAGAGGAGTCGACCGGCAATCGAAAGACCTGGGCTCGTATCCCAGCGCAGTCGAAAGTGTCTTTTTTTCCACAAAAAGATTTTCAAATTCTTTAAATATTATATTATACAAGTTTTAAAAAGATCTTACTATTTTATAATATACAGTTTAGTAAGAGTAGTTGTTAAAAAGAAAGAAATCCAATAAGTACGAGAGTAAGTTGATATATGTATAGTCATATTTGTATTTATTGCGATTTCCGGCTTTCAACAACAATCATTCTAATGAATAGAATATGCATATAGAAAATAATAAAGTACTGATAGAGTTGTTTCTTTTTCTGTTTCAGGTAAGTGCATGTCATGAACATTTTTACTCATGAGTGCAAAGGCTTTTTCTATACGAGCACTGGTCAGTCAACT
The DNA here is from genome assembly GCA_030998225.1 of Diplolepis rosae. NCBI lineage: Eukaryota > Metazoa > Arthropoda > Insecta > Hymenoptera > Diplolepididae > Diplolepis > Diplolepis rosae. The sequence continues at coordinate 25,611,087 of JAPYXD010000723.1, read as the reverse complement.
ATCAGATGAAACAAAAATTATCCTTAAAAAGTAAAAGAAACTATCATTTATATTCTCCTAATTTAAATCATTGATTTCTTTTACTAATTCCAATAAGTGACTGAATTATAGCCATAAATCAGTTGATTTTAAATTTTAACTGATTTGTCAGATTAATGTGACTCAAAACAACTAATTGTACAGCTATACTTCAGTCACTGCTTTAAAAACTCTTTAGATTGTTTTTCACTATTCTGTCATTCTCTTTCCAATTAATATATGAATCGGTACTCTTAAATAAATAATGTTTTAATCTCAAATTAATTAGTTGAGTTTCAAAATTTTTGATTGATAATTCTCAAAATCTTGTGAATTAATTTTTGAAAAAACTTAAATTTATCTTTGAAAAAAATTAGCTAATTAAAATTTCAACCGGTGAAATATTCCCTCAACACGTGAAATATTCATAATTTCTACTAAACAACATTTAATCTCCCGAAAATATATAGTTATAAAGTTTTTAAAGCTTCCTTGCTCGCGCTCGTAAATCGTTATTTCAGCAGAAATTAGCATTCCCACTTTACGGAAGTACAAGGTCGATTTTTGTCTGGCCGGGTCAGGGGCCTGAATCTTCTTTAGTTCTGAGTACTCTTTCTCTTTCTCTTTCTCTTTCTCTTTCTTAGCAATTTTTGGGAAGACCTTCCTCAAACATATTCTATCAGGCTAAGCCACATCTTGCCTAATGCAGACTCTATCAGGTTCCCACATATTACAGAGCCACCCCCGCGATACGGGGCCTTAAATCCCACAAAGTTTGCGTCCGTGCGATAGAAAAAGAGGAGACGAGTCTCAAACCGATCGAGAGAGAGCAAGAGAAAAGTTAAGCAATGTTTCGACGTTTTTTTTCTGTCTGGCGGGCCCTTCGCTCGCTGGGTCCAGGGCCCGTCACGATTTAGTGGTCCTAATTGTAGGGTTCAGCTATTTAATTACCGGGTTTGAAGAGCGCTGTTCCCCCGCGTATATTTCGTTCCTATACATGTTGAGCAAATGCGAGTACATTCATGTTCCCCTTATGTGTACATACAAACACTCATCCATCTACTCGAATATACTTATGGGCTTCCATATGTGGGAGCACTCGCTTGTGTGGCGGCTTTTTACGTGTGAAGATCATGGGCCCACATGGTGGGGGGGGGGGGGGGGAATTGAAGTACACGAGGCTCTTCGCAAAAGAACTCGCCTGCACAATCTCGAACAATATTAGTCTCTTCATTTTGCTTTTGTTGCTTCCTTTAATCAGCTGCTTGCTGCGATTTCGATTCCCAGTAAATATAATTCATAATAAAATAAACCACCAAGTTATCGTTTGTAGATGATGGAAATCTGGTGTTTTCAGTTTTTAAAAGACAACACTTTTCGAGGAATTTAAAATTTTATTCTATTTGCTATTAGGGCTATAGATTAATCGGATCACGTGTCCAAATTCTTCAAGTTCAATTTCCCCCCAAAATTTTTTTTCTAAAATGTTTACACTTATAAAAAGTTAATAAACGTATTTTATTATCTTTTATTATGTTTGCCGAATTGTCAGAAAGGTATTTTTTGAATTAAAAAAGTCATCTAATAGGAATAAATTATTATATATTTTAGTCAAGTGACCCGGTCAAATCATGTCGTCACAAATATTTGTATTATAAATAAACTGAATTATATAAGAATGACATTAGAGTAATAATTGAGAATCATGAAGGTAGTTTTTCTAGAATTTAATTTGATCAAAAAATTGCTGACATGGAAGCTTTGTGTGATTTAAATAGTGATAAATATTGGTGGGATTAAGTGGAGAGAAGTTTGTATGCAATTTCGCGGTGGTCGTTTGTAATAGGGAAAAAGAAGAGATTAAAGTTTCGCAGCGGGTGGAGTATTAATTTTTCGAGAAATTCGCACTCTCGTTAAAGCTGCGGTGGAGCGTAGTTGCTTTTTATCAAACTGCACTTTGAAATTGTTCCGGGACCACCATTTTATTTCACACCCACGCGATATTTTAAACTCCCCCCCCCCCCCACCTATGGTGGCGCGCCTCGATCTCCTACCACAAAGCTCCAACGACGCATATATCACTTTCAACTTGCATAGCGGTCCACCTTCCAGCCAAACGTATCAGTTACAGGTCCAGTGACGCCATATTGGTACCAGATCTTCATTTTGCAAAGGGCTTTCAAAAATTCGAACAGAAAAATCTTCCGATTTGTAATTTAACACAAGAAAATAATTCATTTTTCCACTTCATTTCACTATGATAAATAATATTATTTATTACATCAGTTTAATGGATAGAAACAAAATGAACTTATTCTACTATTATATTATTATATTTACTTATTTACTTATTTATTATATTTATTACTATTATTATATTTATTCAGGTAATTCAACAAATAAAAATTTGTTAATTTCCCGAGCTTCTTCTTAACCAACTTGGCGAGAATTTCAAAAATCTAAAAAGTTAATAAAGGTTCATGAGATCTACCTGTCATAGAGTTTTTACTATAAATTTTAATAACTAAAAGGCTAATCCTTTTAAATTAAGTTTGAATCCATTATTCCCTAACTAAAAGGTGATTCAGAAATATATTTGTTTAGGTATATGATTAAAGAATAGTAAATGGGAAATTTTTTAATTTATAAATAATTCTTTTAAAATTATATTTCATTTCTCTCATTTTTCAATACAATATTCCTTTCCAGTTCCCTAAATATAACATTTTATCAATTGAAAAACATATTACTTATAGATTTTTTTTTTATGTGAATGGATGAGTCCATTTTCACGGAGCAAATATATTTTGTGGAAAAATTCGAAGGAAAATAGTACAAATAAAAAAGGTACTTCATTCTGCCACAGAAAGAGATTGAAAAAAATCTGAAAAATAATAATCGAAACACATGCCTTTCAAACGATGTTTCACAGCAATTATTGAAGAAAAAATTGAAGATTTTTTACTTTTAATTGGATGAACATGCTTATTCCACTACGCCCTTTAATAATTCAGTTTGAACTATAATTTAGTTTAAATATCTGATTTCTAACTTTCGAAACAATAAATTATTTATTTGATAACGTTTTAACTCTTGATTTGAAGTTTACAAATTACTTAATTAATCTACTTTTTGAGTATCATGATGTATGAAATATCCTATTACAATCACAAGGCAATAAAATTTATTGGTATTGTGCAATATCTGCTCCTCCCCTCATTTTTTAAAAAGATCTCCACGCTTTAGGAACTTTTTAAGCTCATAAGTTTTCTCTCTGGCAGTACATACACTTGTATGTACATATAATACAAAAAAGTTCCAAATGCGTGATTAATCTCCAGAAAAAGACATTAACTCATAGCAATTTATGGTAGAATTTTTTGAAACACGCAACTTATGAAGTTACAATTTTGTAATATTAAGATCTAGGCTTTAAATAAAATTATCACCCTGGTCTATGAAAGCCCTAACTGGATTCCAAGATCTATTGATATGAACCTTCCAAAAACCTATCTAGATTCTTTCGATTTCAATTAATTTAGGTAGTTATCTCGCGGAAAAGTAGATTT